>JAVLUZ010000157.1:16487283-16717375 GCA_036768485.1 Mermis nigrescens | reverse complement strand
GATTAATTTTTGATTGCACAAAAAGATCTAAGTTTTTGAACAAAAAAGAAAGCAGTATTTATCCTACATCAAATTCATCAGAGGAATAATGTCTGATTGCTTGATAAAATTAGAATGCGGCAACCGCAGTATTATTCTAGAATTTTGTAGTACAAATTATTTTAGCTTTTTTAGCTGAGAATCTAAGTTCGAGATGACGGGTTGGTCGCATTGTAGGCCCTTGTTATTACGTCAAAAAATTAGTGCAATAGAACAGAATCCATGGTATACGTAGGTGAAAAATATTTTGCTCACTAAATGAATTCTTTGGTTAGAAAAATATTTGCTCACTAAAAGAATTCCTTGGTTAGAAAAATATGTAGTTTTTCGGAAATTTTAATTTGATTTTAGCGGATACAACATGCTAGAACGCTACGAATTTACTTTATTTGACCAAACCAAGATAATCTTTGAATTGGCGAAGTATCTAGGGTTTCCCTGCTCTCAGGAAATCCTGGATACGGATTTTGCTATCACTTTCATCTTATTCTAGATATACACACATACGTACCTTGCTCATTTTTATTTATAGTGCACAATTGTTGTCTGACGCTATATATTTAGCTCTCGTTCTTTTATTAATGATGCAATAAGATGAACATTATGTTTTAAATGTTGAAATTAGTCTCTTCAAATATATCTTCTTTCGAGATGGCTTTGCTTTCTTCGAAATTGACGTTTCTTTACAATCAAGTCCGTACGCATGTTCGTTATCCTCCGCACACGTTGCACATCCGGTTCGATCCCAGCGATGGTCGTAAAATGCCATGCTCTGATGTTTTGGATCGCTTTAAACGTTTGAATAATGGTTTATGGATCAGAGCTCGACCCGGTCGTTATAAAAAGGTTACCTGTATAACAAGTTTTAATCCATTCCTAAGTCATTGTTGCGTTATCTTAGAGGTTTTTCCTGAACATTTTGAAAATTGTCTATCTACTTTTACCGGCTCATCATTTTCCGACTTTTTCTCTGTTTGCAGCTTCCATGTTTCGGATAAGCTCTTAAACGTTTTCTGCGATATGTGACCGTCATTCCTGTTAGGATGCTAATCTGCCAACAAGGATAACGTACCAATATATGGACAGTTTGATCTCAATACCATCTTCAAAACGTGCTAACAAGTCTACTTGGCTACATTATAGGCGATGGGAACAGAAAGTTTATTAACAGTTTTTATAGTCTTAAATTCTATGGAAATTTTCGGTCTCATATGATTAATGTGCAGAATTAACATATGAGAAAGTCCAAAAATAGCTATGGCCCGTTTATTTTGATGTTATATCGCACGCTATTACAAACAAAATTTTCCTTTTCATTGTAAAGTAGCGCGATTCCTATGAAACTGGTTGATTTCCTACTACTATTGTATGTTTAAATTGAAAGCGCATCTTACCAGTTAACAGTTCCATAGATGCACAGCCTGGCCAATTTGGGCGTAAGCCGATCAGAGAAAGGTGGTTAAAAATTAAGTTTTTTCGGGCCAAAATGACCTAATGCAGGGTTATATCTATTAACTATATTTATTTGCTTTTAAGCTGTCTGAAAGCCATATTTTTCTAGTGTTCTTGAATTTTTAGGATTAATTCTAAACTTTGTTAGCGATTTGCGTTGAATGCTTCACTGTGCTTTGCTCCAAATACTCAGATACAGGAAAAAGCGAAGAAACTGAAGTCTCTAAACGTCTTTTTGTGTTCCGGCACTTTACACTTATTTTCCTATAGTTGAAGAAATATAAGCACTTTTTGCACAAGTAATGTAGAAAATTTTGAAATTTTTGGAAAAAATCAGCACCAGCAATCATTTTAAAGAAAAGTAGACAATGTGGTAAAACGGCGAAAAACGTAATTTTTCAGGTAAATAGCGGATTTTCGTACCCACGTATTTTTGATGGTTTTTTGGAAAAAGTTGGGCGTCCGTCCCTCCCCCTTATGAAAGTTCTGGATCCGCCACTGTTTCATAGCAATGTATTGATGTTGGTCGACCTTTTTTGTTCCTACATAAGCACTCCATCAGCGTATTCACCAAGAGGATTTGTGAATCTTTGACTCCCAACAACTTTCATAATATTTCTTCTAGTCTAATGGATAATGTTGGGGCGTATCGAACCAAAACTCATATATGTAAGAGGGGTATGGGGTTCTTCACTCAAAGTCGGCCGTCCCCCCAAAACTTAGAACATTTTTGACACATCCCTCTATTTTATAAAAAAAAATTTTTTGGCAGTTTTTACGTGTTTTTTGGTCAAAAATTGGTGGCATTTACCCATCCTCCCCGTTAAAAATGGCCCAGGACCCCCAAATTTCCAGCCGTTACGTGTATGAATTGACTTTAATGTTTCCAGCGATATTTGCACGAAGAACCTTATTTGACTCGAAGCCTGAAACACGAGGTTTGCACACATATTGAAAGTCAAATAATGGACAAAACGATGACGCGTTTTTGGGTGCGGCCCAAATATTATATCGATGATCCATATGCTCCTTATCACGTGAGACATGGATTGACAACACCTCGTGTTGATCATGATAATAAGATGTATAGGGAAAGACCAAAAATATTGCTGGAAGATACTGTAGCAGATAAATACTTTTATGATCGATAGTGACTTCATAGTTTGTTGCGTTATTGTTTTTTCTTGAACATGATTAAACTTTCGAGCAAACGTTCGCGTATTTATGTACATATGTGGCTTGATTAATTTTAACCGGGCAAACAATCGCGTCAATACATTTACATATACCGATTGCTCTGTTTCGGAAAAGCACGCATTTTCTTCTTGAATTAAAGTACAAATACTATCTGGAAAACTGAATGAAATATCTTTACCATTGCATGTCACCACAACTATCCTGGAACATGCTAGCAAGGGATTTGCACATCACATGATGCTCAACAACCACGAATTCAATTCTTAATTTTCCATTTCCAGAATGCATCATAAATATCTCATACACTATTCACTGAACAGATTTTGTGATAACCTGGGCCGTGCCGTGGCCAGCAGCGAATCTAGGATTTTGGTAAAAGGGCGTAGGTACCCCAAGTTTTTCCAAAACAGTCAAACTTAGGTCCGGAAAACCCGCTGTTTACGAGCAATGTTTTTTTTACCATTTTATAAAATATTAAAATGACTTCTGGTGCAAAAATTGTTTAATTTGACTTAAAACCCGACGCAAAACACCGCGAAATGGTTGGAATTTAGTCACAAACAGCTTTGGATACTCGGATTACGTAATATTTCCTGCGTTTGTGCATTTGGAGCAGCGCCTATTAAAGCATTTATCAGGAAATTTTGAGAATTTATGCATAAAAATGGAAGAAACTACAAAAATGCGGCTTCCGGGTATAGGGTTAGTAATCGTTATAATAACGTTAGTTGCTGGATAATGAAGCGTTCTTCTGGAAACATTGGTGGAATACTTTTCTCAGAGAAAGAATGTTTTGATTCTTCCCGTTGGAGCAAAAATTAGAAATAACGTTAACTTCGTTTTTTGACCTTAATATTATTGCCAGTGAATTTTAAACTGCATTTGTAGCTTTAGCACAAAATTCTCTACCAGAATGTGTATTGAGAATACAAAAATTTGTGAAGAATGTTATGCTGAAATTAACGATATTTAAATACCTAACTTTAACGTTTAACAACGCTACTTCCGGGCCGCCAAAATGGAAATAAGTGTAGTAAATAGGTATTATACGGCGCGAAGAGCCGGATTAACTTGAGAAATTACGATGTTCGATTGCCAAAAATCATTACAAAATGCATATCTATCCTTTATCTCGCCATATTTTGGGTCGATTGAGGGGGTGGCGACTTTCTCCTAAAATCCGCCCAGGGATAATGCCTAATATGGTTTTATTTTATACTCGCATTACAGGGGCTCCCTTAATATCAGATGGGAGTTTTAAATGGTATTTTCATTACAGTATTCAGGTGAAGATCAGTTTTTTGTATAAATTACAGTCTAAAATTTTCGCAGCGCTGCGTTTTAATGATTCGAATAATGCACAACACCTACCTAAAATAAATTATTTATGCTAAAAAGAAGTCTCTCAAAGACCTGGCGGGCATGAGAGTTTATACCCCAGAATTGAATTTTTGGCGATTTCGCTTCATCGGACCCCACACTTTGGTTGTTGTCCATGCATCCGCGACCATAAGATGCACAGCATGGCCGATCCGGGGAGGGGTAAAAAATAAACCTTTTTGGGGCCAAAATGACCTCAAAAACTGGTATAAGCGCTAAAATCGCGTTGAAACTACGTTATTACCTACACTGTTTTTGATCAATTTGAAGCAGTTCTGAATAACATATTTAATTTTCAGCCATTGTTGGCCTTAATTTTGCCTCGTTTTTCTCGCAAAATCTTTTAATTTTCCGTTCTGAGTGATGAAGGTCTAGCCTCGCAACGCACCCCACACGTGCATGTCTGCCCGCGACTATTTCTTTGCAGTTATCTAAATAGTCGGACAGAGCTTCGCCAAAGGGTGTTCGTTAATGACATTGCTGATTTTCTTTGCATTCAAAAAGCATTATTTTCACATCCATAAAAGTGGTTTTGGTACGGAAAAATGATTTTGTGGTTCCGGCAATGATTTATCGAGTATTGTAATTTAAACAGCTTCAGCTTTGTACAATTTTGTTGCGGGAGTTTCTAAAAAGATCGCGCTTTGATCTTTTTATACCATTTTATTCAAATCTACATAAGCATGTGTAACTAGCAAAGACTATTATATGTATTTGGGATTACGGATTATTCAGGATGTAAAAGGAAAGGAGTGGACTAGGAAAAAGCTCCTAGGTACATAAATGCCTGAAGTCGCAAAAACTGTTAAAAATCAGACTTTCTCTAGCCAACCCAAAAAATTGAAGTGTATTCTGCGTCCTCAGGCCCCGATTAAAATAAATTATTGAACCAAAACTCGATTGAAAAAGCAGAAAGTAAGCTATGCAGTAGCTAAGGGAAAGTAGATGGAGTAAACTAGGGGCGACTTTGTCAGCCAATTGAATGAAATAGCTAATATCGATGCATTCGAGACAATTAAATAAATTGTTGGTTTGAAGCAGTAGGAAATGCGTAAGCTTAGGTGAAATGACTACCGTACGACAAATACACCACTGTTGAGTGTAATCAAACGCACCTTATTGGTGTTTCACGTTTGATTCCTGGTACATTTTTGACTTGAGATCATGTATAGACTCAACCGGAAAAGTTGGAAGAAAAAAACAAGACATAAGCACGTTTGACACCCTCAATTTTTGACTTTACACCTCCGAAAGAGCTAAGTATCGTTTTAAATAAATGAAATTATTAGAAAGTACTTTATTTTTATTCTATCAGACTTATCTCGGCTTCTAAACGAGAAAGTGGCGAACAAAAGAAAGGACAAAAATGTATTTTTCCACCATCCACCACATTGTAAACTTAAAAATCTGAACCTAACTCCGCATTGAGTGTAAAGAAATTCGGTTTGGGCCAGTTTACAGCCTTTATATCGTAGTACGTTTGTGTCTGGAAAACTTCTGTTCCGCAAAATATTTGAGATATTGAGCAATCAAAAAGGGAAGACAGCGTGTATTTCGCTCAATGCTACATCCCTGATTTCGAACTGCGGTTGGCTGCGACGTGTAGCCCTTAAAACGGAATTTATTTATATTTTATTTAATTCATCACGACCAGACGTGTTCTTGGGGGGTTTGAACCCCCTCCCCCAGAATGACAACTGAACCCCGCAAAATGTCTGCGACACCCTCCTTAGAATTGTCTATCTTTCGTAATAGTTGTAAAAAGTGTACCTTTTTAGGCGTTTTTAGCTCATTCGTGGCTCAAAAATTTCAAATTTTAGGCGCTTCGCGCCATATGCACATTTTTTGACTATATTTTGTTCAATTTACTAAATTTTTTCAATTTTTTTGCGTTTTTATGTTCTAAAAAGAGCGAGCATTGTCTGAAACGTCAAAAACAATGTTTTCGACGTGAACCCATCGTTTTTTAGCTTAAAAAGGGCACTTTTTGAAAAATTTCTGAGCCTGACCCCTCCCTCCAGATTTCCCATGCTGCACATGTATGATCACGACTTATAACCGGAGAAGTTAGCGGAGAAATTTTAGACAAAATCTGTTTTTACACCATCCACTAGTGTGTAAAGCTTAAACCCCTAGATCTAACTCCGTATCGAATGTACAGAAGTTTGCTGGTAAGCAGAAAGTAGCCCTTAAGCCGTAGTACATTTCTATCAGAAAAAATTCCTTGGACTTATAACCAAATTTTTTGGCAGACAGAAAGAAGAAGAAAATGCGACCAAAATATGTCTTTACTCCCGCGTTTTTCTGCACATTTTAAACCCCCCCCCTCGATAAATAATGCTAAACTCAGAAAACAACAAAAAGGGGTTTAAGATAATTCAATTCTCTACAAGTCTTTACCATCAAATTGTATGATGCATTTACACTGAATTGCGTACACGCTGACAAAACAATGCGTCAAAAGTTTGTATATGTACGTTATTAAGTTACACCAAAATTTTATACGCTCATTACAAATTCGGTATTGCGTGTAAACAAAAAAGCACAAAATTTTTTATTATCTATCTTTTAAAAGAACCGCACCTCCCAGGTATGCCCCGTTATAGCTGTAGAGGGGGGCATATGTTGGTTGTACCCAAGTACCTATATTATAGGTTACGCGAAGGTACTTCTGTGCTTAAAGCAGCGTTTTTTTTAAATTTTTTCTCAGCGCTTTGTGTCGATTTTTGCACTGTAATTCGACGACGAAATCAGATTCATGCGCCTTTTTATACAAAACTTTCAAAAATTTTAAAAATCTGTAATTTTTGCATCATAAATTATTCTACATATCGAAAAACGATCGAAAAACCGCGCATCATGGCCGGATTTTTCGGATCATTTTCGACAGTATTACGAAAATTTAGGGTTGCAAAAGAGGGGCAGCAGGGGTTTCGATGGGGCTAACCGCAAGATAGCACCGAAAATTCAATTGTGGGGTATATCGATTTGGGGGGAGCGGATCCGCCTGATTCTCGGGTTCAAATAGACCCCTAGATTACCATCCACGTCCCTGTGCAGTTCCACCCCCTGTTAGAAAATCCTGGATCCGTCGTCACTAGACCACCAACACACAAATTAACTACATATTTACAGTTTACACGTTTAGTGCATCAATTTTTTTTAAAAAAATTTGTTCTATAAGAGAAAAATGTCCGCAAACTCTTTAAAAATAACGTGTATAATTATATGTAAGAGGTTTAGTTTAGATAATGGAAAAAAGTGGAAAGAGCGGACGTGTGAGGAAAATAAATCGCTTGAAGATTACGCGCCGTTAAATACTACATTCAAAGAGATAATGTTTTTGATGAGATAGGACGTGCGATGGGTGGGGCATGCGAAGAGGTGGAACTTTGGATGAGATGGGACGCAGTCCTTTGAAACACTTGGATTGCTATTTTCCTCGTAACTGAGGTAAAGTAAGCTGTCTGCTTCGTTTTGTCTGAATTATCTATTTTCTAGAGGGTAAGAAAATGGCCTTATATTTTATCATCATAAATGCTAGCAAAACACTAATGATCTAATGCAGATTTTTGACCGAAAGTCGCGGAGAAAAATTTCGGAATCTAGAAAAAATGAGGACGGCGGGCGGTCGATTCTGGCGTGAGGATCCCCAAACAGTTCTCATATAGCATTTGATGCATTGTACAGAATAACCGGTCGGAGGGAGGGGGACAAACCGACAATTTTTTCGGTTAAATTACAACCAAAAACTAGTTTAAGTGCTAAGCAGTGTAAAAACTACATTATTTGTAATAATTAACAGTGTCTGATCAATTTCAAGCATTTTGCGGAAATTTTTTGATTTTTATTTGTTTTCGGTGTCTTGTTTTTCTCAGAAAATTTCCGATTTTTTCCTTCTGAGATAGACCCTCATACTTTCGTGTGTATGTCTGTTTATGCATAACGTACATCCAGTCGCAACCAGACATGCATGTGGAGGGTTGGGGGTCTAGACCCCCAGAATTAGAAATTGGAAAATTAGGCAGGATGAAACTAAAAAAATGGATGAAAATTTGAAATTTTCTTCAAAAGTGCTTTAAATGACCAGAAACTCTATTAACCTAGTATCAAAGCTATTTTAGCGCTTCCACAAGTCTTTGAGGTCATTTTGGCCCGAAAAACTCAATTTTTGAGCTTCATAGACCGGCTGATACCCCGGACTGACCATGCTATGCATCTGGTCGCAACCGCACATGGGTTTGTGGTCTCTTCTGAACCCCCTAGATACCGGCAGACTCCTTCCCATAAATCGATAGACCCCCAGAATTGAACTTTTTGGGCTATTTTTGACAATTCTGCCCAGGGATTTTTTTAGCGCCACCCCCATTTGCGCAGCCGCTAATGGCCAGGATAGAGCGTTTGCGCGCGGAGCTTCTCATTAGCGCACCAAAAACCTTTAAATGCTTGGCGATAGGCAAAAATAAGGGCATTTTTGAACTTCTGATGCGCTCCATGTACTGCTGACTGACAATAAATTCTGGCAAGAAATTTAAAAAATTCTTACTACTGGTTCCAACTCGAACAAGAAATCTAATGGTAAAAATATCAATTTGATACCTGATTTCTCATTGCCTTGCCTATACTAGACTGAGCGATTTCTTCAAGCTGTCTTTGCAGTTTGCACTCAATTTTCGTGTATTGCAAAATGCAACCGCTATACAGAAACCAATAATTAGATGCAAAGCGCCCGAAATTTTGGCATCTTCTCAATGTGTATCTCAAGGCTGGGCTATTTCAAAGATAAATTTAAAATGAAAACAATTAATTTGGCACCATGCACCACAAAAACAAGGATTCATTACTGCAAAGATGCTAAAGCAGGGATTCGCTTATGATGAAACAGGAAAGCGGTGGTTGGCAAACACAATTAATTCATTCTTAAGAAGTCGGCGCCAAGCGCCGAAAAAATTTTAAAAATTTTTAAATCAAAATGCAATATAAAATGTTTAAATTTCTAATTTTTTGCCCAAAAAAGCCTTTGCGCATGGCGCTAATGAACGAAATGTCCCATTAGCGCAGGGCGGGTTTCCTTTGCGCCGCGCTAAAAAAAAACAGTGATTCTGCCCCATCTGACCCCCGTCCCTTAGAATTTAGCTCCTGCCTGTGTTTGGTCGCAACGCAACCATTTTGGGTCGAACTGTAAGTATTTTTGTCGACTGAAAATAAAGTTGGGATCGTTGCGGAATCTTTTCGAGAACACCCTGCCCTCGAAGTTTTAGATGGAAAGCCTTAGAAAATAGTTTAGGTTCTTCACTTTGTTATATGTAGCTGATTTGGAGATTAAATATAAGCTAAGTCATGCATGCGCAACATAAAAGTAAAGAATTGTAATAAACCTACAATTTCGATCTTTTGTGTAACATAAAATAATTTTTTAGTCGCTATGCTGACGACAAAGAGAATTATCTTCATCACGTCTGTCATAACTTTCCTTACGCCCTTTACATATACACAAGTAGCACAATTGTTTAGTGGATTGTGCCCCATCTCTTAGAATGTCATATCTCTTCGAACGTCCTATCTCTTAGAACGTACCATCTCTTCGAACGTCCCACCTCTTCAAATATCCCAATCATACATGATCTTGGGGAAAGAGGGTTGGGGAGGGGTTTAACTCCCCCCAATTTTCACCCCCTTCCCGCGGAAATTTTTAAACCTCCCCCATTAGAATTGGCGATTTTTTGTAAGTTCCTAAAAATTTATCTGAAAATTTGTAGAAAAGATGCTTTTTAAGCGTTTTAAGCTATCCATTTGCTCGAAAGTGCCAAATTTTCGGCGCTTCGCGTCATTATACTCATATTTTGACTATATTTTGTTCAATTTGTTCCGATTTGTTTTATTTTTTTCGAAATTTCCTTATGTTTTTATGCTCTGGAAAGATAGAGCATCGTCAGGAACGCTAAAAAACGATATTTTTGACGCGTACCTATGTACCGTTTTTGGACCTAAAAAAGGCACTTTATGATTTTACCCCCCCCCCCGAATTCCCATGCTGGACATGCCTGGTCCCTATTCTTCGAATGTCTCATCTTATCAAATGTCCCACCTCTTCGAAATTTTCATCTTTACAAATGTCCCATCTTTTCGAACGTCCCACCTCTTGGAACGGCCCGCCCCTACGAAATTCCTAACCTCTTCTTATGTCCCATCTCATCGCATGTTCCATCCCATCGAATGTCCCACTTCTTCGAATATCCTAATTCATCACTTAGCTATTCATGCTACCTTTTTTGCGTGTTCCGCTTTTTGTCTTATTTTTCAATGTGATAATTATATGTTTTGGGATGTAAATTTTGATGGGCATTAGCAGCCCCTGATTTTATTTTTTGTAAATTTTTTACTCAGAAATCAGTTTTGTTTCTGAAGATAATGGTTGCCGTGGCAGAAATATGTGCGTTATGAAGATATTAGTGTTTCAAATGCACAGTTTTTCTCACATTACAATAAGGTTTGTGATCTTGCTGTCGTAGGAAAAATTAACGAAGTTACAATGCCATTTAATTTAAGAAAAGGTATATTACTGCTCAAAATGAAATCAGTTGTTTGGGTGTGCATGATGCGGCTCCCGAATTGCATAACATTTAAAAATCTGAAATTATGAAAACTAAGGCATGACAAACCAATGAACCACAATTTAATCATAAAAAACACGATATTGCTGACAACAAATTCGTGTCTATCCTAATCGAAAACGTTTGTAGAGTTTGTAGTCATTATTCGAAGAAGTGGGACGTTCGAAGACGCAGGACCTTCGAAGAGGTGGAATTTTCGGCATTAGTTAACTTTCATATTACATCACTTTGCGAACACCTGAGACGTTCGAAGAGATGGGACATTCGAGGAAGTGGGACTATGCCGTTTAGTGTACTCTTGCATAAATTAGGCTCATTTAGTGTCTTAAATGACGTCAAAGCGACCGTTTTGACGTCAAACAGATGACAAAAAATTGCAACGTTTCCATGCTACATCATTTATGTATATGCACAATTTGTACGTAGGTACATTTCAATTTTTGTGTTGTAGGTACGTTGAGACTTGGGTGCCAAATATTAGCTTGTTTTCATCTTTCTGTCGATGGTAATATGTCAGGTGCAGAGTTAAGAATTGAACATTGAACATGTTTCCGTTTTCCAGTTTTCTTGGGTTTTCTACGTACACGAAGAGGAGGTGGGACATTTGAGCAGGTGGGTGCATTCGATGATTTAGGAAAAAAGATGAGGCGCGATTTTTTGCGACAAATATTTTTATTATTTTCGATGAAGTGAAACTTGCGGTGAGATGGGACATTCGTTCGAGGGTGATCATACATGTAAAAGGAGGATAGGGAATTTCCCTTTCAAAGTTCGTTGCAATATGTCAAAGTTTGTTACATCATCTGTACATACATTATATTTTTATTTTTACTCAATGTTTTTACAAGGTTTTAATTGAGTCAGCACTAGCAGAATGTCAGACAGAATGCGTTTATACCTATCAGTCGCTACCTGTTTCACGTATTTTTCCGTCTTTAGTGCCAACTTAAGATTTTAAAGTTATAATTGAACAAATTGCAGTAACTATCGCGTTAAATTAGTAAAGCACTGCAGCAAGAGCAGTTGTACATGTCAATCAAGTTAGAGGGATTTTACCCCTCAAAAGATTTTCCACCCACCCCCCCTTCAGAAATTTTCTCATCAACCCTCAGAATTCGCGATTTTCCTAAAATTTCAAAAAAAACTTTATAAACGGTCCTGTCAAAAGCGTTTTTCGCCATTTGTTTGCCCAAAAGTGTCAAATTTTCGTTGCTTCGTGCCATATATTCATTTTTGACTAGATTTTGTTCAATTTCATCAAATTTTTCGGATTTTTTCTTGAATTTTCTGTGTTTTTTGCTTTAAAAAGTTAGAGCATCATCGCCGAAAAACGGAATTTTGAACGCGTTTGCACTATTTTTGAGCCCAAAAAAGGCACTTTAAAATTTTATTCCCTTGCTTACCCCAAAAATCCCCATGCTGTGCATGTCTGGACATTACAATATGAAAAAGTGAATCAGAATTGATTTCCGCGCCCGTCAGACTTGCCTAGGTGAAAGACATTTAGAACTAAGTTGTGAAATTTTTGTATGTAAAGGAATAAATGGAATAATAACGTGCTTCCTTGCCCGTCAAAAACAGGCGTACAAAAATACTACTCAGTCATTTTCTTCTAATCTGACGACTTGTTTTTAGTAAGACCGTCACGTTCGCAATGTCTGTATGTACGTAAACTCCGACTGAATTTCTGACGAGACATACGCGCAATCAAACTTTTCGTCGAAAAAACTCGCATTTTCTGTTCAAGGCTTTGATTTTCACGAAGGATGTCAAAGCTGGCCATAGGGCCGACAAAGCATCGTATGCTTTGTTTTTTTGTTTCTATTATGATAAATTCTTCGGCGCCCTGACTGTCGAAAAAATTCTATGACGCAGAAAGCCTAATTTGCCCTATACTTTATATTTATTTTTTTAGCAGGTGCCCTACGTGCTGCGTGCATATTACTTATCTATATCACCACTAACCGGCTCATAGACTGCGTCAGCTTGCAAATCCGGCGCCGCGTAAGCGGCTTTTGCTCAGTTTGTGCTTAAGCTTAGATGCCCTATCTCGTAATATGTCACGCAGTCGAATAGAGCAAGACGAAATCTCATTAGGCTGGTCGCTTTTAATATTGTTTGAGTATCCTCTTCTATGCATTTAGCATGTCATATAGGCGTCCTTTGTATAGCTTATTGATAAAGATCTAATTAAAATCGTATTCGTTGCAATTTTTCATGGGGCAACAAGCAGATTGATATGAAAAAAGTTGCTGCGGAGCTCGATGATAAAACGATTTTTGTCTGTATGACGATTTTGTGAACATCACCAAGTATAAATTTGAGAAATATTTCTATCTGCGCCTCTATTTCCGCCGTCGGTGATGGATATTCCTGTAGCTCGACGTCTCGCAGATTCTTCAAAGATTTGTTATGCGTAAACGACGAAATACAATTATATTTTGAAGCGGGCTACAGAATGATGAACCTTAGGGTCGAATACAAGAGGTCGGCTGACAGGGGTGTTTTGGGTCTAGGATAACTTCCTTAGCGAAAAAAATGGGAAATTCTTAGTGAAAAATAATAAAAAATTAAAAGAAGATAAACGAAACGAAGTTTTTTCCTAAAATGTTTGAAACCAACCAGAATTTTAGGATTTGATGTATGAGTCATAAAGTATTAATTAATTTAAATTCAATATCAATTTTCAAGACCATTATTACAATTTGACTGAGCTTCGCTAGACCTGGCTGACCCCGAACCGGCCATAATATGCGCTCCTAGCTTATCCCGATATATAATTAAGGGATATTGAGTAGGCATAGTACTGAAAATTTATCTTTATAACGACCTCGGATTCGCAGTTCTTTTTGCGACCAAGCAAGGCGCTCTATATCTATTGAGTTTTTCAGTTCGCTGAGGAACGTAATTCATCTAATCAGCGATCGCTCACATTTATGTGCATTATAACACATTTTGCATTTGCTCATTATTTCCGCATTGATCTTCGCTGTTGTTTCAAAGAATACCAGATTCCAGAAATTCACTGTAGGCTGAGGAAATGATTTTATGCTGTTCATTATTGGTCCTCATTTATCAGCTTTATTTACGTGCTTTTGGTTTTTCGATTACGGTTTGGTTTATCTATTTGATAAACTAGCAACCAATGATTATCCTAACTTGGAGCGGTTTCTTTATATTTTAATATTTTATAGTCAAAAGTTGTAAAATTTTGCCAAACATCGTCTGTTCAAATCACCTTTAAAAACAGTCAAATATTATGCACAGGCTAGCAAGATTCTGTAATGGACTCGATTCAGATTCAATTAGCTAGCTGCGTTGTGCAGTTGACATGATTTTATGTGATCAGATGGTTTCTCCCCGGGTGAACGATAGTCCTGGGAAACAGACAAATTAAATTAGAAGTAGATGTATAAATAAAAAAATACCCAATAACAAAATAAACGCAGAATAAGTTTGAAAAAATGTGACGACATAAATTGTCAACATACAACATCAGACTTTCGGCTGTTATCACAAAAATTACTTTCCGCGCTTCATTAAAAAATTTATCAAGCCTTACAGGTATGTTATTGCGTTGATTTATTCATGTGTACAAGTTACCATATCGTAAATTTTCAGCTTATTGTCGGCGAAAATTGAGAGAAAAAATTTCATGTTTATCTAAAGCCTGCAGCAGAAATAATTTATTTCAAAGTCAGATTTTTCTACTTAGACGCTTACACGCAGATTTCAGAAAAAAATCAAATTTACGTTTTTGTATTATCGGAGAACTCTCAAACGGGTTAGGCTTCTATTAGAATCCGGTAGACCCCAGAAATGAATTTTCGGACCTATTATTGTGAATTTACCTTTGATTTTACCCCATCTGATCCCCAGAATTTGATTGTATTTATCTAATTCGTAGAACGATGAGATTTCACTCTTTTGTTTGTTGTTTAATGAATAAAAGCATTCCTCCTAGAAGTCAATCGAGCTTGAAATGTCAGAAAAAAATTTCGCCGTCCGTTGATAGCGCTTTCTGTTTCGAACTTCGGTTACCTAACTAATCACATGTCCACGACAATTTGAGCACAGGGCCCTTGCAGAGCGTGCACCGTCCTGCAAAAAAGCACAGCGTTTTAGATATGCAAAGTATATCTTATAAGTTTTCATTGAAACAATCCATTTCTTCTTGAATGCCAGGACTTGATATCAAAATAAGTGCACCGGTTAGCATCGGAAAATCCATTCAAATTCCGGAATAATGAGTTCGCAGCAAATGCGCTAGCATTGATTTCGTCATTTTACTCCCCGTCTGCTTTTTAAGCACCCTTACATTACGTGCTATTCAATAATGTTTGTGCGTTTATGTTGCGGATTCTCCGCTAAGAATAACTACTATAAGAACAAATTATTTATACACGTACACACATCATTGACAACAACGCCTCCAATTAACGTCATTTGGAGCAGAGCGTAAGTCTGTGATGAGTTTTTAAGCTACATAGCTGCTTATTGTGCCGAGTTTGTTATTCGTCGGCGATTTTTGAATAATATGCACATAGCTCGAATGCGCGCGACCCTAGTTTACAAAAAATTATCCGAAATTTTTCGAAGAAAATGTTCAAATACGAAGAAAACTCGAATTTCGCTCAATCGATCCAACCGCCCGAGTCGATCAAAGAATTTCCAGACAGAAAATTTATGAGAAACGATGGATCGAAAAAGGCCGTTCGGATAGGTTTGTATGACGTCGAAAAGACGATAGGAAGAGGCAATTACGCCGTTGTGAAGTTAGCCCGGCATAGAGTGACCAAAAGCGAGGTAAATTTAAGGACGATTTATGCTAAATATGTCAAAACATCACACGGCGCGGAGTACGTAGGTTTTACAATTTTAACTATCAAAATGTAACCCAGTTAACGAATATAGTGACTTTCGGAGTTGTCTGCTTATGTATTATTTGTTGTAATGATTTATGTTCTATCAAAATTTTCGAAACACATTGCGCGAAATATTGAGAAGCCGCATTCATTTTTTACACTTACATTTTAGCTTTTCCGACAAATCTTTATGCGCTTTGTGCTAAAAACCCAGATCATCACATATTGAAGAAAATTTCAGAAATGACGATAAAAAATTGGTTATGCTGTTCGTAAAGCATTCCGCGAATTTTAAAATTTAAAGGTTTATTTTATTTGCAATAGCGAAGGTAAAATCATTGGCTAGAGGCCTTTTGCGAATTAAGCTCCACTTTGCTGGATGTTTCACTGAAGTATAGTCTAGAATTAGGTCTTAAGCTAAGTAGATTGCGTGAATTTTAGAATGCTTAATGTGGTCACTTAAGGTTACGGCTTTAACTAGATTTGGATAGTGGGTAAATTATTGAAAAATGTATTAAAATCACAGCTTGCGATTAATTTAATTCTGATGCTCACTCTTATTACTACTCTATAAGACTGCAAATATTCAGGAACGAATGGTTCAAAAATAACGAGTGCATTGAGCGTTCAGGATACCAAAAACGCTCTAAAAATTTATTTTTTCTAAAAAGTCTAGGAGATCTGAACTCGTTTCCTTATTTCAATAATGCGAATCATGATTAGCCAGAAGTCGGAACATTTGATGTCGTCTGCAAAACATCGTTCAACATATAACATCGCGCTCTTATTTCACTTGAAATATTATTTTACTCGCGCATCGTTAGCAACTGGAATGTTCTTAACAAATATAAAACTAAAAAGGTTTATTTCTTTGTGAAAAAATTCCTAATCATAGTCGCTGATACTTCGTAGAACGGGATATTTTAATGATCAAATCGCTTTTTAGTAATTTATTTTAATTATTCACGTCACTATTTTGAGACTTCGCTCAATTTAATGCTCATTTCTAATTCGATTTATTATAAGCCGACATATTTAAATACATTTTTCTGATGGCGCTTTAATCAATGTTTTTGCCAATGCTATTTTTACGTCAAATCTTGCTCTAATTAAGCTGACAAAAAAGGGTTCTATCTACGAACATAGTATTAATGCAATGCACTTGTATTAATTTGCTTGGATCAAGTCCTCATTTTGTCGTGGTTTATGATGAAATACGCAATTATCGCGAAAGTGAAGAAACGGGTCAGTTTTTCTACGAAAACATCCTGCCGTCAAATTTACCGTACAGTGCGCTTTTAGCCGTTTGACGCATTTACGCATTTTTTTCCACCGATAGCTTATATCGCCATCGCGTAGCTATGACGTCATACGCTTATGTTTGTTGTAAAATATTTAGATGTCAACTTTACTATGAAAAAAGCGAAAAAATAAATCCAGCTTACCTACGGCTTTATTATGCAAATTTATACTTAAGCGCGTATGCGATTCGGGGCTATGTAAAAAATCGGGCGATTGTGTTTGTTTTTTACGAAGGAAACGTAAAACGTTTTGAATAGTTCGCATTCATTCTGTTTTCTGAAACGTTTAAAACTGGTCAAGGGACTAAACGTCAATGAATGAGAAGCTTTTCTGTAATCGTTTTCTGCCTACCACTTTTCGACAAATCATTTCGGCAATTTTTTCAACGATGGCCTTGTCGTTCGAGAATTCTGATAAAAAACCTAAATCAACAAAGTAAAAACAAATTCCAATTATAGTTGAGTGTACATAATAGATACACAGTTCATGAATGCGAAGAGAAACAAATGAAAGAACACGGATTAAATACCCACTATCAGACATGCATCTTGGAGCTTTTGAGCCTAGATCCTAAGAGGGAAAGACAAATTTTTGGCAGAAATGTTTAAATGACCAAAATCTAATGTCTTAATTTTTTCAAAATTTCCTTATTAAAAATGGAAGGCTATTATGCATAGGTGGGCGGCAAAAAAATTCTGAGGGGTGGGTGCAAGATTCTTCAAAGGTCAAAAAATGGTTATAAAAATGGAGATATTACGAAAAACACCATTTTTCAACGTTCCTCATCGAGCACTATCCATTGGCATCAAAAATTGCGAAAAAAACGAAAAAAATTTTAAAAATTGAATTCTGGGGGGTATTTTGAATATACGAAATATTAAAAGGGCAAAATACAAAAAAACATGCCTAAAATTCAATTCTGGGGGGTCGATCAATTTTGGGGGTCCAGGTGCATCAGCTTCTCCGGGTTTACCCCTTCCCCTAACCCCCTACCCCAAACGCCCACGGTCGACTACAAAGCTTTGATAATTTAAGATAATACTCGTAATTGTTATGACTAACAATATGTAAACATACATACAGTTTCTCCCGTGATCTACTCGATTGCATAAGTGGTAAATTTCTGCGATTTAGGTTGCCATTAAAATAATCGACAAGACGCATTTGATCGATAACGATTTACAGAAAATGTACCGCGAGATACGCATTATGAAGGCACTTGATCACCCAAATATCATAAAATTGTACCAAGTATGAATCGTTAAATGGCTATCAGATGGGCTCAATTATAAAAATGTTGTATTCAGGTCATGGAAACTCAATCTATGCTATACCTTGTTTTGGAATATGCAAACAATAGCGAAATGTTCGGTGAGTTGAAGCAATTCATGTATATTTCTTCAAGTATTTAATAACGGCTCATATTTTTGCATTTCAATTAAGCGCAACATTTAAAATGGATGTTTATATCCTTATAAAACCAAAAATATTTTATATGTATCTATCCTAAGTCCTGAAAATTGAGAGAAAGTCATTATCAGCTATCACTGTTGGACAATATTCACTTAATATTGTCTTTTCTATTATTTTTTATCATTTATACTACTTATTAGCCACTATAATTTGTTGAATTAGTTTCGTAATGAAATCATATTCTTTATTTTAAGTTTGCGCTTGTTAACCCCCAAAGTAATAGTTCTCGATACATATAGTAGCGAGTTTTATTCATCTGATAAACGTGTCCTTCTATGGAAAAGTGTTTTAGACATTTACCGTCTTTTTGACTTCAATTCTTGGTTTCCTGTCAATAAAAAGGATATGTGACAAAGGCATGCAAAGTCTGTAATCATCGAAAATTGTACATAGCTATTAGCTACCTACTAGTTTAAGCTTAATTTTGATATTTTGCGATACAAACAACGAAAAAATTATTGAATATGAGAAAAAGTAATATTATTACTGTTTTGTTTCATAACTCCGTAATCAGGGATGTATTTAAGGGGGCGGTATATTTTGCGATACAAACATTGAAATATTATTGAATATGGGAAAAACTGATATTATTATTGTTTTATTTCCCAACTTTGTAATCAGCGTAGTATTTGAGGGAACGAGGCGGCCTCCTTCCCTTGGTCGGAAAAATGTTTTGAAAGGTAACAAAATGTATGGAACGATAGGAAAGTTTATCAATTTGTAATGAAATCTTAAAATTTTCGGCGATCCACACCTTATTTTCCATGATTTTGTCTCAAGTGCGATAAAAAAACAACACATTTCACAGCCTATTGTGAGAGAAGTAAATTTTTTCTTTCCGAAATTTTGAATTTTATGATTGTATGGAGCATGCTGAAAAAATGCCAAAAATGCATTTTCGCAAGCTATCCAGAAGTTTCCGAGATGTAAGCTACTCGTCTTGAGTCCTCGTCTTCAAGCGAACCTTAAATACGGGCCATAAATGGAAAATGGGGGTGGGGAGGGGTATTACCCCCCGCAGAAGGGTGAGCCAGACAGTAACTGTCCGTCGATTTTGAGCTGACGGAACGTTTTTCACATTATTTTTGAGGTCAAAAGCAGTAGGAATTTTATGTACCTTTTACTCAAGAAGCGTCCAAAATCGATAATTTTTTTTGTATTTTTCAGTGTTAAAAGTGATATAATGTAGCCAAAATTGACTTAAAATGCTTTAAAAATGCGACATTATCACGAAAAAAAACGTTATATAGGCTATTTTGACCATTTTGGTCGTTTTAACAGCAAAATAATCGTGAACCTCAAATTAACAGTATGTATTTTTAAGATTTCTGAAATTTTGATACTACGATCATAAGAGCACAAAGTATTTGCATCGAAACAGAAGTCATCATCTATTGGAAGAAACTATGGTATATTAAACAAAATGGAATACGAGTTTTTATAGCTAAGCAAATTAAACAAAAATTTATGATCTGTTTTATACCCACATAAGATTTCAGAAAAGTTTTGAAACTGTTCTGAACTATAATCATATGTGATTTCTATGGCCTGACGGTTTCGAAGTCAAAACCTCCACATTTTTGTACATTTTTATCTTAGGCTTAAAATATATCTTACATCAAAATTGATTCACTTCATCAAAGCTAGGCGTTCGCATATTATCGTATACCCTGTTTTAAGATTACATTGCAAAAAATGGAAAAATACAAGAACCGGACGCTCGAAGCAAATTCAGCCAAATCTTGTCTGCCGTTGACTACTGTCATAACCAAAATATTATTCACCGCGATTTGAAGGTTATTGAATTATGCATATTAATCCGTCTTTGTTGCACATAAATGTATGATTTGTGCTAAACCAGAAGAGTTTAAAAATGTTTTGTGCGAAGTCACTTTCAGTTATAGAAGATTGAGCTAGATTGACCCACAAATTTGGCCGAAATAATGAAAAAATAAAATTAGATTTTCAAAATAGTTTTCCAGACATTACAGCCTTAATTTTCTTTTAAACGCTTATTCTGCGTTTTTGCGCTCAAGTTTTCTTTGAAAAAATTTTTGTCCCTCAGATTATTCTAAAAGCTATTATCTAATTCAAACGAAAATGGGATTTTTTATTGAATTAGAATCCTAGAATTACTGATAGTGATAATTTATGGCGATCGTTTTAGATAAGCAAAATATGTAGCAATTTTATAATTTTAGGCCGAAAATTTATTGCTCGATTCGGACCTAAATATAAAAATCGCCGATTTTGGCTTCAGTAACTTTTGTAAAAAAACAGAAAGTTTGGTTACTTTTTGTGGTTCACCGCCATATGCTGCACCAGAAGTTTTCGAGGGCAGAAAATACTCCGGACCTGAAATAGACGTTTGGGTAAGCGCGATTAATTTATGTGAGCAAAGTCGGATAGCAAATGTCGTTAAGATTTGTCAATCGTTACTACATAATACGCGCTTATTTGATATTCTGCTGATCGAAAAACGTATAATTTTTTTAATTTCAAAATGTTTTGAACGTTTTGAAGATATCGGCTCTAAAATTATATTGCACAGCGTTAGTATCATTTATCATACCGATCATTAAAAATTGACTAAAGAATTTACTTCAATTTTTTCCGATCGAAATACATGAAGCAGATTTTGCGATTCATTCAAGATTCATCGATCCAGATTTTTTGCAGCGCGTAAATCTTCTTTTATGAATTGTTTTATAGTTTTATTCGCTTTTGTATATTGAATACAGCAGTTTTCCATTGCTTGCTTTCTCTCACAATCGTAGACGTGTTTCTATTTCCTTTTTCCTTTTTTTTTATTCTTCAGCTTCAAGACTTCTTCACCAGCTCTCGAGCGTAGCTGTGGGGAATGACAAGAGAAAAAATTGAAAAATTCTTTAAGCATATCTGTTAGAACGCTATAATAGATTTTAATACACCTTTTAAGCTAATGAGCTTACAATACAACATATTCGTTTGATATGATTAAATCAAGTTGAATTTTTCAAAACTTTTCTCTTCTTTAATGCGTGAACATCGCTGAGAAAAGTTGAAAAACACCAATATTTTTGCTTATCTACAAGTGGTCGTTGAGATACGCAGCTTCAAAATTTCAGTCCCCCCGTATTCAGAAGGCCAGCTACTCTACTGGGTTTAACAACGCGGAAGTAGAAAGCATTTAAGAAATGAGTACCTTTAGTCTATTTCTAGATGAAATGATCCTTTATCCAAGCTGCAATTAGCATATAAGCGTGTTAATGTTTATGACCGAATTATTTAAGTTTACTTAAGTTCGCAAATGTGTTATTACGAGTATCTGCCACCACATTGGTGATTGTTTTACTTATATCAGCCTTCTGTATCGAAAATGCCTAAATTTCGGCGCTTTACTACACAATAAGTACCTTTAGGATTTCAGAACTTATCAAATTATTTGCTCATATACAGTGAGGTTTTCTAAAAAACAGAACATTGCGAAGCGGATCAATATTATTTTTATGCAATAAAATGTGACAAACATCGAGATTGTTTAGTGAGGTCCAATTAATCGATTTCTTCATTCGACCTCACAAATTTACTTCTTTATTTATATTTTTTCTCCCGGCGAACATTTGATTTTAATTAAGTTAGATTGATTTAAGGGTAGTAAGTTTACGTGGGCAGCAACCAAATTCTGGGGTTCCGATGGGGCGAAATTGCCAAAAATAGCACCTAACTCAATTATGGGGTCTTTCGATTTTGGGGTTTAACGGATTTTGGGGGTCCCCAGACCCCGTAGATCCCCCACGCCCTTGTTTGATGGTAAAGGAGTGTAGATAAATGTTTCTTCGTGCGCTGTTTGAATACTTAGTAGTCGTTTTTAGAGCATGGGTGTCGTGCTTTACGTCATGATTTGCGCTGCCTTTCCTTTTGACGGGCCAACGTTGCAAATTTTAAGGGATAGGGTGCTGTCAGGTCGCTTCCGCATTCCGTACTTCATGTCCAATGGTGAGCACCTAATGAGATATACGCATGAAATGTTGAGAAATTGGCCCTCAGAAGGAAAAACAGAAAATTTCTGTGGAAAATACACAGAATAAAGACTGAAAACAGACAAATATAACATTTTTTGCTAAAGAGCATAGAATTATCTAAAAACTGCGAATCGAGTTATATACTTGCGCAATAGTTTAAGATCTACACCAGTTTTTATGGATGTTTTAGCTGAATAAAGCTCATTCACAAGTTTTGCAGAAAATTCGAAAAAAATTCGTAGAAAGGGTACCTTTTTAAGCAATTTTATCTATCTGCTCGCTCAAAAGTGCCAATTTTTCGGCGTTTCACAACATGTACTCGTTTTTTTGACTATTTTTTGTTTAATTTGTTTGATTTTTTGCTTTTTTTAGATTTTTTAGGCTTGGATGTCTGCATGGAAAAGTTTCCAAACAGATTTGCTAACAAACTAAAAGGCTGGAATTTGAAGTCTCTAACTGACTTGCGTCGTGATTGCGCATCTTTGAATTTGAATTTTTTTAAGTTTGACATTATCCTTCCTTGCTAGTATATTTTTCCTGCTAATTCCTTCGTGCATGTTAAGAGTATGATCATTTTATTGAACTTACTTGTTTTTTAGAAATTTTTATTCAATGTGATATATAGCTGAAAAGTTTTGAAAGGAGTTGACTTTTCTTATAAACGAAGGTTTATTCGTGAATATGAGTAGCGAGTTCATGACAGCTCAACCAGCGCTTCTACGAGCCAGTACGAAGAATTTTTAGAATTATACGTGATTTTGACTACTAAAGCATGGTTTGAAATAAAAGGTTGAAAACACATATCAAGAGTAATTTTTATTGTAAAAAGAATCGTTGGGCTCGCGTCCCCATGCAATAATCCCGAGTTTGCCCCTAATTTCCCCGAAGATGTTTAATTTACGGTTGGCAGTTGGCACCATACGTGGGCAGCAAAGAAAATTCTGGAGGGGTGCAAGATTTTTTTGAAGGTCGAAAAATGGCCTTAAAAATGGTCGTATGGCGATAAAAACACCATTTTTCGACGTTTCTCATCAAGCACTATCCATTGGCATCAAAAAATTGCGAAAAAAACGAAAAAAATTTTCAAAAATTGAATTCTGGGGGGTATTTTGATTTCTGGGGGGTATTTTGGTTTTCTGGGGTGCATACCCCCCCCAAACCCCCCACGCCCAGGTGTGGTTGGCACCTGTCGATTTCATCGTCTTTATTGAATCATGTTTATTTGCTATGCACTCGTAGGAAACTGCCCATTTTTGATTTACGACTGCAAAGCTTGTTGATAGCTTTCTAAAAATGTATTACAGATGCTGTAATTTTTCTCCTGGGCAGAGAAAATCAGAATGACAATATTAGGGGGCCATAAACGACAGATATCGTCTTCGCAATTTTCTCATCCCAGAAGCAAAGTTAAAGCATATGTGATACATTTTTGGGAAGCTATTAATGTGCTTTAAATTTCTTAATCAAAAGCAGAGAGTTTCCTTCAACTGTAAACTAGATAAATGCGATTCAATGAAAGACGATAATTGCTTCGTGCCAACCATACATGGGCAGCAACCAAGTTCTGGGTGGGGTTCGCCGATAGAGCAAAGTTGCCAAAAATAGCACCCAAAACTCAATTCTGAGGGTATATCGATTTTGGGGGGTCCGCCGGATTCTGGGGGTTTGGAATCCAGACCGTAGGTGCACAGCATGACCGATATGGGGGAGTGGTCAAAATTGTGCTTTTTCGGGCCAAAATGACCTCTAAAACTGGTGTAAGCGCTAAAATAGCGTTAAAACTACGTTATTATGAAGTTTCTGGTGAATTTGAAGCACTATCGAATAAGATTCTAAATTCTTATCCGTTTTTGGCCTTCATTTTGCCTCATTTTTCCCCACAAAATTTTTTAGTTTTCTATTCTGGGGGTCTAGACCGCCCGAACCCCCCACGTGGATGTCTGGTCCAGGCGCCCACGCTCATGTGTAGTGTCAGTCAACCTTATTTCAATCGCACGCATGCATTTTGCTCCTCTGACTGTTGCAAGATTGCGAAAACTTGTTGCGGAAAATGCTAGTCGTCGATCCAGCTAGACGGTACTCAATCAGCCAGATCAAAAGTCACAAGTGGGTGACGACGGCGATGGATGGTCAAGCGAAATCGGAAAGCAGCTGCACAACGAGTGACGCAAGCCACGTCAAAAACGGTGCCTCGCAACGACAAGAAGAATGGCAGCCATTTAGCAATTTCGGCTCGTGTTACCCGATTTGCTACGACGCTAGCGAACAAATTTTGAAATTAATGCAAAGTCTGGGAATCGACGCCACAAAAACGCGTGACGTAAGAAATTCCTACTTTTTCGAGATCAGTTTAAATATATTATGCAAATACTATCGTCGATTTCACACCGCTTTTGAAAATAATATAGCAAGTATCGGCGTATCCAGAACTTTGCGACAGGAAGGGGTGGAGCGGAACCATACACGGGCAGTAACCAAATTCTGGGGGTCCATGGGGCAAAATTGCCAAAAATAGCACCAAAAAATTCAATTTGGGGTTCTATCGATGTCTGGGGGTTCGCCAGATTCTTGGTCGGACACCCCATGCCCATTTGTCGGCGTAACCCAAAATTTCCCTAAAAGTGTCGAATGTCCAAAAAGACGCGTATTATGCTTAAAGTACCGGTTTTTGCTGTCTTTTGATAGGCAGAATTATTTCTGATGGAAAAAAAGTAATAAAATTTCGAAATTTATCAAAGTTTTTTTAATGAAAAACTCACAAAATTAATGCAGCAATCGGCACGGATCGCTGAAAAAACACTCGATAAATCGTTGAAAGAGCTACAATATCTTTGTTCTGTTCAAAAACTACTTTTCTGACGTGACTTAAAGTATTTTAGAGATCTAACAGAGTCAGTAAATGCCATTGATGAGTATTATCCCGGCGAAAAAAATTCGAAAGTCACGACAAAAATGGCTAAGATCATAAAAAAATACACATCTATTCTTCATTGCGCCCAAATATTTTTTGACGACATGGGGGCAGCCGCCCACCGCCCCCTCTAAATTCAACAGTGATAGCAAGCCTTTTTTATCACAATTATATTGTCTCGCGATTGCACTTTTATAACCAATTTCGGATGTTCTTTGTATAGAATAACATATACGAGTATAATAGTAGAATAATTTTCGGTGAAATATTACCACGGCCTTCATAAATCCTCCGGCTCTTTTCGTATTCCAAGCTAACAATTTTCTTTCAAAATGACGAGAGGTACGCATAAAACATAAGCAGTGCCTCGCCTATAAAGCGAAAACATGGATCCTCTTTCCACAAAAATCAGAAGTTCCTTATAAATGCAAATATAACGCGTATTAATTAGGATTTTAAGAATGTAGAATTTTGGCAACTGGAAGATACACGGATTCTGATCGTGGAAAATTCTATCAACTTATGGTTGCCAGCCACTGTTTTTTTATTTTGTACAAGTTCGTTTGTACATGTACAAAGACGGTACCCAAAAGTCATTGTACATTTTGCACCAAGTAAATGCTAATACAGTGCAATATGGTACACTGTGCATTCTATAATATATAATATATTATGCAAATACACATGTGTTTAACTATGGTGGTGTATTGTGGCAATTTATTGGTCTCTGACGGTAAAAAATACAAAAATTTATCAAAAAGACGCAAATCATAGAAAAATTCTGGCATTTTTAGCGTTTTCATGCAGATTTTCTGCGTTTTTAATGACAGAAAATAGTTCAAAGGGCTAAATTTGCGCGGATCGCTAAAAATTGTATTAATGACGTGATTTTAAAAGCTTTCTAATGGCAAATGTCACGGAAAATTGCCAAACTGGGTCAGAAACTTTTGCTCCATCATTCCCAAGACATTCAAATAAATTGTAGACTTAACATACAAGAGAACAACGTCTTAAATCGCGAAGTTAGTGTTAACTTGAGAAACACAAAAATATGTTGGCTGATTTATGCATTTGAACACGATGCTGGAGCTTTTTTAATAGAAATAAAAAATTTATGAACGCCGGAAAATCTTAGTATTTTTGACATTCTATTTTAATTTTTGCTGTTATAAAAACATACAAAATAAATTATTGTGTACCTACTTATAACTTATTTTGACGCAAAGCACAGGAAATTCTTGTAAGTTTTGTCTTTGTACACCCGGAAAAACCGTGTTGCCAGCATACATGTAAACCGGGGTAGGGAGTTTAGAGGATCCACCCACCACCTAATGTTGAGCGTCCCTCCCTGTCCCCGAAAGTAAGAAAACTTTTTGACCCCCTCGATTTTTTGAGACGTAAAACTTCAGAAATAATTTTTTCTCCAACCATCGATTTTTTCAGTTGTGTACATTTTTGAACGCTATGATTTCGGGCCCTGCCACGCATGCCTATCGAATAACAGTATAATGCAATGTCTACAATTGCTTTTTAGTCAATCCGACGTGACACCCGCGATAATTTCCATGCCATCTTTTTGCTTTTGCTCGACAAATGGAAGTCACAATCACGCGACCAGCGTTACAATGTGCTTTGGCAACAAAGGCGCGTGTCCAGCGACGCCACGGCTTACTTGACAGTCGCTTGTCAGCAAAAACTGCCACAGACGCGCAGTCCTCGACCTCTTCTGCGCATGGCGCATCGTCGCCCGAACAGCAGCTTCGTACTGCTGCAAGGTGAGATTCATACATGTAACGGCTCGAAATTTTGGTTGGGGGTCCCCGGTTATGGGGGGGGGCAAATGACCTTCGATTTTCGGCTAAAAATAGAATGGCCGAAAAATTCAATTTTCTCCAAAAATGGGAGGAGGGGGTCAAAAATTTGTTTGGCTTGACCAACTTTGGGTGGGGGATCATCCCATCCCCTCTGTTACATGTATGGTAAGACTGATAATGTTAGTAATAACGCTAACTGCTAAATGACAGGAAATGATTTAATAAAGAAACAAGAAAATAACGAAACTTCGTTGGCACGCTTTTCATAATGAAAGAAATCTTGATTCTTCCTGCCAGAAGAAAATTCCGAAAAATGTTCAATCATGTTTCTGACCTCGAAGTTAACGGCAATAGGTTTTAAAGTGTATTTTGAGCTTCAGACCAAAGCTCTAACAGGAATGCCTAAAAAATACAAAAATTTAAGAAGATTGTGAGAAAATCCTTTCACAAACCAACGTAATTCGATAAACGCTAACGACAAACTATTCTAACGCTAGGTCCGATTTCGAATGTCGGCCAAAATATGCCTGCTGCCTCGCAGCAGAGTCAAGTACAACAGTTGCAACTAAAATTGAATGAATCAGATTACCACCAGCCTCAGCAGCAACAATGGAAGGAACAGTTGCAGCATCTGCACGACAGTCAGTTCGAAGGAAATAAGCAGCCTCCAAGTGGTTCTTGTCAACCCAGCAACTCTAAACTCGCAACGTGCTTGACCAGCATGACGAGTAGTACGGATTCCTCTGGCACAGATTCTGGCGTATTCGGGTATTTTATTATGCTTAATTTGTTCATTATCAGTTTCTGACGTATTCTGGTTCTGAAGAGATTCATTTAAGCTTATTTGAAATGATGTACATAATAAAACTGTTCAGGTTTACCTATTCAGGCACGTATCTCTGGGGGAATGGGGGGCTCAGATCCCCCAAAATTGAGAAAAATCGGAAAAATATGACTTTTTAAACATTATTTTGTGCATTTTTGGCCTTTTTGGGCTTAATCCCCCGAAAAATTGGTGTTGGTCCCCCCAAAAATGGACGGCCAGCTACGTGCCTGTACCTTTTTATTATTTTTGTGTACTGTATATGTCTCATTCACAAGCTTGATTCATGATCTATTTAATGATAATGCAACGTCTGCGAAAAACGTGAGCACGTTTCTTATTTTAAATCGCTCTCGCATCACTCCACGACTACCTACTAACATACATGGACAGCGAGGAAATTCTGGGGGTCTGGTAGGGTGAAATCGCCAAAAATATTGCCAAAAATAGAATTTTGGGGTCTGAAGTAATCTGCGGGAGTTTTTTCAACTTCTCCGGGAGTGTGTTCCCCAAACCTCCACCACGCCTATGTGTGTGCCTAACATACATGCACAGCATGGAAATTCTGGGGAGGGGGTGTGAAATTATAAAGTGCCTTTTTTGGGTCCAAAAATGGTAGGTTCGCGTCAAAAACATCGTTTTTCAGCGTTTCTGACGATGCTATATCTTTCTAGAGCAAAAAAACAAAAAAAATTTCTGAAAGAAATTTAAAAAATCGGAACAAATTGAATAAAATATAGTCAAAACATGAGTATAATGGTTCGAACCGCCGAAACTTTGGCTCTTTTAGAATAGATAGGTAATAACGCTTAAAAAAGCATCTTTTCTTCAAATTTTTAGAAAATTTCAGGGAACTTTTAAAAAATCGCCAATTCTGAGGGTGGGTGAAACAATTTTTGCGGGGGTGAAAAATTTGGGGAGGGGGTGGGGTGGAAATCCCTCAACCCCCCACCCCTCCAGATCATGTATGGTGCCTACTACCATTGATACATTGCATGGCCATCTGGAGGTCACCCAGGTAGCGTTTTTGAGCTAAAATAGCCTTTGGACGTCAAAATAGCATACTAACTGCCATAATACATTGTTACTAATCGATTTCGAGCAATTTTGCAAAAAGGGTTTAGATTTTTCTTCGTTTTCGGTTTGAGTTTTACCTTGTTTCAAAGTAAATATGACTTTTCATGTTTCTGGGGTCTGTATAAACCCCAAACTCCCCACGCGCACGTTGTTTGCCTATGTCTGATCTGTGAAATCGGCTATTGTGGTTTGCTAGATTTTGAAGAAAAAAAATTAAAAAACAACTACAAATTAAAATCTTTATTATTTGCCTGAAATTCCAATTTTCAGAATTTCGTAGTCTATTTTTTACAATTGATTTCCGTTCACGTCATTTTAATTAGCTGAACTTCTCATCAGTCTCTGTAGAATTTAAAATAAACAGTTGTTGTCTTTTTTGTTCGAAAAACCGCGAATGGATTGAATGCGAAATTTAAATTAGCAGCTGTGCCTGTTTCGCATCACACTCGAATAACATTCAGGTATGCTAAGCATGGAAATTCTGGGGGGTGAAATTTCAAAGTTCCTCTTTTTGGGCTCAAAAATGGCGGATACGCGTTAATAACATCTTTTTTTCTGGCGATGCTCTATCCGTCTAGAGCATAAAAAAATTAAAAAATTGGGGAAAAACATTTAAAACATCAAATAACGTGAAGAAAATATATAGTCAAGAAATGTATATATGGCGCTGAAAAATTTACATTTTTGAGCAAAAAGACAGTAAAAAAATGCTTAAAACAGAACCACCTTTTCTAAAATTTTTTTAGATTTTTTCTACGAATTGCGAATTCTGGGGGATAGTCAAAAAATTTTTGAGGGAGGGTGGAAATTCCTGTGGGGATGGAAACCCGTAGCCCCCGTGGAGATCATGTATGCTGACATTGCTTTCTAGATTACAGTCCACTGGACCGAAAACCCGGTTCTCCTGGATGCACGGGGACAGCTTCCAAACCTCAAGCTGCAGCAGTGGATGTGGCGGTGGAGACTGGTCGCCAACAATATCCGAAGAATCGTCCGGTTGCAGTAGTTGCAGTGGATGCGCCACAAATTGCTTCTCAAATCATAAGTACGACTTTAATGCGTGCCTGTTATTTGACGTAATGGTTTTGTGACATGAAATCAAAATAATGCTGAGCTGACCGCAGGAAATGGCTTTATGCCCGTAAAGGCTAATACGGCAGCAGCATACAGATTCACATATCTGAAGACTTCTATTTATTGTGAAAATGAGAGCATATTCCAACCAAATATAAAATATCAAAAACCTTTCGTAAAATTGTATTTTACTCAGAAAAAGTTACATTTTTACCATTTTTTACAGAAGTTCAATCTTAATCACATTTTCCCGTACCTTTTCTTCCAAATTGCTTAGTTTTATATTTCTATCTTTGAATTGAGAGCAGAATTACAGCTGGCTGTAGGTGATATAAAATAATGATTGTTTCGAAATTCCTTTATAATTAAAAAGGTGCTCATTGATTACAAGGAGAAATAGCATAGTCTTGGTCTGACCTCTAGATTGGGAAAATATGAAATTTTCGTAGAAAAATGAGACAAATGAAAGAAAAAACGTATGAGAATCAAAAAATTGTCTTTAAAATTGGTTGAAATTGACTAGAAACTGTAGATTATCACAGTTGTACTGCTGTTTTAGCTTTCATGCTAGTTTTGACGTCATTTTGGCTCAAAAAGCCTAATATTTGATTCTCCAGACCGGCTGACCTACCCAGCTAGACCGGCCATGCCATACATGTGACAGATCGAAATTTTGGATGGGGTCTCTTGTCATTTTTAGGGGAAAGGTATATGACCTACAACTTTTAGCCAAAAATAGCGGAAAAATCACGTAAAAATGACCAAAAAACGCAAGTTTTACCTAAAATTCCGAAAACTGGGGGAGCTGTGCATTCAAAAATTTTCCGACTTTGGGGGGATGGGGGACGATCAGTTTTGGGTGGGGATCCCCTACCCCTACATGCCTTCCTCATTTTCAATTCTTCACAAATTCAAAGATGAGTGTTCTTGTAGAACTTTTCCTATCGTCTGTTTCACAGAAGTTTGCGATTTTTCAAATTTAATCCGTTTGAAGTAAGCCACAAGAATGACTTTGAAGCTAAATGCCGTCCAATAATAGGAAACTTTATACCTTGACTCGATATCCAACTAGTCACTCTTCGTATTCTCGTGAAATTTCTTTGTAGCGACTTTATTTTTTTGAAAAAACCGCAAGCTCAAGTTGAACGAACCACAGTCTTGTACATATTTAGAGGTAGATGCAATTATTTATTGGAGAGAAAACGAAACACTACCAACCACAAAACATAGCAATTAGGTAACGTGAAACGGTAAAGTAATTCGTCGAAAAGAGAATTCAACTAATAAAGCAAAGCGTCAGAATGGGACACACGAGTCAAGAAAATGATAAGTTTCTGAAAATACTGCATTGAAAATTAAAAATAATATGTTATTCAAGAGAATGGAAAAATTAAAATTATCCTGACAGAAAAGAAATTAATAATTCATAAAAAATGAAAATAAATATAAAAACCAAAAATTATTTTTAAATAAATTCACATTATTGACAATTTTTTCAAAAATTTATTCTCAAGCTAATTGCAATTTTATTTTTTACATTATGGTATACAGAGATAAGGTGCTGCTTTATTTTTTTACAGCATTCCTCAGCCCCTACAAACGCCTTCCATTGAAGCTTCGCCAACTCCAAGCGTGAACTCTTTGCTCATGAATGATTTTTCGGACTATTGCAACTCCTCACCTTCACCAGAACCCGTAAAAAGCATGTTTCGAGCCGAGTGGTTCGGCATGGCGCCTGTTTCGGGACAAGCGCAACAGATGCACCAAATGCAGCAATCCAGCTGTAATGCTCTGCACGAAGGAGCATCTATAGCCGATTCAGATCAGGCAAGTTCTCAGCGTAGTAGAAAGAAATAATTTAGTCATAAAGCATACACCTAATTAATAAGTGTAAGGGAGCGCGGGAATTAGCATTTTCTATTACACGTGGACAGTACTCGAATTCTGGTGGGCTTTGTGGAAGAGAATCGCTGAAAAATCGAAAAAATGTCAAAAATTAAATTAAATGCTGGGGTCTCTGGGTGATATTCTGAATTTGTCTAGAGAAAATCAAAGGGCAATAATTTTTTTGTAGTCGTGAAAGATTAAAGCACGAAGAATGCGTAGACACTGTCATCGAGACTGATTTGCCTGCAGTTTGTGCTGTTTTCGGGAAAATTCTTTAACCTCTGACTGATACTTGTTTTTTACGATAGATTTTTAACTGCCGCCACGTCTTGCATGATCAAAAATGCACGCGGGTATTTGTCCTGAAACGAGGAGAGTTTAGGCAAATATAGGGCCCACAAAGCTCTGGATTTGACAATATAATCGTTTAAACTGATCCTCAGAACACAAATTAAGTTAATCAAAGCACTGTTTTCACGTTTATGGTTCTTGTAAGGGCATTTCATCCCGATATTCTAAAATGTAGTCCCGGCAGATGTTGTGGTCTATCAAACGAAACACCTTTGGTCGGAATCAGACACACTCTGAAGATTCTAGGTTTCTAGCTACACCCTCTCCTGAGATAGACAACAGGGAAATTTTCTTGCGATACAAGGCAAGATTAAGGTCAATAAATTGACGAAAATTAGAAGTTTATGGCAAAAATGCTCAAATCTGATCATAATAGGACCGTTTTGCACTATTTTGACGTTTGTACGAATTTTTATGATCATACATATTAGCTCAAAATGCTATGCTTTGAAACTACTTGTACTATTTCTTTTACGATGGAGAAACCAAAGTAACAGAAGAACTTCTACATAAATGTTTGAAAGAAGTATTTCTAGACTTAGATATATAAAGTTTGAGTTGACAATTTTATTGTTAAACCGAATGGCTCAATCTAGTGACTGCAGAATAGATACATTAATTAGCATCTTCTGAACAAGCCAACTTAACAGTGTGAACTTTTTTATGGGTCGAAAAGCGCATTCTGCTTCCTAAATCATTATGCAAAAAATAGTAAAATATCATGAAGAGATTTCTATTTTTATTCAGTTCAGTCACGGGCTTGATGTGATGAGCCATAAATTATCTTTCTATAGTCTTAACAATACCATCGACGTGTGCACATCTTCTCATCCACTTGTTTTTAAAGCGCTTTGTATTTCTGCATGGGAGATATCCATCAGTCTTTGCACACTTTGTAGTAATATAATATCGTTGAATAACCCGTACTGCCCTTCTCCAGTGTTCTCTGATTCTTTTCTTCGATTTCTAATACTTAAAAGTGCAAATTCGTTTTTTTTCATTTTTCAATCCAATCTCGAGTAAAGAAAACTGAAAATACATAGGCGCCATAAAATTCTAGCATTACCATTCTAAAGTAAACTGTGGTTTTTTTGTGCATAAACAACACAAAAAATTAAAGATCTGACATCGTTACTAAGAATTTATGTACTTGTACCGTGACAAGTCCAACAGACAAAAAAATTTTCGTCGATAAGTCATGTTTCTAAACCAGTTTATCCACTGTTCGATTGCTATCGAATCGCGGTTGCTGAGCCTTCAATTTAAAGGTGTGAAAAAAGGCAAAAATATGAGCTGAAGATGAATAACAATCAAAGATTTATCAAACCTTTGAAAGGAATTAGATTTAAGAGAAAAGTGAAGTAATGTTGAACTGATTACAAATTATTTGACATGTACATAGAATACTGTCCATGTATGATTTGGGGATTTAATGGGTTTCCATCGTACATGGGCAGCAGCCAAGAGTCAAAACCGGCGAAAATTTAAAAAAAATGCCAAAAATTAAATTCTGTAGGTTTATCAATTTTAAGGGGAGGGTTTCGATTAAGGGGTGTTAGACCACACGTGGGCGTGGGGGCTGGTTTGGGGTATGCAACCCCCAGAAGGCCGAATATACCCCCCAGAAACCGAAATAACCCCCCTCAGATTTCAATTTTTGAAATTTTTTGGTTTTTTTCGCCATGCAACCATGTTTGAGACCATTTTTGACCTTTGCAGAATTTGAGTGCTGCCTACGTATGGTGTAGACTGTAGACCCCCAACCATTTTCTAAGGTCAAAAAATGGTCTTTTAAATGGTGGTATGACGAAAAACGTCAATTTTTACGTTCCTCGTCGAGCACTATATATTGGCATCAAAAAATATCGAAAAAAAACAAAACAATTTCAAAAATTAAATTCTGAGGGAGGGTATTTTAATTTATGGGGAGTATTTGGCCTCCTGGGGGTGTACAACCACACATGGGCGTGGGGGGTCTGGGGGGTCTGGACCCCCCAGAACCAAAAGACCCCCCAGAAATCAAAAGACCCCCCAGAAATCAATTTTTAAAAATTTTTTTCGTTTTTTTTGCAATTTTTTGATGCCAATGGATAGTGCTTGATGAGAAACGTCGAAAAATGGTGTTTTTATCGCCATATCACCATTTTTAAGGCCATTTTTTGACCTTCAAAAATCTTGGACCCCCCCCAGAATTTTCTTGCTGCCCACGTATGTGTACAACCCCCAAACCCCCTCCCCCACACCCACGTGTGCCCCCGACCATGCGCGTGTATGGTTTTCACCGCCGCAAAAAGTTATTTCATCCTCCCTACAAAAAATTTTTGTCCGAGAATTTTTGATTTTCCGCAAAATCATGGAAAAGTCTTGTTTAAAATGGTTTTTTTAATTTTGTTGGATTTTACTGAAAAAATTTTCTTAAAAATTTTCTTTTGTTTTTTCGTCCGGAAGGGCATCGTCAGAAACGCTGAGAGATGATTTTTTGACGCCTATCCATCATTTTTGAGACCAAAAAAGACACTGTAGATAAATTTATCAATTCAACGTTCCAGAATTCCCAATTCTTTTCATGTATGATACTGTCTGATGCAGAATGCAGAAGGGACGACGCTTCCAATGGGAATGATAAGTTGTACCAATCACAATGTGATCCTATCGCAACTGAGGTCATCAGACAATTCAGTTTTTGTTGCATCGACGAGCGATCAAATGTTAACTCAGCAAAGCTGCCAGCTGTCGTCTTTATTCGGCGTCCCTTTCTCAAATGATGCAAAAAGTCCGCATTCCAATAACGTCACTCTTCGTGAACAACTGGAAGCCAGAAATCGCGTTTCTACCATTGTCAGACGATCGATTGATAGAGGAGTTTATAAAAGTGAGATTTATGATATGAAAATTTCGCTTCATTGAAGTTTCACAAAGAGTGGGAGAGGTCAAAGAGCTGGGAGCATACCTACAGGGGCAGCAGCAACCAAATTCTGGGAGGTCCGATCCGATGGGGCGAAATTGCCAACAATAGCACCAAACATTTATTTCTGGGGGATCTATCGATTTGCAGGAGGGTGTTCACCGGATTCTGGGGGGTCGAGAGCAGACATGCTCGTGGGAGGGGAAATTGGAATTGGGGGTCTAGACCACACCTGGGCGTTGAGGGTTCCCCCGAGAAACCATTATACCCCCCGAGATCAAAATCCCCCCAGAAATCAATTTTAGACAATTTTTTGTTTTTTTCGCAAGTTTTTGATGCCAATGGATAGTGCTCGATGAGAAACGTTGAAAAATTGTATTTTTTCGCCATACCACCATTTTTAAGGTCATTTTTTGACCTTTGAAAAATCTTGCACCACCCCCTTCCCCCAGAATTGTTTTGCTGCCTACGTATGGTCTAAGACCCTCCAGGCCATTTTGACCCAAAAAAAGCTCAATTTTTGACTCCTTCCAGACCGGCTGACCCCTCCCAGATCGGCCATGCTTTGCATCTATGGTACAGATCTTTCACACCCATGTGTGTCTAAGAGCCTTGGGTCCAAAAATTTTCCAATCTTAACGAATAGCTAAAAGAAATTTCATGTGAAGGCAACAAATAACGTTTTTGAATGTTCCGCATTAAGCTCTGCTTCTAAGTATAAATACCGCAGAATTTATGAAAATTTTAATTTAATAAAATTAATAAATGAAACAAATTTTAGCGAAATAGAATTCTGAGGAATACGGGGGAAGGGGACGTTTGGTTTCCGGGATTTACTATACGTTCAAACAACTCTAATCAGCTTGATCACTTTAAATATTTCCATCTTTTTTAGTTTGAAAGATAATGTCGGATTTAAATAAGAAGGCAAGCCCTTTAACCAAAAACTATTAAATGCGTTTTAAATGAAAAAATATTGTGCACTTAGGGAATAAATATTTTCGGCTGCATACTAGTGTTTAAGATTTTTGTTACGGTATAAGTAAACGTTCCTGAACAGTTATCGATGTCCAACAAAAATTGTATTACAGAAATATTATAATTTGATAAGGGAGGACTGATAAAGTTTCGTTAGAACAAGCTCAATGAAGGCAATTTTCGTTATTCAAAGTCAAGAACTCATGTACAATAAAAAGCTTCCTTCCATTATCTCATTGAAACTGACTGTAGAGAATTTTAGATTGCCATATTCAGGTCTATATTATGTTTGTTATGTCGTCGTCAGGAAAACGGAGATGAGATTTCGAAGAACTAAAATATTGATTCGCATCGAAACTAATTAGTAGGTGCTCTTTCGTGGTTAACATAGTAATTTCTAGAGTAGCTCAGTTTGAAACCTCCCAAAATTAATGCTGCATGTTAAAGCAGGTCAGTAAATCGGATCGGTCGGACCCTTAGGCATCTGCTCGTACTTCCTGATTACAATAATTTGAATTTACATTATTCAATAAGTTGGATTAATGTATGTGCATATTTATTGCTAATGCTAATGTCCAGGATTAATTTGGGTAAAAGGCTAAATCATACCTTAATAACTGAATCTCAATTTTGATTAACAGGATAAGTTGAAAAACTTTATAGCGTGAACTGATTGGAATGAAAGAAAGTTAGTTCCAGTTTCAATTCAGTGACCTATCTGTGATCTGTTGACATAACTTTATGAATTTATGAAATTGAAACAGAAATTTTTTGTAAGATTTAATTATAATTTAGCGTTCGGCCATAGATGCCGTGAGGAACAATATAATACGCAGATCATAAAGTGTAGATTTTTAAGCAATTTTTGATATGAGGATTGACGGCGATTTCAACAAATAAAAAACAAACACCTTCATTTAACAAGCAATTGTCCATCTTTTAGGCAAGCTGGCGAACAAGGGCGAAAAACCCCCTTTGCCAAAACGCGTTAGCTTGCCCGGTGAATTTCGCTATAAGCCTAAAAAGCTATTAACTCATCTACAAATGATGCGCATAAATGACCAGCTGTTCTCAGCATCGGTTCCAGAAAATCAGCATTCTCCCCAATTCCATTCATCATCACTCGCAATAACATCCGGTTACAATCCGGTGGGCATACAGACAAGCTCTTTGGAAACTAACCAAATTAGCGATAATTTGACGAACACGTTAAAAGAGCAGTCAACTTGCGTATCAGTTGTAGGACAACCTTTGTGCTTCCACGATTCTTCGAAGGAGATTCAAACCGACCAACTAAACTGCTCATTTTTTGATCCCCAGCAGCTAAAATTAGTCGAAAAGGACGCTTTGAATACGTCGGACTATTTGCGCGAAGTGAAAAATCTTTTGGCCAACGAGCCTCACGACGATCCTCCTTCGCTTTTGACGCAGAAAAATGCACACGGCGCTCACAGACGAACCCACCAAAGCCGACACTGCCGTAGTAGACAATTTTATTACCAATCTCCATTTCAGCAATCGTCTAGTCTAACTCAGCAGCCGATTCATCATTCTATTTTTGATTCGTACTCCGAACCCATCTGTGATGATAAATTCGGCGAACAGATACCGTGCGCAATTCCAGCAGTTAGCTGTTGTCCTAGCTCTTCCAAATTATCGATTGCTGCTCGAACCGTGAGCAATAGCCTAATTGAATCGGACACCGTTGAATTCGTTGAAACGGCTGGCGGCAATAATGTTAAGGGCAATAATTTAGAATTAGTTCGAGAAGAAGCAATGGACATCGTGTGATATTTATTGAATGACAATCTCATTTTTTATTATTTTATATTTATGAAAATTTTAATATTTGATACGCCTGCAAATTATATTTTTCTACGGATTGTGAAAGTAGGTACATTGTAGTCAAGCTGGCTTTGTTGCTTAATTTAATATACTCGTATTTCGCTAAAGCGATTCAATCTATGTAATATTTTGTAACTTTCAATTGACTAAACCTGCCAAAATGCTTATTCGAATATTTATTTTGGGTTAGTATATGTAGGTATCATTTTGTCAATGTTGGTTGACTGCAAGAAATATTTATTGCTTTTACGTGACAGTTTATGCATTCAAAATAGTTGAATGGGAGGACCATAATGCACAGCATGGAGTTAGCTCAAACTTAAATGAAGCAGTCTATAGCTCAGATTAAGTTGCAAACTTTCCTCATCAATAAAGTATTTTGCATGAAAGCTAGGAATCGGGCTGACCAGCATACGTGGGCAGCAAGAAAATTCTGGGGGGGGTGCAAGATTTTTTGAAGGTCAAAAAATGGCCTTAGAAATGGTGGTATGGCGATAGAAACACCATTTTTCGACGTTTATCATCAGGCACTATTCATTGGCATCAAAAAATTGCGAAAAAAACGAGAAAAATTTTCAAAAATTGAATTCTGGGGGTATTTTGGTTTCTGGGGTGCATACCCCCAAACCCCCCACGCCCAGGTGTGCTGACCAGTGTCTGAAAATAAATCGGCGCCAGATCAGTGATCCCACAAAATTAAGAACTCTTTAGTACGCTGAGCGTAATCGCTACGTTTTTTCCAAAAGCACACGATTTATAATCCGTTTCACATAAGTTTGGGCATAAAGTTTAAGAATTTTTTCGAAAGTAAGCCGACGGATTACGAGAATTCTATATCAAATCAATGCTATAATCGCAATCTGTCAGCTTATTGTCAGAAATAGTTTTTAAAATTTATGCCGGGTGAGATGCCGCCAGTCATGCTTGTAACGGGGACCCTCCAACCAAAATTGATTGTCCTCCCACCAAGAATTTCAACCCATTTCTTGGAAATAATATAATTTATGGTCGTTTTTAGGTGATTTTTGACCAAAAATTGGAGGTCATTAACCCCATCCCCCTAAAAATGACCGGAACGGGGACCCCAACCTGAAATTTTGAGCAGTTACATGTCTGCCGCCAGTGATTGCAATTGCCAAAATTGTACACACCACCACTGGGTAGAGCATAGTCGAAAATTAAATGTTACTTATTCATGCAATACTTTATCGGTGAGAAAAGTTTGCAGCTAAACCCAAGCTTATGCTTAGTTTGGTCATGAAGTTCATTCATCGCGAACAATCTGACAAATTACTTTTTTGAATTGATTCACCGTAAGCTATCGGCTTGTCCTTGAATCTTCTTAAAATTTGTACCTACTCAAACTGATGTAAAACAGAAAGCACCGGTCCCTTCAAGCTACAAACACACAGGGGCGTAGGAGGGTCTGGCTGGACTATACGTGTTCTTGCGGGAGGGGTTTGACCCCCGCAAAATGGCTGCGACCCCCCATCCCAAGAATTGTCGATTTTTCGTGAAAAATGTTAAAAATGTACTTTTTAAGCGTTTTTGGCTCAAAAATATCAAATCTTCGGCACTTCGCGCCATATAAATACACATTTTTTGGCTATATTTTATTCAATTTACTCGATTTTTTCATAAATTTTTTCACGTCTTTATTTTTTAGAAAGAACAAGCATTGTCTGAAACGTCAAAAACAGTGTTTTTGACGTGCACCCATCCGTTTTAGCCAAAAAAAGCTTTTAGAAAATTTTTTGGCCTGACCCTACCAGAATTCCCATGTTGTACTTGTATGGTCTGGCCCCAGATCGATAGATCCCCAGAATTGAATTGTTGATGCTGTTCTTGGCATTTTGCCCCATCGGACCCCCAGAATTCGGTCGCTGGCCATATACCGCTACAACCACACCTGGGCGTGGGGGGAATGCATCCCCCAGAGACCAAAATACCCCCCCAGAATTCAATTTTTGAATTCGTTTTTTCGCAATTTTTTGATGCCAATTGATAGTGCTTGATGAGAAACGTCGAAAAATGGTGTTTTTATCGCCATACCACCATTTTTCGACCTTCAAAAAATCTTAGCACTCCCCCAGAATTTTTTGCTGCCCACGTATGGCTACAACCATACGTGGGCAGCAAGAAAATTCTGGGGGGCAAGATTTTTTGAAGGTCAAAAAATGGCCTTAAAAATGGTGATATGGCGATAAAAACACCATTTTCCGACGTTTCTCATCAAGCACTATCCATTGGCATCAAAAAATTGCGAAAAAAACGAAAAATTTTCAAAAATTGATTTCTGGGGGGGGTCTTTTGATTTCTGAGGGGTCTTTTGGTTTCTGGGGGGTCCACCCCCAGATCCCCCCCACGCCCATGTGTGGCTACAACTGTCCGAACGAAACAGGAATATTTTCTTACTTCCTCGCGATTTTGAATATGACAGCCCGGAGTTGGGAGCACACGTGGGCGGGGGGAATATGTACCTCCCAGAAGGCCGAATAGGTACTTCCTCCCCAAATTCAATTTTTGAAAATTTTTTCATGCGATTTTTTGATGCCAATGGATAGTACTCGACGAAAAACGTTGAAAAACGAAAAACGTTTAAAAAGCATTTTTGACCTTTAAAAAATCGTGCACCCCCTATACCCCTTCCCCCAGAATTTGGATGCTGCCCACCGATGGTTGGAGAGTTCATGGCACTATTCAAGGAAACCACAGTTCTGTCTCGATTTCATATTACGGAAATTTATCAGAAAGGTTAGCTACTGAGCGTGAATATTGCGCGTCTGCAAAGCATCGCGAATAAAAAGTTTAGCGCTTCGAATTATCGGTCACTTTTAGTTTTCAAAGACACGGTAATTGAGGCGAGCTAATTCTAGGGGTTGTACACATGTGGTATCTGCAGATTTCCGCATATTTCCCAGTTTTTCAATACGAGTTTTGCAATGCAAGACAACTTCAGATTTTTGGAGTAGATGACACAACTTCGAAGGCAGATTCGCTGCATTTATTTAATTGCTTAAACTGAGCAAATGGGCTGATAAAGCTAATATACAGACAAGAGCGACGTTTCTCATTTGGGAAAGTTCATTTTTACTTTAATCTCGAAAGGATGATTGATAATTGATCTCTTCTTAATTGCATCAAATTTCTTCACGCCTCGCATACACATGCGGGCGTGGGGGTATTCACCACACGTGGGCGTGGGGGTTTATGGGGTTACGCACCCCCAGAAGTTAAAAAACCCCTCTCCCAGAAATCAAAATACCCCCCCCCAGAATTCAAATTTTGGAAATTTTTTTGCTTTTCTAGCGATTTTTTGATGCCATTGGATAGTGCGCGATGAGAAACGTCGAAAAATGGTGTTTTTTCGCCATACGACCACACCTGGGCGTGGGGGTATGCACCCCCAGAAACCAAAATACCCCCCCAGAATTCAATTTTTGAAAATTTTTTCCGTTTTTTTCGCAATTTTTTGATGCCAATGGATAGTGCTTGATGAGAAACGTCGAAAAATGGTGTTTTCATCGCCATACCACCATTTTAAAGACCATTTTTTACCTTCAAAAAATCGTGCACCCCCAATACTTTTTGCTGCCCACGTATGCATACGACCACGTTTAAGACCATTTTTTTGACCTTTGAAAATTTTTTCAACCCCCAGAAATTTTTTCACACCCCAGAATTTCGGTGCTGCCCACCTATCGTATGCACCCCCAGAAACCAAAATACCCCCACCCAGATTATTGAATTTTTTTGCCTTTTTTCGAATTTTTCTTTGCTTTTTCCGCAATTTTTTGATGCCAGTGGATAGTGATCGATGAGAAACGTTGAAAAATGGTGTTTTTTCGCCATGCTACCATTTTTTGACCTTTGAAAAATCTTGCACCCCCAGAATTTTGGTGCTGCCCACCTATGCTCGCATATTGCTCTAAGCATGATGACTTGACGATTCCTACTAAACGGCTTATAATTCTATTTTCATATTTGCAGGAAGATTCTGCAGGTAAAATTCCGGTGCAAAGACAAACAGCACGCACGCGAGTAGAACGTAACGCAAATTTAATGTAAATAACGCGAAACGAGAAGTAAAATATGTAAGACGACAATAATGATTGCATGAACTTTGGCAACCTTGAACGAATAATAGTGCAAAAGATATAAGCCGAATAAACGCAATATGGGATTATGGGACTACTCTTTGCGTTATGAGCACTAAGTCGATATTCACAAGAAACATACCATTCCGGCACTTCTTTTGTTTGACAAATTTCTAAAAATTGAGCAAATAAAGTTAGTTATTAAAAGTAATAAGTGCCTAAATAATTCAATATTAGTAATCAGCGACCTAGCGCTGCTCTTTTACGCCTTGGGCCACTATAAAGTCCGAAAATTTTCGGAGAAGCCCCTATTCAGGCACAGAAAAGGTGCACTATAATAGCGCTAGAAATTGTATATCTCAAAGGTACGAGTACAACAACATGCAATATCAATTCAAAAGGATTTTACCCTAATCACCATTTTGACCGAAGAGTAATTAATGACATGGTCACCAACCACTCACCACACTATACATGGTCTTTAGGAGAAGTTTAAGATGGGTTTCCTCCAGAATTCGCAATTTTCTAGAACTGTTCGAAAATTTCCTAAAATTCATAGAAAAGGGGTGTTTTAAGCGTTTTCAGCTATCTATTCGCTCAAAAGTGTCAAATTTTCGGTGCATCGCGCCATATACGTATGTTGCTCAATTTGTTAGACTTTTTTAATTTTTATTCAAAATTTTTTTCATGTTTTTGTGCTCTAGAAAAATGGAGCATTTAATTTTCAAAAAAACGATGTATTTGATGCGTATCCACCATTTTTAGGCCCAAAAAGCATTTTATAATCCCCCATGATTCCCATACTGTGCATGAACAGCTGATCGGATATAATCGCAACGTCTAATGCAAAGTATGTTATTAACATACCACGCAGCGGAAAGCGCCATAATTTTCCAGAATATCGGAATGAAAATGTAAAAAAATGTTAAGTACGATTTTTCTCCGAAAAGGTATTTGCACAGTACAGAAAGATTCAAAGACTCTAAATTACTGACGATCGCTTTGTTTGCAACACGGTGAAAGAAAAGTGGCAAACACCACATAATTCTGCTAAAAATCAATATATTGTGCGAGGTAATCTGCGAAACAAACTACACGTAATAATGACCATAGTGTACAACGCGATAAAAGCCAGACTAGATACTTTACAATACAATATTATCGTACTAATTAGTCACTTTCAATAATTAACGTAGGTAATATTTTAATACGCACATGGATGTGTATATTCGATTTATTGTTAAAAAAATGCGCAAAATGCAATACAGTATTGGCGGTATTGAACCATCCTTCATTTTGCTCAATACGAATACGATCCGAATGAATACAAAAGCAACGAGACCGGTAAAAGAAGTCAATTATGGAAGCGAAACATGAAATTAGGATAACTGAGAAAATGACTATGGCGACCAGCCAAAGCATGTAAAGAATAATTTAAGCGTTTTTTTGATAGATACAAATTCTATCTTAATCCTATTTTTCATGCCACAAAAATAAAATAAATCGGATTGAAGCCCACAACACCACTTTATTCAATATTAAACCTGACAATGAAATTAATAGGCAACTAAAAATTCACACGGATAAATCCAGGCACGAAGCTGGCCGTCCTATTTGGGGGGGGCAAAACCAATTTTGGGGGCCTTAAAAATGGTGGTATAGCGAAAAAACACAATTTTTCAACGTTCCTCATCGAGCACTATCCATTAGCATCAAAAAATTGCGAAAAAACCAAAAATCTTAAAAATTGAATTCTGGGATGTATTTTGGTTTCTGGGGGGAATATTTTGGTTTCTCGGGGGAGTGCATACCGCCCACGCCCAGGTGTGTTTCGAACCCTCCCCGTTCAGTGTTGGAAAAAATGTGATGTTTTAATAAAGAAAACAGACAATGATTCTTTGCATTCTTTCAAGAAAAATCGACCTGTAAATACCAGAATAGTGAAACGCGAGAGAATAAAGATACGGTTGATTTGTTTTTGACTTTTCTTGCTCCCTGCAAATTTACACGGTTTTCTATACGTTGCAGGTGAAACAAAGATACGCATTTAATGGGCCAAACGAAAGTTAGACACGGGGCGAACGGGGGCGAGACTGAGCGATGTTTTGTACACTAATACAAATAAATCATGTAACAGCAACTGCTAATGAAGAAATGTACAAATTAAATTTCTAAAAATACCACTTTGACATCCGGAGAATTGTTTAGAGCATGTCAAGTTTCTGGACTTGACCTGAACAACCCTTTCTGAGACAGAAAATCAATCTTTCACAGCTTGTAAAAAACTTTCTGAAGCACGACAACCACTTTTCAAAGATGCAAAACAACCACTCCCAAGCTGAAACATTGGAAAACACATATATGCACACGGTCAAAAGTTCAGGGAGGGGGTTAAACCGAGTTTCCTTGGGGGCGGAGGGCGATTAATTGTTTATGGCCGATTATGCTGCTAAATGATGCGTTTGTGTTGATTTTTTAGACATTTTTGTCATTCCATACCTCCCCCTCATAAACGTACCAACGCTTTAATTTGTTGTATTTTACTCTTCTTAAATATTCTTGATTTATTTTGTATGAAAATAAATAGTAATTATGACGATGGGGTGACCTGTAACAGAATAATGAGAGAAAAGTATCTGCATGAACGAATCCAACATTCTACCGCTAAAAAACATGTTTTTTTACTTGAAGTCATACTGTTAGACGTCGTTTGACGCTTTTTCATGCTTCGAGCAACAGGATTGGTCTCAAAGCGGCCTGAGGGGGTATGCCTTTCAAAAGTCGTGGTAGGATACCACACATACCCCCCACTGTGCATCACACCTGGGCGTTGGGGGTATGCACCCCCCCCCCCCGAGAAACCGAAATAACCCTCAGAATTCTACTTTTAATTTTTTTGTTTTTTGTAATTTTTTGATGCCAATGGATAGTAAGGCCATTTTTTGCCCTTTGAAAAATCTTGAAGCCCCCAGAATTTTGGTGCTGCCCACGTATGGTGTGCATGTGTGGACAATCACTTAATGAATCAGGACAGCCAAACTTCTTCACTGCAAAAAATCACTGTTAATTAAATGAATTTCGCAGTCAGCCAAATCAGAATGATAATATAGTGAGTATTGCAAGATTAATTAAGTAAGACTTCCTAAACAACAAAAAGACGAGCGATTCATGTAATTGCGAAGCAAACTTGCAGTCACCATTTCGAAATGCATATACGAGATCTACGAAATTTTTCTAAAAATTAAAATCTCCTAAAAACGTACACTCATCCTGATTAGAAATAACCTAAAATTCACAAGTTTTATGTCTGCTTAAGTTTCAAGCTCAAAAACAGAAGAAATAAATCGTTTTGACCGGATCAGTCCTGACTGTAACTGTTTTATCCTACTCCTCATCCGCTGACCTAAAGTCTTCAACATTTAACATCAGGATAGCCATAAGTTATGCATCTTTAATCCCCGAACAGTGATTAGTAAAGGTTGAATTTAAGATATCAACATCAGTAGCATAGGTGCGCGAGGTCAAACTCTCAGGGAGGGGAGAAAATAAAAGTTAGATATAGGCTAAGTGCTTTGTAAAAAGAATTTTATAGCGAGAAAAAAGATGCGACCGCTATAGAAAAACATCGTCGCGCATTTATGGCAAATATATGACCTTTTTGAACTCACACGCATAGCTATATAGCCTTTTTGGACTAAAAATAGCTATTTAGCCCTTTTTGAAGTGGGAAAATAGCTGACATTCCTTTTGTAACTTAGAAAAAACATCCACGTAGCTACGTTTTTGAGTCAAAAAGGTTATATAGCTAATTTTCTGAGCCCAGAACGGGCTATACAACTATGTTTTTTAAAACCAAAATGGCAATGTCTATCATTTTCAGGGGGTTATACACCCCTCTCCCCCCACATGCCCATGTATGAGTCTAAATATTAATAACTTTCTGATAAAAGACGCTGGCAAAATGCTGGACGTAAGGCAGCTTTTGGAAGATAATTAGATAGTCAAGTAGAAATTAAATGATTATAGTCTATAACCTTCGCTGAATTTTTAAAAATAATATACGATGACAGTGCATATTTATTTCTCTCGTCAAAACCTCGTAGAAAAGGTGTTGAGCGTTTTCTGCGATCTATTTGCTCATAAGTGTTAAACTTTCGGCGCTTCGCGCCATTTATGTACTCATTTTCTGACTATATTTTGTTCAATTTATTCGAATTTCGCCGATTTTTCTCGTAATTTTGAAGCGTATCAACCATTATCGGACCCGAAAAGGCACTTTAAATATTAAATAATTCACCCCCTGCAATTCACGTGCTGCGCACGTCTGGCTACCAGTAATGCACAACTTTAGTAGAAAACACGCAAAAACCACCAGGAACTGCTGAAGCATTTTTTCAAGCCGATGCTGATTCCTCGCTCACTTAACATAAAATATAAAAATTCGCCTAAGCCAATAATCACTGCTGCCAGAAAGTAAAAATAAAGAACGCGATACGATTAGCGCGCCAGCGAGCGATTCCCACGAACAAAATTATACACAGTCGACCGACTAAAGCGGCCGCGACGCCGTTGAGCTTGAATCTCAGTACAGAAACGATGAGGTCAATTCGAAACGACGGCCGATCCCTAGCGGCGGCGAAGCGGGTTTCCGGAATACTGTAGTGGCAAAGAAAGGTTAAATGGTAGAAAAATGCACATGTCTATGCTAAAACGCATCAAAACCAACGCTATCGCAGTTTGGCTAGTATATTATTGCATGGTCGTCGTCGTCGTCGTAGAAGGCGGATTCGACGCCGACGACTGCCCGACGGCGCGATTCAGAAGCGTCGCGTAGGCGCGCGTCAACGTTTGACGCGCGACAACGTCGCTGTTAGGCATTTGGAGCGTCAGAGCCAAGGCCGACGCGTCGAACGTTTCGTCCAGCGCCATTATGGCGCCGTGCACTCCCGACTCGCGTAGGTTTTCGGCGTACTGGCCCAAGCCGATGGATTCCAGCCAACGGGTGACTCGATCGTTCGACCAAACAAGCAAATCTGGCGATTAAACGGGGTAAAACTATTATTCCGGGGTAGGGCATATGTGGACGCCACCACAAAGTTCTGGGGGAGTGCGAAATTTTTTAAATGTCAAAAAATGGTCTTAAAAATGGTGGTATGGCGAAAAATCCACCATTTTTCAACGTTTCTCATCGAGCTATCCATTGGCATCAAGAAATTGCGAAGGGGTTATTTTGTTTTCTGGGGGTGCATACCCCAAACCTTCACGCTCAGGTATGGGTGAGGGTGAGAGCGAGAATTTTGGGGTCAGGCGTTTTAAAAATCATTTGAAGATAGTCAAAAATAAAGGCCTTTTTTGAGCCTTTCTCGGCGAGCTCTAGACAATGGCGAAGACCTCGTAATCCAGCCCATAAACAACCCCTAACTTTTTGTTTTTGTATTTAATCATTGTACGTTGCAAAGTAAACAACACAGAAGATGAGCCATTCAGCGAGAAATGTTACGAGGTCTCCGCGTTAAACTCAAATTATATTAGTTTACAAAATGAAATTTATGCATACACAAACCCCGTGCAAAGCGACGGAAAATTTTGCGTTTACTAGCTCAAAAGTACACTAAAAATCTGTTTTGTGATCTTTCCAACGGTATTCGATAGGTTTCAGTTTTTTCTCTGGGGGTCCTAGTGAGGAATAAGTTTTTTCTCATTTCGGCTTGCTCCCTGTCTACGTGCCTGCACGCACAGCAGAGATTCTCAAGGTGCAACAGAATCAAAGAGGAATGAAATTCTAAAATTCTGGACAAGCAAATTTTGAGTTCGAGGCTTTTTCGCAAGTCAAATGCGATGATATATGTAATGTACCCTATTCGAAGTAAAGACTGCATTTTCAGTACTTTTTTAACCCATTTGTATTTGGCAAAGATTTTTCCCAACGTACAAAGACTTTCCGGAACCGTCTTTGTACACGTACAAAGAATTTTGGAACGACAGTAATCTGCAAAAATGTCTATGGCAGACTTTGCATTTAGAATGGAAAAATGTAAAATTTTTTGCGCACTGCGCCGTTTTAAGACAATTCTTAGTAATTTCTGGCGTTAGAAACCCAGAAATTAGCTAAAATACACAACCCGAGGTCAAAAACCCCGTTTTAAAACACTAAAATCGCTACTGCACCGTATTATAGTACCCAAAAATTGTACAAAGACTTCCGAAGACCATCTTCGTACGTGTACAAAAAGACGTTGTACAAAAATCACTGCTTCAACTTCATTCTAGACATTTTATGGGTAACTTCAATAGAAATGAAAATTTTAACATCATTGCTACTTTTGCTCAAAAATCACGTAGAGAATGATCGATAGCTCAAAATCCCCTTGCAGTGATTCGTGTCCCAGATCCCAAGAGAAGATAATACTCCCACCATACCTGGGCGTGGGGGAGTTAAGGGGTATGCAGTATGCACCCACAGAAACCAAAATACCGCCTAGAAACCGAAATCAACCTTCCCCCGGAATTTAATTTTTGAAATTTTTTGATGCCAATGGATAGCGCTCGATGAGAAACCTTGTAAAATAGTGTTTTTTCGCCATACCATCATTTTTAAGGCCATTTTTTGACCTTTGAAAAAATCTTACATCACCAGAATTTTGGTGCCGCCCAAAAGTGACTTTCCTTATTGGGCTAAAAATGACGCGTAAGTGTCAGAAGCACAAATGTTTAAAGTTTCTGACGATTTTCTTTATAGAACGTAAAAATTTTGAAAAAGCTACAAAAATAGTAAATGCAATCGAACCAAATATGTCTTAAAAAACAGCACATTTGCTACGGAACTTTTCGAAAAAAATGATTTTTCGAACAAGATTACGCATTTTTAAAATTTTCAATCTAAAAGTTGTATAGTTGGTTATCGAACAGTATAATCGTTAGATGGGTAACAAATCCTGCCGCATAGAATCGATAATTGCGCGGAAAATCAATAGAAAGCCATCATTATGATTAAACAGGAAAAAAGAAGAGACAAATAAAACACACAAATGCATATTGCTAAATGAGCATGCTATTAATGAAAAGAATGCAACAGACAACTATTGTACGAAAGAACAAGATTCGAAAAAAGTTAACAAGAAAAAACAGTGAGCAAACAGATACTAAATAAGGAAAATAATCGATCGAGATTAGTGTCATTAAGCTGATACGAGTAAAAGTCCACTTTGAATGAAAAAACAGATTTACCCTTGTCGCCTAATTCGCACGCTCTCCGCCTTTCATCAAATAATTTTCTGTCGTAATTTAATTTCTTTAAGCACATGATTCCGTATTGCAAACTCGCTCTTAAATACATTTACCGAATAACACCAATATAAAACATGGGTACTAAAGACGATAAAATCCGTTAAAAATCAGATGTCGAAATTTAAAGAAAGCTGGAAAAAGAAAAATTACGAAAATCAATCAACTACGCATAGGTGGGCGGCACCAAAATTCTAGGGGTACAAGATTTTCCAAAGATTAAAAAATGGCCTCAAAAATGGTTGTATAGCGGAAAAACACCATTTCTCAACGTTTCTCATCGAACACTATCCATTGGCATCAAAAAATTGCGAAAAAACAAAAAAATTTCAAAAATTGAATTCTAGGGGGATATTTTGGTTTCTCAGGGGGTGCATACCCCCAAACCCCCACGCCCAGGTGACTACGAGTATAACGTGGTTAATTTGGCCAGCTGAATCCACAAGCGAAAATTTGTTTCTCTATTTACTTTGAAACGTAGGGTTGGGGTTAGGAACTAAAGAACCGAACAGCGTAAGCAAAACGACTAAGCTCTTGGGCTGGATTCCATTTTTATAGAAAATTCTTTCCTTCAATTGCAATTTTTAGCGCCAGAATTCACCGTCCTAGTCTTAATTACGATTGAAATTAATTATACAGACTATATAAGGTAAAAAGGAATTATAAATTACATGGACTAGGTTACAGTAATTATATTAATTAATTAACATTAATTAATTATTTAGCGATTACATTCATTAAATTGATTTTTAATTATAAAGCTCAGGAAGATTACTACATGGATTATAAAGGTATGTGGCGACAATTTAAGTCAAGTTAACTTGAGGATAGGTTAAGGATAAGGAGTTAAGGATAAAGCCGAGTTAAGGATCAAGTCTAGTTAAGAAAAGTTAAGGATTTAAGTTATTCCACAAGCTTAGAACTAGTGTAGAAGCGAGACTTACCTGTGAAAGCTGTCAACCATTTTTAAATGCGTTCGCAAATCCTTTTTCGTCAAATGCTCAAGCATACGAGCATCTACTAGGCACTCCATAAAGGCTGACCTTAAAAAAATGAATGCTTTCTCATGCCTAGTAGGACAAATCTTAGGTTATAGAAAAATTATATTACTCTGATATAAGATATACAAAATGTGTCTATAGATTACAACTATACCTGAGCGTGGGGGTTTGAGGGTTATGCACCCCCTACGAGAAACCGAAATACCCCCCCAATTCAATTTTTTTAAATTTTATCAGTCTTTTTCGCAATTTTTTGATGCCAATGGGTAGTACTTGATGAGAAACGTTAAAAAATTGTGTTTTTTTTCGCCAAACCACCATTTTTTGACCCTTGAAAAATCTTGCATCCCCCAGAATTTTGGTGCCGCCCATCTATGATTACTGCTACCATTTTACCAAACATGGGCAAGGAGGGGAGTGAGGAAGGTCGTCAAAATTTCAAAAAGTAATTGTTATTAGACAATTTTCGGAAAAAGCAAGACGCTGCTGGAATATGTATTTTTCAGCATTGAGCTTTTTATTGGTCAATTGTCAGTTTACTTTTAAAAAGTATTAATTTTTCATTGAAAGTCTCAAGATCTCTACATGTGAAGCAGCTGTAATAAAGCTAATTTATCAGAATAAATAATAGTTTAAAACAGTTATTTTATTTGAAAATGGCATTTCCAAATTGAATTTCAATGTTCTTACACCGTCAAAAATAGCGTTTCAAGACTGATACGGGTAGCAATGACATTTTGAGTGGTAAAAACGCATATTGCAAATAAAATTACCATTTGATACGAGATTGCTTCTAGAATTCCCATCCTCTCTGACCAATCCGACCTTGCCCATCCATACATATTGCTGAGCACATGCACACTGAAGGTATAGGGGGTATCCTTCCTAGCACGACTTTTGAAAGGCATACCCTCTCAGGCCAATTATGGGAATAAACCTGTTGCTCGAACCACGAAAACAGTATAATTTCAAGTACAAAGACTCATTTTTGGAATAGTATAATGTTTAATTCGTTGATCCAGATATTTTTCTTCCATTATTTCATATTTGACGTCATAAGCAGGGGCGGATTTCAGTGTGCAGCCGCTCCCCCATTGGCCAAAAATATTTGGCGAGATAAAGAATGATATGCAATTCGCAATGATTTTTGGCCATCAGTGACCATAATTTCTCAAATTTTTCCGGCAATACGCGCCGGATGATACCTATGTATTAATGACATTTACTTACTTTCTTTGCGACCTGGAAGCCATTTTCTTTTCATGTAGGTTTCAAAACATTTTTAACAGCAGAAACAGCTATTTTTGCATAGTTTTCTTCTATTTTCAATTGAAAATTTCGATGTTTCACATCAAATGCTATATATAAATACAGGAAATCAGTGAATCATACTTTTAGACTACTATCTGCCTTAATTTCACAAATTTTCCGGCGCTTCGCGTCAGATTTTTGTTAATGTCGAAGAAATTTTATGATTTTTTTCGCACAAAATTGTCGAAAATTTTATAATTTTCAAAACAAATATTGCGTCAAAATTGATTTTATGTAAAAGTGTACAATGTAAAATACCGAAAAAATGCTATTTCGCACGTTAAGGGCAAATTTTTGGACCTATTTTTGACCAAAAATATGGACACAGAATTTATCGATCATAAGTTTTACTATTTCATGTAAGCGGCGGGCCCTGACACTGTATAACTCTCTTTACAGGCAAATAAAAAGGGCAACTCGTTCAGATAAATGTAGCCCCCGGTAAAGTTTTACCTTGATGCCCGGCCGATATCTTGTCCAATCTTTTATCCGGGTTACATATGCCAGGGTCCAAATGTATTAATATTGCTTAGCTCTACCCAATCCAAAGGCAATCCTTTCCCCATCCCACAAAAGTCAGCAATTTTCTACCCCTCTATTATCGGCAAAAACTTACTTTTTTAGCCATTTTTATGTTTTTTCAACTTTGACCAAAAATTAGTGGTCATTTACCCTCCCCCTGAAAACGGTCGACCACCCCCTTAAAAGGTTTGAGCTGTTACATACAAGTCTGGGTACCCACCTATATTGCGGGAGACCCAAAGAAGGAAGCCATTCATTGCCAATCCACTCATGATTCATGTCGCCAAAAGCCAAAGTTGTTCGAGTGGTCTTTGGCGCCGAAGGTGACGTAAGAGAGACCATTTCTTGAATAGCTAGCCTGCATATAAACTTATCACTTAAGTATGCAAAAAATCAATCTACTCGTAAAAAGAACAATTAAATTTGATTGAGCGAAATGATTTATTCCTACCGGTTAAATTGAGAACAGAAGCTAAGAAAGCATTCGCGCTTTACGAACAGGCTTCCGAATTAATTATAATACCGTAATGTAGCGAAGACATGTTGCGAATGAAAAACGATCAGACCGTTGATTCGTTTGAAATCTTAAATTCCTATGCAGTAGTGGTGCACCGGTACCTCATTTTCAGCCGGTATCGGTACCCTAGAACCGGCGCCGGTACCGGCACCCCGGTACCGGTACCATAATACATATACATAATTTATTACAGTGCCTGTATTATGGCAGAAATCATTAGAATGTGTAATCAGACCATTGTCAGAGGGGTTGACCCTGAAGGTTTAGCTGTAAAGAGAAAGTCTAAAGCATTATCGAGTCAAACAGTCTCGCTCTAGACAAAATGTCAATGTTAAAACAGAACAAAATTGTCTTTATCTACAATCTTTAAAGAATTTCAAGCACTGTTGTAACGTAATTGTACTTTATTTATAGTTTTCGATTGCATTAACCTTATTTTCTATATTATTTTTCCATTCTTTTTCTGATAGGTTTAGTGACCAGACAATGCGTATAGGGCAGTAGGTGCAGATGCACACCATGGTCAATCCAGGAGTTGCCCGATATTGTGGTTCAATTCTGACTGAGGACCAGTTGAATAGCTCCACCCAGATGAAACGTCATAAAAATTTGTGGAAATGTCGAAGCAGCGTTGAAGCTACCACAATTTAGAGTTTCTGATTGATTTCATGCATTTTTGAAAAAATTGATTTTTTTATCAGTCTTTGACATTAATTTTGCCTCATTTATTCAGAAGAATTTTCCTTGATCGTTCTGAGTGATCAATGCCAGGCCCAAATCCTTCAAACTGCATCTCTCCCCCAGAATGGAAAAAAAGCGAGCTTTGCTGACTGAAAAGAAAAATTTAGTCCAAAAAATAAAAAGTTTGAAGGAGCATATACTTAAAATCAAGTAGAAGCTGCGAATTAACATTTTTCCTCCATTTTAATATTTACGATTTTTAGAACCATTTGGGCTCTGTAAACCACTCTGGCTAAGCCTCTTACAGATCCACCACGAGGTGTACATACAAAATATGTTAAAAACTTATTAAATCCTTGCACCTACAACCTGCTGTGCTAAGATTTTGAGGCTAAGAATGAAAAATAGACAGAAACGGTTTTACCTCTAGCGGTTTCAAAGCTTACAAAATGTTTTATCGTATTTTTCAGTTTCGGTTGAAGTGTTTATAGCAGCTGCATTCACTTAGAAAAATCAAATGAGGATAGAGCTAGGCTGAAAAAATTCATATCCATCAAATACTTTTTTCAGACGTCTTAATTGTGAAAATACCATACACGTTGTGATGAATAATTACCTAATGAATTATTGGTTAAAACGTGTTGAAATGAGCAATTTAAAATGGCGAGACGAAATTTTTGAATAATTCATCGCCATTGTTATAACTTCATATCAAATTTAGTGTAGTCTGCACGTTCACTTAAAAGTTAGAAAATATAATTTATATTATTGGTACTGGCCGGAACCGAGTTGCCAGAACCAGGGTGGTACCGATACCGGAACCCTAGTACCGGCGCCGGTATCGGTACCCGGTGCACCCCTACTATGCATACAGAGTGATTACAATGAAGACTCCTTCATAAATTCAAGTAAGGCCAAATTAATTTTACACTAAAAGAAAAAATTATAAACTGACCATAGCTTTCATTCAAAAAATTCGGCGAAAAAGGAAGAACCTTTCCAAGTATGTACATACATATATCTGAAAAAAACGAAACTGATATAACTGAAAAACGCATATAATTAATATACACAAATTCCTATTTATGTACGTTGTTTATGCATATCAAGACCACTAAGATAGTAAGGAATTTCAAGTAGGTAACTCAAAGATGCTTAGCGTGAAAGCAACAAATATGATCTAAAAAAGTTAAAAAAGGATGAGGTATCTTTTTGGAAGGGCCACGATTGCGGGACTTAGGGAAGAAGCCACATTCGAATACGAGGTAGAAAATGATAAACATCATTAGAAGAAAGATCTTCGTAGAAGAAATAAAGCAAAATCAGGACAAAAAAGAAAAGTTCTGATATTCAAAGAAATGTTTAGGAATGTTATTATTTCTACTTGGACTGCAAATTACAATATTTTAACATTTTACTTCTATATGTCATTTCTAGCCAACAAAAGAGCAGAATGCCAAGCCTTCTTCATAGGAGTCATCGAATTTCAAGATTTTTAAGATCATAAGTGCGCAAGGTCAAACTTTCAGGGGAGGGGTGAGAACCAAAAATTGCTGGATAGCTATATGCTTCGTAAAAATGTCTCTCTATTCCTTTTGAGATCGAAAAATTAGCTATCCAGCCTTTTTGGGCTCAGAAAACTAGCTATAGAGCCTTTTTTATTCACAAACATAGCTATACCTTTTCGGACTAAAAATAGCTATTTAACCCTTTTTGGAGTCGAGAAAACAACCACGTATCCTTCTTAAAGTCAGAAAAGACAACTATATACCATTTCTAGGCTCAAAAAATACTATATAGCTAGTTTCCTGAGCCCAAAAAGGCTATATAGCTAATTTTCTGAGCACAAAAAAGGCTGTATAACAAGGGTTTTCCGGCCAAAATCGCTGTATAGCAATCAGTTTTTAAAAGCTCAGGCGGGGATAATACCCCTCACCCCCAGAGCTCTTGTATTTTTGAGATTACGAGTGCATTCCAGCTAATTATCAAAGTGGCTTGATTTTGAGTTGTCGATGAGAAGACCATTTACGCAAGTGAAAAACAAATATATTGTCATGGGTGCTCAGCACGGCCGGTCTGTGGAGATCAAAAAGGTCTGAATGAAAACCAGAGAGCAAACATGTAATAGCTCGAAAATCCATGTACGGTTTCACGGCTTTTTTTATTAAAGTGGTAAATGACCTCCAATTTTTGGCCAAAAATGGCAAAAAAGCAACTAAAAATAGCCAAAAAGCAGATTTTCACAAAAAATCGGGAGCGTCAAAAACTTAATGACTTTGGGGATTAAGGGTGGGGGAAGCGATCGACTTTGAGTGGGAGATATTCAACCCCCTGTTACATATTAGCTAGAGAGATGCACTGAGCAAAAGAGACTTTAAAACTATGCTTAAATGTAGCATGAAACTACTCCGACCTGAGTCTATAAAACATTTTACCTATTTGCACGAAAGTAGTGATTTTTGTCCATTTTTGAACAAAAAATTTGCCTTCCTCTACACAGAAAATGTTCTCACTTCTTTCATGCATGATATTGATCAGTGAAACATTGAAATGCAAACACAAATCACCTGAGCTTCAGTCTGTGCAATGGGTTTGAAATGCCTATTTCGCGTTGTATTTCTTGATCGGACAAAGCCGACATTATAGCCCCCGATTTGACATTGGCCCTGCAAGCCGCGACGTACCATGCCGGCATACCAACCCACAGCTTCAATAAGTTACGTACATATGATTCATACACGTAACGGCTCGAAATTGAAGGGAGATTCCGGCCTTTTTTTAGGGGAAGGGTAAATGACCTCCAATTTTTTGCCAAAAAAGGTCAAAAATCGCCTATAAACGACCAAAAAATTCGAATTTTCCCGAAAATCAAGGTCAAAATTTTTCTGGCTTTGGGGGATGGGGGACGTCCGACTTTGGGTGGGGGATCCCCCATCCCCCTGTTACGCGTATGATATGATCACAAACACGAAAACACAATTGAAACAAGAATGAAGTCAAAGAAATCAGTGTATAAGGAGAGAATCCGGTACATGTAGAAAACATACATATGCGACTGTCGCACAATATTTATGTTTTTTGGCAAATATTTCGTCCAAAAGTGATCTTTCAAGGCGCTTCGTCCATAAATCTTGTTTATGCTTTTGAGAGCGAAAAGAGAATTCAGGATCGACTACTAATTTTCTATGTTTGACTATGCTTTCTACATTCAATTGGCTCTCTCCATAAACAATCGCACATGCATGATCATAATAATCAATAGAAACATTGTGGTAATAGATTAAGTGTTATTTTTATTCAATTAAAGCTAACCATTAACAAATATGATAAACGAATAAATATCGACGCTACAGTAAGTTACTTTAGTTGAAAAATCGAGAACATATATGGACTATTGACTGTTTCTATGGCAAAGTTTATTGATTCAAAATTAAAATAAATTCAATGAATTTAAACAACCTCATACAAAAAATCAACTAACAGACAAATAAAATTTAATTTGGAAATAAAAAAACCTGAAATAAAAACTGTTCACATAATCGCAGAGTGAAACTCAAAAACTTATGTACTTCAAGCCAAGCGACGATCGTAGGACCGTTCCATAGCGCAAAAGGTGTCCTCGCTTTCATAGCTTCTTCAAGCAGTTCGTGTCTTAAAAGCAAAATCGATCAAGTAAATAAAACACGAGATGACAAACAAAAAACACGACGTGCACAGCACATGAATTCTGAGGGGGGGTGTGAAATTTTAAAGAGACTTTTTCGGACTGCTCAAACTCAGGCACGTTATTCTGGGGGCAGGGGGGTTCGGTTTGGACCCCCACAAAATTCATGAAAAATCGGACTTTTTAAACGTTATTTCGCTTTATTTTTGGCCTTTCAGGCTTAGACCCCCACAAAAATTGGTGTTTGCCCCCAAATAAGACGGCCAGCTACGTGCCTGCTCAAACTGGTGAATGCGCGTCAAAACATCGTTTCTCGGCGTTTCTGACGATGCCCTATCTTTTTTGAGCATAAACACATGAAAAATTTCAGGACAGATAAAAAAATCGAATAAATTGAAATAAATACATACATACATATAGTAAAAAAGGAGTGTATGGTGCAAAGCTCCGAAAATTAGGAGCAAATAGATGGCTAAAAAATGCCTAAACCAACACCTTTTTTACAATTTTTATAAAGTCTTGGAAACTTTTGAAAAATCACGAATTCTAGGGGGTGGGGTGAAAACTTCCATAAGAGGGCAAAGGTTTAAATCAAAATAATATGTTATTCAAAACTTTCTAAATTTATAACCAATTTTTGTAATTATTCGTGATTACGCATTTCCTATTTTTCTCCATTCTTAACCAATTTTAATGAATTTTTTGTTTGCCATCTTTTAAGCCGCTTTCTTTCTAAAGCGAAAAACCAGACAATAAGCGACAACGCATTGCCTGGTTTTTAGAAAAAGAATGAAAAAATGAAAATTTATCGACAGTTCTAAAATATGTATTGAACGTTTCATTGCAATTTTTGCTATTTAATATTCACAAATATGCTTAGTTCGTTTTATCAAGAAAAAAAGCCAATTTAGAACTGTATCACAAATAGAATTTTACGTTTCTTACGTTACAAAATAAGCGAAATAAAAATGATGTTATTTAAGTACATTAATCTGGAAAGTGGAATCGTGCCTACGCTAATGCTATTCAAAATTGTATACTAGGCAACTTGTTTAAATAAATAAATAAAAACAGCAAGGCGTACAAAAAATTTTTTTAGACAAATGAAATCATATATAGCATAAAAACCCTTAAATTTAAAGGAAATTACTAAGAGAAAAAATAATTAATGTAGGCTCATTTATGAATTAAAAATTTGACTCAAGTACGAACTTCTTTCTTTTGCGTCTGTCGAAATCTGGAGGTAGAACAGCGTTACTGATGAAGCCCATTGAGGCTTCGCCTGAGCTAATTTCGCTATCGGAATAATAAACGCCAGCAGCGCCGGCTGCCGACCCAGTAGCGACGGCTTCGCTGTTCGTCGCAGTGCCTTGATACAGAACCGAAGAGGAACCGTGCTTGTGCTTTTCCTATTAACGGAATTAATCATATAGGCAGGCACGTATTTCTGGGGGAAATAGGGGGTCAGACCCCCCGAAATTCAAGAAAAATCGGAAAATTAGGATTTTGTGCTATTTTTGGCCTTTTTGGGCTCTAGTCCCCCCACAACTTGGTGTTGGTCACCCATGGCCAGCTACTACGTGCCTGTATATGCGTAGCGAGCGACTGGAAAAATTTAGGCGAGGGCCGGCCATTTTGGGGAGAGCCTTCAATTTTTTCAGTGAAAATAGCACAAAAACATTAAATAAAAACATAAAAATAAAAACTTTTACCCTAAGGGAATATCGAAGCAGGGATGGCCTGCCTTAGCTACTTATTTTATACTCACGTCATTCAGGACCGTATTCAGAGGGGGCGACGGTCCTCATTGGCCGCGAATTTTTTTGAAATGTTATGCATATGTATGTACACTACATACATATGTATGCATGTACTCGCACATGTGTAATGCATGTATAGAATTTGTACACCGTTGAAAAGAAACACGTTTTCGAATGAATGAACAGGCTACTAGCCCGTAACCAAAGACCGGACTTATTACGAATTTTCTGATAAAATTTGCGCAAAAAATTGAAGTTCCATCATCATATCAAAAAAATTACTGTTGTCGTGATAAATTTTTAGTTCCGTGAAAATACTTTAAAATCTTTTTCCCAATAATAAATTTACCTTATTAAGTTAAGCACTATGCAGAAGCGGATGAAGTTAGTGAACTCTATGTCAAATATGTACACATGTACATAATATGCAAGAGGAAAATAGAAAAAATAAGTGATGAAAATGTTTCCTGCCGAAATCAAGATTTTCTACACCCTCATATATACCCTTCAACTTTTAGTACGCAGGTCTTTTTATGCCTAGTAATCTCAAGGATAAAACTTTCAGTGGTTTAAGTCAAAAATGATCACAGCCTAATTTAGACTATTGGATTTTCAGGACAGACCCTCAAAAATGATCATAGCTTAATTTAGGCTATTTTAGGGACAGACTATTATTCTTATTCGGAAACCATTACTTTTTTGCCGAAAAGTCGTCCCAGGGTTTTGTTGAGCCCCGAGGCGGACGTGGAACGTTTTTTGCTGGCCCCTAAGGAACCGGGCGTTTGCTTGGCGGCCGCGAGGGAATCCTGACTGCTGGCAGCACTAGATGCCGGGCTATGCTGAAGCTGAGAGCCACTGTCCAAAATACCGGCGCTCCTGCAATCAAGTACATTAAAACTATATTTTCATCTTTCATTGAATACTATGCGATTGCGAAGTAATGAATTAGACTAATATGTATATATTGAATTGGACTGATATCTATTATTACTCGAGTATTATTCACAAAAATAAATGCAATCGTCATGCAGGCACGTAGCCCTGGGGGTTGGGGGTCCGGACCACAGATGGGCGTAGGGGGGGTCTGGAACCCCAGAAACCAAAAGACCCCCCAGAAATCAAAATACCCCCAGAATTCAATTTTTGAAAATTTTTTTCGTTTTTTTTTCGCAATTTTTTGATGCCAATGGATAGTGCTTGATGAGAAACGTCGAAAAATGGTGTTTTTATCGCCATACCACCATTTTTAAGGCCATTTTTCGACCTTCAAAAAATCTTGGACCCCCAGAATTTTCTTGCTGCCCACGTATGGTCCGGACCCCCAAAATTCAAACCGGAAAAATGGGACTTTTTAAACATTATTTTGTGCTTATTCCCCCAAAAAATGGTGTTGGTCCCCCCAAAATAGGACGGCCAGCTACGTGCCTATCGTCATGAGGTGTTCAACGATATATTTATTCACTTCTATTACAATATATGTAAGACATTCACTTCACGAAGTCGTAGTCAGAGGAGAGAATACGAATCGGAAATTCCACTAAGTCAAGCGTAGTATTAAATTACAAAAGTTCACGTTATAAATCACAAACAAAATTATAATCATAGAAGAAATGAAATTATTTAATTAAATTATTATCGGAAATATTCAATTGAATTAATTGAAATAAATGAATTAAACAAAATTATAATCAAAAGTTATAAAGTAAAAACAGTTACGGAAAATTTAGTTGCATACAGTATTAAGAAAAAAGACAACCCTTTAACAAGTAAACATATCAAGACCATGTAGATATTAGTTTAGGCGTGATGTATAAATTGAACTCAATATATGTATACACATGCTGTGCATACAAAAATGTTTATAGCATACTCGATGAAATCATTTTGTCGATATTTTCTGTCCGGCTTTGCGAATTGCATTGCGTTATCATTAGATGCACCATTATAGACCACGTTTGAAGCATCATACGGCTGAAGCAAAAGCTATACAACGTAAAAATATTAATAATTTAGAATTGTACCTAAATGCTACAGATTAATCAAACATGTAGATACACATTTAGATGTAATAAATGTAATAACTAAAATGAACGACACTAAGATGCCTTAGCCAAATTTTTCTCGCGTAGTTGAAGCTGGAATTTAGAATTGATTAAATACTAATTACAGCGCACAAGTGTTTTTTTGCACTCGGCAAAGATTTTTCCCGATGTACAAAGATTTTTCCCGATGTACAAAGACTTTTCGGGACCGTCTTTGTACATGCAAAAGATTTTTGGGAAGACAAAAATTGCAAAAAAAGGTCTGAAATTCGCAAAAATTGAAATGAGTTATTGCGTGTTCCATATAATGACAGAAATTGCATTTCAAAAGGAAAAATGTTAAATTTTTCGTCGCTTAGCACCATCTTAAGACGATTCTTAGTGATTTTTGCCCTTAGAGACCCAGAAATTAGCGAAAATACACTACCAAAAGTCGAACAACTCTGTTTTTACCACACTAAATCGCTACTGTATTATATTATAGTACCCAAAAATTTGTGTGTACAAAATGTACAAAGATTTTTGGGAAGACAAAAACTGTAAAAAAGTATAAAATTCCGAGAAATTTTCCGCGCTTCGCGCCGAAATGAGTAATTGTTTGTCCTACATATCTTTAAAATCGCAGATTTGCATTTAGAATAGAAAAATTTGTAATTTTTGGCGCTTCGCGCCGTTTTGAGACAATTTTTAGTAATTTTTGGGGTCAGAAACCCAGAAATTAGCTGAATTACACTACCAAAGATCGAAAACCCTGTTTTACCACACTAAAATCGTTACTGTACTATAATATAGAACACAAAAATTTGCATGTACAAAATGTACAAAGACTTTTGGGGACCATGTTTGTACATGTAAAAACGGACCTTGTACAGAAAAACACTGCTGCGCACAAGCTTTTGTGAAACAGACAATAATATATGTGTGTAGTACATTTCGACGAGCGAGATTTCAGTGGAATTGGAAGTATGTTTACCAGGTGGAACATGCTTCCGAACGACATTGTAAAACCGCCTGATTCGGATGTCTTATAACCTATGTAAATCACTTGATTTTGACACTTCGCTTACTTAAAAAAAGGTGCATAGACGCGAATCGCATCGACTCATCTCATTTCATATATTTTTATTATTAATTTTTTATTTTCTGTTTCAAACGTAATTCTAGGACATTTCCATTTATTGCTTTCATTTATTCATGTCGTCCGTCCTACGAGCTCAATTAAATTCAAGAACATGTATGTTTGGCACTAATTCGTTGTACAAATAAATTGTATCCTTAGGCCCGAAAATAGTATATGAGGGGTGTGCTTTCCAAAAATCCGGTAGGAGATACCCTTCATACCCTTGCAGTGTGCGAGTATGTATGTACCATACATGATATGGGGGCGGGGGTAGTTTCAACTTCCCAGAAAAATTTTCGCGCCGACATTTTTCTTACCCCATAGAATTCGCGCTTTTACGAAAGTTAACAAAAATAGTAATGTTCTAAGCGTTCAACTGGTAGAGCTGCACACCGGGTACCCGAGTACCCGGGTAGAAAAAATTCCATTACTCGGGTACCCGAATGCTAATAAAAAAATTTAAACATGGCGATCAAGCGAATTGCTTGGAATCGGATAAGGTACCTAACTTGAAACATAATATGATATTTGGCATACTCCTTATGCCATTGAAATGTGTTTGGAAGCTGATCATTACTCGATCACAGATACATATATCTTTGGCATTATTGTCGTCTTGATAAAATTTAGAAGCGTCGTCAGTGTATCGGATTCTGTCAGCTCAGATACAATTGTTCTTGGGTAGATTTTGGATTCCCCCTTTCAGGCACGTAGCTGGCCGTCATATTTTAGGGGACCAACGCCATTTTTGGGGGGACTAAGCCCAAAAAGGCCAAAAATAGCACAAAATAACTTTTAAAAAGTCCTATTTTTCAGATTTTTCTGGATTTTGGGGGTGGTCCGAACCCCCCCCATTCCCCCAGAGATATGTGCCTGCCCCTTGATCTAGAAAACTCGTTTTGGTCAACTGTGCACTGTTACATTAAATTTGTTACTTTAATACTAAGATGTTGAGCGGTTTTACTCATTAAATGATGCATTTAGCCCGTATTTAAGGGGAGTTAAAGGGGAATTCCCCATGAGTTTTTTCAGAATTTTTTAGCTATGAAACTACGAGTATATACGTATGCAGATTTTAGTATTCGCCAGCGTGAAAATACAAAGGTTTTCGGCTCTCCGCACCACTAATTCAATCAAAATTACTATTTAATACGTATTTAAATTTATTTTTCCGAGAACCTTTTTCGTTAGATCAAATTTTCAGCATTTCTAATCTAAAGAAAGGCACAAAATTGAGTTCAAGGACATAGAAACGCCTAAATTTTTCAGCGCTTCGCGCCAGATATAATTTCTATTGCTTACATTCAAAATGATGCGAGATTGAGCTTGAAAGGATTGTTTATACTCAGAAAGTTGCGAGATTCAGGGTTAAAGAATAAACCTTTCAAAAATTTCTGGCGGGTTCCGCCAGGCATAATTACTGCGTTGCTTACATTCAGAAACCTACAAAATAGAGTTTAAAAGAATAAAGATGTAAAACATTTTAGCACTCCGCGCTAAATATAATTGATGTTCTGCTTGTCTTCAGAAAGTTTCAAAATTTATCTTTACGTGATAAAAATATCAAAACTTGCCGGTGCTTTGCGCCAGATTTCTATAATACTCACGTTTTTGCGTTGTTTTCAAAAATGGCTGCAAAATTGAGTTTAAATAGTGAAAATCCCAAAACTTTTCTTGGATCACTTAATTTTTCTTCAGTTTATCACCAGGAGCCACAGATGTGATCCAATCAGTGTTTTTTGTACTCGGCAAAGATTATTCCAAATGTACAAAGACTTTTCAGAACTCTCTTTGTACATGCACAAAGATTTTGGGAAGACAAAAATTGCAAAAAAAGGTCTAAAATTCGCACAACTTTTCGATGCTTCGCGCCGAAATGAGTAATTGTGTGTTCTATATACATAATGGCAGAAATTGCATTTCAAAAGGGAAAATGTCAAATTTTTCGGCGCCTCGCGCCGTTTTAAGACGATTCTCAGTGATTTTAGCCCTTAGAGACCCAGAAATTAGCTAAAATACAGTACCAAGTCAAACAACTCTGTTTTACTACTAAAATCGCTACTGTACCATATTATAGTACCCAAAATTTTGTGTGTACAAAATGAACTAAGATTTTTGGGAAGACAAAAACTGTAAAAAGGTGTGAAATTCCAAAAAAAATTTTTGTTTGTCCTATATATCTTAAAACTGGCAGAATATGCATTTAGAATGGAAAAAATGTCAAATTTTTCGTTTGAGACAATTTTTAGTAGTTTTTGGCGTCAGAAACCCAGAAATTGGCTAAAATACACTACCAATGATCGAAAACCCTGTTTCAACACACTAAAATCGCTACTGTACTATATTACAGTACACAAAAATTTGCATGTACAAAATGTACAAAGACTTTTGGGGACCATCTTTGTACATGTACAAACGGACCTTGTGGAAAAAACACTGGATCCAATAACGCAAATTATGTCGAAAAACGTCGTCTTAGCGCGTAAAACTGCGTATAAATGCATTAAACACATTTTCAACATTTCCATGATTCCCCCGAATAATAAAATCCTGGAGATACATACATATACATATGTATTTCCGTTTATTTTTTGTGTTTCTTGTCAACTTTTGTATAGAAAAGTTAAAAAATCATCCCAAGATTGAGATGACTTCCGCTAAATTAAGAACACGCATATTAGGCTTCGAACTTGGACGCTATTCTCAAATTTCGGGCGAACCTGGCCCAAAATATTGAGCAGATGCTGAGACCTACAGCCGTCTCAGCTCAAGCCTCTTTGTACCTACATAAATCTGGGATAATTCAAAATTTTTAGAATAATCGAATAGATTTTAAACCATGATTTTTGGAGTCAACTAAATTTCCAAGGCATTATTACTTGATACAACTATATATGTACATACATACACAAAGACTTTTGTCATGACAAAAGCAGTAAAAATGTGAAATATTTACGGCGCCCGATATTTTCTGTACTGTGTGCCTCTGTAATGCCCAAAGAAAATTTCATAAAGACAAAAGCGTCAAAATTTTTCGGCGCTTCGCGCCGACTCGGTAAGCCACTATTATTTCTCATTATAAAGTCCAAGCACTAAGTTTAAAAGCTCAGCGAGAAACTTCATACGAATTTCTCGATTTACCTTTTTTTCTGTTGAAACTCAAGTTGCTTTGAATTTTTTGTAATGAAAAGATGTTAAAATAATTTGGCGCCAATTTGATAATTTATTGTTTTGCTCGGCTTTATAAAGCCGGTCGCAATAGGCAAGAATGGACGTATTTTTAATGAATTTTGGCGATTAACTTGACTGTTTTGAGGCCGAGTTCAGAACCAAAATTTGGTCAATTTTGTAAAAATTTTAATGTTACCATTCAAATTTTGAAATGCTTTTTTTACAAAATTTTTTAGGGCTCTACCCTGGACCTCGCTGGAGGATGTTTGAGCGCGCCACCCACGAACACCCCAGTCGAAAAAAAGAGGGAGTCCCTTGCATTCTTATTTATATCTTGGGTCCTACCCAGGTACCCGGATTGCCCGGGTAATGAAATGACCTTCCCGTAGGGGGGGGCTGGTATCACAACTTTTCCAAAAACAGGCAAAAATAGGTCCAAAAATTTGCCCTTAATGCGCAAAATAGCGTTTTTTCGGTGTTTTACATTGTATACTTTTACATAAAATCACTTTTGACGCAATATTTTCCCTAAAAATTTAAAACTTTTCGACAATTTTGTGCGAAAAAATCATTAAATATCTTTGACTCAAACGAAAATCTGGGGCGAAGCGCCGGAACATTTGCGAAATTCAGGCGGATAGACGTCTAAAAGTATGATTTACTGATTTCCTGTATTTATAGCATTTGATGCGAAACATCGAAATTTTTAATTTAAAATAGAAGAAAACTATGCAAAAATAGCTGTTTCTGCTGTTAAAAATGGTTTGAAACCTACATGAACAGAAAATGGCTTCCAGGTCGCCAAGAAAGTAAATAAATGTCATTAATAGGTATGATCCGGTGCGTAGCGCCGGAAAAATTTGAGAAATTATGGTCACTGACGGCCAAAAATCATTGCAAATTGCATATCCATTCTTTATCTCGACAAATATTTTTGCCAATGAGGGGCGGCAGCCGCACCCCGCCCCCTTTAAATCCGCCCCTGCTTCGGACCATATACTCATCTTTTAACTATATTTTCTTCAACTTGCTCGATTTTGTTCAACTTTTTTAATTTTTCCATTTTTATGCTCTAAAAATGTCGAGCATCATCAGAAACGCCGAAAAACGATGTTTTTGACGCGTATCCACGTTTTTTGGCCTAAAAAAGGTATTTAAAGATTATAACCCTCCCTCAGAATTCTCATGCAGTGCATGTCTGGATACATAAATAACAAAGATTCCTTACTTGACTTTGATCCATAGCACCGTAAGATTGCTGTTGCTGTTGTTGATAATACTGTGACAGCGAACTATTGGCCGGCAGTGTATTGTACTTGACGAATGACGATTGAGGCTGCTGTTGTTGAATGGCTTGCGAGGGCTGGTACTGTTGTTGCTGGTGGGAATGATGAACGGGCCGCGGAGTCACGTGACCAGTCAACGTGGCGTACGGCACCGAGGGACACAGATACGAAGGCATAGTCCGCTGCTTGACGCGGCTTTCTATTTCTTCAGCACGGATTTCGGCGTTTTGTTTCTCCTCTTGTATTATCCTATGCATATAACAATCGCTGAAAAAGTGCCAAAAATTCAATTCTCGAAGTCTATCTGTCAGGTTCAAAAAATGCAACGCTTTACTGTCATGCTATTAATGCCTGCTTGAAGTGAATGGTTTAGGGTTGGGGTGTTCCCTAATATCAGATAAAGTATATGTAAGTTGTTCAATTTTACTTACAAACGAAAGCTGATGACCAAATTATTGTCGGAGAATAATAATAAATCGCACAAACGTATTAAGTAAATAAAATATGGATTACAACAACTGGTCGCAATGCAGAGAAAAAGAAGACGATGGTTAGGCGTTGCTGATTAGTAGACGACACCGAAAGACACTGAGCAACTTTTCTTAGATCTTTCCGGTTTTACACTTAAAAGCATCTCTGGCTTTTCCACCAGAAGCGATCAAAAAGCGCACTTTGCTTTCAGCCATTAATTTTTCCATTTTTTGTATCTTATATGCATTGTGGCTTATTTTAAGTATATTTGATGTGCATGGGAATGCTGACCTTTTGACCGCGCCGCTTTACCTCTATTTCGTGAACTCCCATGGTCTTTAACGTTACCTTGTGCTACCTTTCTCACCTTTTGCCCTTTTTGGGCTTATATGCATCCTGACGTGTATTAATCCAGAAAAATCCGGTTTATATTGCCCTTGGGACTCCCGAAAATCCCCAAACTTCTGGGCGCGTGTCAGTTTAATCGGTCTTAACTTTTTATTGGGAAAAAGTATTAATTGGTCGTTATCTTTTAAGACCTCTATGATTTGGGGTAAAAGGCGCATCTCGTTCAAGGTACACATATTTGTTCACGATTGCTGCGTGAATTTCATCCTTTATAACGTATACATGTATATGCTCATATCGCCATCATCATCTTACCTAAATCCTTTCCAATTCGCATCGTCCGATAGTATGACATATTATATACATGCATAATAATAAAGAAGTTAGCGCGCTAAATAAATTTACCTTATTATGATGCTCAAACGTCAAAATAACGTTATGAAGTACCTAAAATTAATGTTTACATGCACTTAATGTATAAAAGGAAAAGTAAACTTTACAATTTATCGTTTCGTCTTGACATATCGTATTCTCGGAGGTTGGGACCAATTAGGATTTCTAAGAGTCTTAGCCCACCCCCCCTTTGCCCCCGCAAATCTCCACCCCATATATGGGCCTACTCGAATTTTCGCCCTGATTCGCGTGCGTTGGAGGCGAACACGCGAGGTTCCGCTTACTTCCGCGCTATATTTTCTTCATATCTGAGAATTAGCAGACCATCAACTCCCTGAACCAGGAAAACACTTTTTATTTCGATGCTTGAACGGGGAGAACAACTGATCATTGCTTAGATATGTGCAGCAAAAACGTAGCTGGCCGTCCTATTTTGGGGGGACCAATACAAAGTTTTGGAAGACTAAGCCCAAAAAGGCCAAAAATGGCACAAAATAACGTTTAAAAAGTCCCATTTTTCCGATTTTTCTGAATTGGGGGGTCGGACCCATACATGCACAGCATGGGAATTCTGGGCGGTGAAAACCTAAAGTGCCTTTTTTGGGCCTAAAAATCGCCGGTACGCGTTAAAAAACATCGTTTTTTGGCGTTTCTGACGATACTCTATCCTTCTAGAGCATAAAATCATGAAAAAAAATTCGAATAAGTCGAATAAATTGACCAATATATCAGCTTAAAACATGAATATATGGCGCGAAGCGCCGAAAATTTGGCGATTTTGAGCAAATAGATAGCCAAAAACCCTTAAAAAGACACTTTTATACCAATTTTCAGGTAAGTTTAGGAAACTTTTGAAAAATCACCAATTCTGGGGGGGTGAAAACTTTTTTTTGCGGGGGGGGGTGAAAAAATGATTCTGCGGGGTTGAAACCCCCAAGATCATGTATGGTCGGACCCCTCCCCATTTCCCCCAGAGATACGTGCCTGATGTGCAGGACTGTGTGTGCATCTGTGTGTGTGTGTGAAAATCCCACAATATCACGTTTAATTCCTGCTGAATTGGGACAAAAAACGATATCATACCTTATCTCTCTGTTTATAGCATCCAACTGATCTTGCAGAGCAGCGACTAACGTCTGAGTATCGGCGGCGACGGCCACGGGAGAAGCGCCGCCGTCGAACGGAGAAGCCGACGGTAAAATGGCGGCAGAGACGTCGCCACCAGCCGCAGTTTGAACGCCGGAAATCGAAGGCAACGGCGCCCCGCTGGCGCTGAACGCATGCTGCACATTGGCCAGAATATTCGACTGCTGCATGCGCTCCCATTCTTGCTCATTCAGCGTTTGAACCTTACATAAACACGACACTTTACCACAATTTTTTTGTATTCGACAAAGGTTTGTCCCGATGTACAAAGATTTTTGGGACCGTCATTGTACATGTAAAAAGATTTTTGGGAAGACAAAAACTGCAAAAAAAGGTCTAAAAGTCGCAAAAATTTTAGGCGCTCTATACATATATCTTTATAATGGCAGATATTGCATTTAGAAAGAACAATGTCGAATTTTTCGGCGCTTCGCGCCGTTTTAAGCCGATTCTTAGCGATTTGTGCCCTCAGAAACCAGAAATTAGGTAAAGTACACTATCAAACTCTGTTTTTACCACATTAAAATCGCTACTGTACCGTATTATAGTACCCAAAAATTTGTGTGTACAAAATGTACAAAGACTTTTCGGAACCATCTCTGTACATGTACAAACGGACGTTGTATAAAAAACACTGCACTTTACATACTAGAATAACAAACTATAAGTTTTTGGCTTGATATGTTCAATTTGATATCCAACTTAATCAAAGTGGTGTTGACAATATAAAATTTATTTTTTATACAAAATAGTCATATCGACGATTTTTACAAAATTTAAAACCCAATCACTTTTTTATCCATGGAATTTTTTATACCGCCCTAAAAATCACTATTTTTCAGAAAGAAAAAGTGTTTTTCTAAGTGTTTTTAGCCATCTGTTCGCTCAAAACTATCAAATTTTCGGCGCTTCGAGCAATCTACTTATTTTGACCATTTTTTGTTCAATTTGTTCGATTTTATGATTTTTTCTAATTTTTCATGCCACGTTCTAGAGACATAGAACATCGTCGGAAATGCCACAAAAACAATTTATTTGGACACACACCCACCACACCTGGAGCGTGGGGGTTGGGGAATATATGCACCCCCAAGAAAACCAAAATCCCCCTCCCCCAGAATTCAATTTTTGAAATTTTTCCGTTTTTCTCGCAATTTTTTGATGCCAATGGATATCGCTCGACGAGAAACGTTGAAAAATGGTGTTTTTTCGCCATACTATCGGATTTTGACCTTAGCAAAATCTTGCAACCCTAGAATTTTGGTGCCGCCCACCTATGATACCCACCCTTTTAAGTCATAAGATACTTTATAAAAATTTTTCTTTTCATCCGCCAGAGTGCCAATGCTACTACATAGTTCTCAAGTTCTATTATAAAAGCCGTTCAAGGGCAGATATGGGAAACAAAAATGAAAAGGTTAACAAAGTGAATAATTCATTCGTATTCGAATTTTGTATCCGTTTACTTTTCCTGGATCATTTTCAAGAGCTATAAGCCGGCCTTTCTGCATTCTGCGTGGAATGGCGGGCGCTACGACGGGTGCTCGGGCGCTCAACGTGCCATTCATATGCATTCTAAATGGAAAGCGACTGAGTAAATGACGCGCGAAAACGAGCAACATTTTAAAATTTGATTAATTTTTCTACAAATAATTTTTATTCGATAATTTTAAGCAATTTGCATACCTTGTATTGAATTGCGAAGTTCTGAGAGAATAAAGCTGATTACGAAGCGCATCGATTTCGACACGCAAACTTTCGTTTTCGTGGGCTAAACGATCCTTCAAAGTGAGGAAAAATTAGTAGAACTTGGAAACTGGTATAGCACGTAAGTTGGATTAAAAATGCAACAATAATTTGAGAACATGCTAACAGAAAGGGATTAGTCAGCTGACAATATAAATTTCACTGTAGGCTCTGGCGTTACTGTACTGCTTCTACTTAATAATAATAATAATAATAATAATAATAATAATAATATATAATAATAATAATAATAATGAATAATGATAATAATAATGATAATAATATTTATTAGCAAATTACTTCCGTCGAAAATGCAATAAAAATTACATGGAAAAAGGATTTAACGAAAGATAATGTCGAAAGAACGAAAGAAAGTTCATCAGCATAGCAAAGTAATGGCTGAGACGTACAGGCAGATCGCGCTCATGCACGTAAACCTCATATAAAATACAGAAAAAAGCGATTCCTTTGTCTATACTTTGCTTAAAAGGTCAAAATTTAGACGATAGCTAGAAAGACCTGCTCAGTAAGTTTTGTAACGAGACGCGCACTTGGCCCGGGAACTTGGTTTGGGTCTTAGCCACACTTAGATAACACCATGAATAGGCAGTAACCGAATTCTTGAGTCTGGATGGAGCAAAACTGACGAAAATCGCAAAATTCATGCCCAAAAAATTCAATTCTGGGGTACTACTGTCATTTTCGTAGGTATTTTGGATTTTCGGGGCGAGGATCTGAACCACCCAAAACCCCCTCACGCCCATGTGTGGGTAACAGGACAGCCCGCGTCCCAGTCCATCCATGGAAGGGGCCAGTACTAATAAAACGGACTCATTTTGAAGATATTTAATTGTTTAATCATATGTTTAATAAGATGTAATAATATGTTTAATTTAATGTTTGATTTAATAATATGTTTGATTTAATAATATGTTTAATTAGATTTAATATGTTTAATCCGATGTCTAATACTATGTTACAGTAATTTTAGACGCGATAAGGTCCTGTAGCAGAAAAATAATAATTTTTCGAGTTAATCTTCAAAAATTAAACACAAATGGTATCGCAACCGAAAATAAAGCTCGAAATATTCACTTTTATCCTCTCCAATTGCTCCATCACTTTCCGCGTGTGTTCAAGTTCGTGGGTCAATCGATTTTTCTCCTCCAATGCTTGCAGTCTTTCTTTCAAATGCAACTGCAGTCGATCGTTCGATTCGGACAACAATTTGTCAACAGTAGCCGACAATCGCTGGTTGTGATCTTCGTTCATTTTCTCACGCTGCAAAGCCCGCTGAAGTTCGGCTTGTTTCTCTTCAACCTATAGATATAACAAAGCTTAAAGCAATAAATACTAGAATTAACTTACTTGAAAAAAACTTTTTATACTTATGTATTAGTGATCGACCGGAGCGGCCTAAATGGCCGGAGCCGGAGATACGGCCGGAGCCGGAGGCCGGAACCGGAGAAATATTATTTCACACGTGTGGATAGATAGGACATGTTTGTGACCAAGACCTAGACCATAATGCACATGCATCTCAACTGCATGCCAGCTAGTTAGTTATGTGAAAGAGACTTCATTCAACAAACTTTTATTCAAAATTAATCGGCAATCTTGTCATCATTTTGCAGCTACGTAAGTGTCTATAACATCTTCACTGTTCGCAGTATCTATAAAATCAATATCGTAACTATCTGAGCTGCGTCAGCAATTTGCTGATTCGTTTTTGGACTCGGAAGATCTAATGTGTAGTATCCAGTTGCTTTAAAATTGTATTTCAAAAACAGAAACTTACGCACGTTTTGCGGCTTTAAGCGATTACGTTGCCCATTAGCTCTTGGCGTATATATCTCAAAAAGAAGCGCGGACAAAACATCAAAAATGGCACTATTATATGAGTCTGTATGAGGAATAAAACGTGAAAAACATTCATTGATCGTACTCAGTGTTTTTTGCACAAGGTCCGTTTGTACATGTACAAAGATGGTCCCCAAAAGTCTTTGTACATTTTGTACATGAAAATTTTTGTGTACTATAATATAGTACAGTAGCGATTTTAGCGTGGTAAAACAAGGTTTTCGATCTTTGGTAGTGTAGTTTAGCTGATTTCTGGGTTTCTGACGCCAAAAATTACTAAAAATTGTCTCAAAACGGCGCGAGGCGCCGAAAAATTTAACATTTTTCCATTCTAAATGCAAATTCTGCCATTTTAAAGATATATAGGACAAACAATTACTCATTTCGGGGCGAAACGCCGAAAATGTTTGGGAATTCTACACCTTTTTTAGTTTTTGTCTTCCCAAAAATCTTTGTACATTTTGTACACACAAATTTTTAGGTACTATAATATGGTACAGTGGCGATTTTAGAGTGATAAAAACAGTTGTTCGACTTTTGGTAGTGTATTTCAGTTAATTTTTGGTTCTCTAAGGGCAAAAATCACTAAGAATCGTCGTAAAACGGCGCGAAGCGCCGAAAAATTTGACATTTTCCCTTTTGAAATGCAATTTCTGCCATTAAAAAGATATATAGAACACACAATTACTCATTTCGACGCGAAGCGCCGAAAATGTTCGCGAATTTTAGACCTTTTTTGCAATTTTTATCTCCCGAAAAATCTTTGTACATGTACAAAGACGGTCCCGAAAAGTCTTTGTACATCGAGAAAAATCTTTGCCGAGTACAAAAAAAAACACTGATTGTACAAATCTATTATTAGATAATTTATGCAGCAATTTGAGACGCTGCTGTCTCCATAGACTGCCCTAAATAAAGCGTCAATAGGCAATATTTGATGTTCAAGCATGATTGTGTATGACCGTATATACATAGGTACGTTACATACTATATTATGTTCAGTGAACCGCGAATATGACGTACAGAATGGACCGCAAAATTATCTGGAAAATCATTATAGCATGTGCAGTGCAAGCCAGACTGTATCTTATGCTACTCTATGAGTTCCAGTGTTAACATGAATTTCCTGCAGCGATTTTCACAACCATATCAATAGAGTAATTTTCTTTCCTCCTAAAAATGAATATTTTACTATTGTCGTGGTTATAGACACTTTATTCCATGCTATTTCCTTTTTCTGCTATTGTATTGTGCTCTGACTAAATTTAATAAGCATAATGTCAGCAATTAGTACGTTTGGTCACTATGTAAAAAGCGAAAATAATTCTCTGGCCTCCGGCCGATTTTTGGATGTCCTCCAGCCGGAGCACCGGAGTGTAAAAAAATGGCCGGATTTGCCGGAGGCCGGAGCTGGATCTCCGGTCGATCACTAATATGTATACTAAATATAAGATAAATCTATATATTTGTGAAAGTGTGTTTGTATGTCCGGGCTTGGCTTCGGCCCCATAACACTTGATGGGCTGACGTTTTGGCCCGAGCTCGGCCTACCGGCTGGGGGTGTACTAGCGACATTTAAATTTCACCAAACCCACCCATGCACCCTGTGCAGGGGTCAAGCGGGAGGCGTCCCTATGCTTAAGCATGGCCGATTTCGGGACATGGCTGATTTTTTGCCAAATTTCGAAAATCGGAATAAATTCACTTTACACTATTTTCGGGTTACGGTACTTTTGCCGCTGCGTGCATTATAACATAGAATTGGACGTAATATAGCCTACATAATTCTACAAGATGGGCAATGCTATACGGTACAATGGTGTGATATAAGATAGCCTGTCTGTGCCATAACATCCAGTGATATAAGATAGGAGATACCCTCTGCTATAACATATGAGTGATACGTATGAGATATCGCGTGATATATGACATCCTTTGCTACAGCAAACAAAAAATTTTTAAAACATCAAAAAAATTATCCAAAACATCCCAAAACATCAAAAATATGGGTTTGACCAAAAAAATTTCCAAAGCATCAGAAAAATTTTGGCTAAAAAATTTTTAAAACCATTCTGTACATAAAAAATATGGATTTGATAAAAAATGGTTGACAAAAAAACATTCTAAAAAAATCCAAAAAATAAAATATGGTATTTACCAACAATTTTTTGAGAAATAAAAACATCAAAAGTCCCAAAAATTAAAAAATACAAGAGACTTCTCAATTCCATATAGCTATCAGGCCTAAGTTCAGCCCGGCAACGCCGGGTAGCCCAGCTAGTATATAATATAACACATAAAAACGAATGTAAAAAAATTAAATAAATATCGCGTAATAAATTTTATATGAAATATCGTCCATTCGTGGCATGCATACATACTAGGTATGCGCACAAAAGGAGAGATACGCGGTATTTGGTTAATTAATGCGCGCCGGGCATACTGTGCCATTTACACACGTACACACATATACACACATACAACTAGCAATTTTCAAATTTATGTATAACGCTAAATAATTGGTTATTACTGTAAGACTGAAATGCTGAAAGAAATTAAAAATCCTCTAAAACTTACGAAAATCGGGAATTGTCAATCGACTGCAATGAAGGCTTGGAGTTGATAGTACAAAATTCAACCAATAATAGTAACAATTATGATATAGTTACTACATGACAGTTCTTCAATTTTTTCACCCTCCCCTAGCCTCTTCTTCTATTGCCCACGAATAGAATAATCAATTTTGACTTGAGTAAATATAGCCCCATTACCACACCTGGGCACTAGCTCATACCAGCCCGTCCAAGCAACTGGCTGGTACAAAAGCTGGACGGGCTGAAAAGTCAATGTGGACGCCTTGATTTAAAAAAGTGGCAAAAGATAGCTGAAAATCAAACAAAATCGTCATTTGAACTCATTTCCAGTCAACCTAGAGGACCAACCAACCCTTGAAAGCTAATTATTATACGGGCTTAAGGTTTGGCTATTGCTCAGGTAGGTGCCTAATACCTACATAGTTAATTAATTTCAATTCACACACATTATTATTAATTTATTTAATTTTGATTTTTCTGAATTATGTACATATTTTATCCAATTTTATTTACTTTACCAGCCAGTGGCGGATCTAGGATTTTTCTAAGAGGAGAACGGTATCCCAACTTTTCCAAAAACAGTCAAAAATAGGTCCGAAAATTTGCCCTTAACGCGCGAAATGGCGTTTTTTCGTTGTTTTACATTGTATACTTTAACGTAAAATCACTTTTGACGCAATATTTGTTCTAAAATTTTGAAATTTTCGACAATTTCGTGCGAAAAGGTCATATTTCTTTTACTTTAGCAAAAACCTGGCGCGAAAAGCCGGAAAATTTAGGAAATTCAGGCGGATAGACGTCTAGAAGCATGATTTACAGCTCGATTTCGTGCATTTATAGCATTTGATGCGAAACATCGAAATTTTTGATTGAAAATTGAAGAAAACTATGCAAAAATGAGTGTTTCAGCTGTTAAAATTGTTTTGAAACCTACATGGACAGAAAATGACTTTCAGGTCGCCAAAAAAGTAAATAAATGTCATTAATAGGTATCATCCGGCGCATAGCGCCGGAAAACTTTGAGAAATTATGGTCACTGATGGCCAAAAATCATTGCAAATTGCATATCCATTCTTTATCTCGCCAAATATTTTTGGCCAATAGGGAAGGGCGGCCGTCCCCCCGCCCCCTTAAAACCGCCCCTGTTAACAGCGTATTATTTCACAAACGCGCAGTAAAATCGAGGTAGGAACACAGAAATAAAGGACAAAAAAGGGGAAAATCTAGCCTGTTGTTCCATACGCCTGATTCGTTCTTCAGCCGAAAGATGCTTTTGTTCGGCGGCTGACAGCGCCTCAAGCCTTTGTTGCAGCTCGGCTTCGACCGAAGGCAGCGATTCGGCTTTCCTAAGCGACTGGGCCAATTGCTTTTCGGCCAATTCCAATCGTTCTTGCAGATTGCGTTCCCTTTCTTCGATCTGACATGTATAAGGCAAAAATTTCAGCAAGATGAAAAATTTTATGCTGAAAAAATGGGAACCAAAAATATGAAAAATTCATCAAAACCGAGTAAATTTTAATACAAATTCCGATTTGACTTACGCGCTATAAGCTAGTGCTATTGCCGTTTTTAAGCCAGCCGAACCGATATTAAATTTAAAAATAATTGAAATTTAAAGATTTTAAAAGTATTTTTAAGTATTTTAAATTATTAAAAATTAAATTATTGAGCAACTGCGTTCAAATGGAGTAATGGTAAATTGAAAAAGAAGCACGATTCGTGAAAAACAGGAACTTTACATTACGTTCTATAAACAAGCATAACAGCACGAAACTAATCATTACCACTTGAATGGCTGCGTCCTTGTTAGATAATTCTTGTTCCAACGTGTAATTTAAATCTTGGAAACACGCGGCCTCGCGTTGAGCATTAAGGTAGCGTTTTTCCAACGTACTTATCACTTCTTCCTGATCTTTTCGTACAGTGTTCGCCTATTGTGAATATTTAAGTTAATTTACATAAATGACAAATATACAGGGTGAGTCACCTAACTATCCATAGTGTTATTGGTCATAACTTCTTCAATATTAGTCCAATCTTGATGAAACTTCAACAATTTATAACACGTCCAATAGCATAAAAATTTTCAAGTTTCATTAAAATTGGATTATTACAGGTTTTGCAATAACAATTTTTGTAACTGGTACTTTCTAATCAGATTTTGCTTTCTTAATTTCTTTGAGTCTTTAAACTTCTCAAATTTTGTTTTATACGGTTTTTATACTTATCAAGCTAAATCAAATGGCAGTGAAAACTTAATGACTAATTAAAGACAACATAATTAACACCTAGAGAAGTAAAAAATTGGATGAAACAGAATTCGAAAAATTTATTGACTCAAAAAAACAGGAAAACAAAAATTGATTAAAAGGTATCAATCACAAAAATCATTATTGTTGAAGCTGTAATGGTCCAATTTTACTGAAACTTAAAACTTTATAATGCTATTGGACGTATTATGAACTCTTAGAGTTTTATCGAGATTGGACGAATATTGAAGAAGTTATGACCAAATAATACTACGGATAGTTAGGTGACTCAACCTGTACATACATACGTACGTACGACCCGTATATTAAGAACATTAGGAATAGATTCATGCATTTGCGCATTAGGGAATCGTATACAAGCTAGCAATGAAATGTTTGCAAGTGAGTAACTCACATATATGTAACAAGGACCAATTTATTTACAAAACATTCGTTTTATATGTAAATACAAGTCTAGATATATAAGTACATAGTTCTTCATAATTGCTTTTCTCAATCGATTTTAGATCTATCAGCGTTGATAAAGAAGAAAACTTTTATAAATTAGATAAGACAATATATTGCGGAAAATTCAAAAAATTCGGATGTGCCATTGACACTATGCAAACTGATGAGTGCATTGCATTTAACTTGCTTCTGAATTTCCTAAGATGCAGTCGTATGTGTATGCATCCATCTTAATGTGATGATTAAAAAACAGGAATTTACGAGTTATCCTATTCTTGAGCAAGTTTCATTCGACAGTGCTATTATTGTAACAGGCATCCTAAAATCCTAAGGTAAGAAAGAGAGGTAATTGAGGTGATAGAGAGGTACCTGATAGAGATAAAATTAATAATAATAAATAATACGTAAGAGGTAAAGAAAACAAATAACTTATGCGAGATGGCAGACACGGAAAGATTCTCAAACGGTTTGTACCACTAGCAGGCCCGTATCCAGGATTTTATTTCGGGGGGGCCGAAAATTTTTGAGACCAGATATCTCGAGAACCATTAGGAGATAATCGAAAATAAAGACAGTTTTGAGCGTATCTCGGCGAGCTCTATACAATGGTGAAGAAAAATTTCAACAAAAAAATTAAAAAATTTTCACTTTATTTCATTTTGATATACAGCAAATTTATCATTTAAGCTGATTTCTCATCACCTAATCGGCTGAATTATTTCCTATCTCTTGCCTTTGTACATAATCATTGTGCTTTACAGAGAAAAACAATACGGATAATTAATAATTCGGCGCGGACGCTAAAAAATTGACATGCTCTGCATATCAACCTCAAATTTGAGCGGTTTTGAGCGGACTATAAGACAAAAAACATATAACTATAAACAATAGATACGTGCGCGAAGCGCTGGAAAAAATTCATGTTTCCTATGTCATAACTCAAATTTGAGCTGTTTTGAGTGAGATAGAAGGCAAAAACTATAACTAAACAATGAATCCGGCGCACAGCGCTAGAAAAAATTGACATGCTCTCTGTGTCTAACTCTAATTTGAGCGATTTTTAGCGGTTCAGAAGACAAAACTATACGTAAACAATAAATCCGGTGCGAATCGGCCGGAAAATTTTGAGTTTACTAGCTCAAAAGTACGCTAAAAACCTGTTTAGGCGCTGTTTCAGACGCACTTTGCCAATTATTCATTTTTCCCTTCGGGGGACCCTTGGGAGAAACAAAAAATTTTTCCCCATTTTGGGGGGTAGGGCCCCCCGCCCCTGGATACAGGCCTGTTCCAATGTCATAACTCAAATTTGAGCTGTTTTGAGTGAGCTATAGAAGGCATAAACTATAGCTAAACAATGAATCTGGCGCAAAGCGTTAGAGAAAAATTGACATACTTTCTATGTCTAACTCAAAATTGAGCAATTTTCAGCGATTTAGAAGACAAAACCTTACATAAACAATAAATATGGCGCGAAGCGCTGAAAAATTTTGTGTTTTCTAGCTCAAAAGTATGCTAAAAACCTGTTTTGGCGGTGTTTCAGACCAACTTCGCCAATTTTTCATTTTTCCCTTTGGGGGACCCCTTGGGAAAACAAAAATTTTTTCCCATTTCGGGGGGGGGCAGGTGTGGCAAGCAACCAATTTATTAGATCGAAATTATAGACTAACCAATATGAAAATGCGCAGAGCGATTATATAGAACAAGAATGATACCTATAGACCGGTTTTAAAAGTTCTTAGTTGTATATTAAAGAACAGTTACATTAAACTACATTGTGAATCACTATAGCAGTATCATTGCATCATATATGAAACCCAATTGTTGTTACATATTTCCTTCCCGGTTAGATTGAAAGTTCTAAATCTTTGATAAATCACTGTGGTTCCATTGATTCTGTGTCATTATATCGTTCGATTGATAGTCCAATATGCATTGAAAATGTCATGACCATTGATAATTATTGAATATTGAGCGAATAATCTTTTATTGATCAGTGTAAATATTTGATAGGCAATTGTCAAATTCATCCCTATATTGAGGTATAATTGAGGTCCTGGCTTGGTCACTTGCACATTTTATCATACAATTAAATAAAGTACCCATAAAGTTTCCAAAATGTTGAATATTATTTACTTTCAGACTATTATTTGCTATTGAACCATTCCAATCAGTAATTAGAATTCCATGGAGAATCATTTCCTTTATTCATTTCCCACTTCATTTAAAATAAAGGGTCTGCATCATCAATTAATTCCTGAATGTTCCCATGACATTCCTTGATTTTATTCAAATGTACTACTCGCTTTTTGTTCTTGTCATGAAGATCACAAATAATTACATTAGGTGGTCGAAGTTTGGTGATTCTATATGGTCCAAACCATCGTGTATCGAGTTTACCATGTGTTTTGTCATTTTGTAAAAGAACTAATTGACCAATACTATAACATAGCTGATTGTCAACCTGTTTTCTATTATCATATTCCTTTTTTTGTCTAAGTTGTGCTTGCTGAACTGCATTACTAGCTATTTCTCTTGCAAGCTTTAAGTTGTCTAGTATTTCATGTGTCAGTGCACTTTCTTCTACTGGAATATTTATATCAATAGCCTGCTCTAGTGGCAGCTTTGGATGACGTCCATATACAAGGTAGTATGGACTGTATGTTGTGCTCTCTTGCCTGCTAGTGTTGTAGGCAAAAGTTATATATGGCAAATATAAATCCCATTGGTTTTGTTGTTTCTCAACGTACATTGTAAGCATAGTTTCTAATGTACGATTAAATCGTTCTACTAGGCCATTTGTTTGGGGATGATATGCTGTGGAATTGATATGCTTTATTTGATGCAGTCTGCATATTTCTTGGAAGATATTTGCCATGAATCCTGAACCACAATCTGAAAGAATTTCTTTAGGCGCTCCGAATCTTGTGATAATTCTTTCAATGAGTGGCTTTGCAATAGTTTCTGCTCTTATGTCAGGGATTGCTATTGTTTCAGCCCATTTTGTGAAATGATCAATAAAAACTAGTATGTGGCGATTTCCAGAAGGTGTTGTAGTAATTGGACCCATGGTATCCATTACCCAATGTTCAAATGCTTGTTTGGTGGGTATTGGTTTCATTGGCTGAGCATGAGGATGTTGATGAGGGGGCTTCCTACGCTGACATAGCAGGCAATTTTTACAATGATTCTTTACATCCATGCGAATTTGAGGCCAATGAAAACGCTCACGTATCTTTTCAAAGGTTCTCTGAACACCTAGATGTCCAGATAGTGCATCATCATGAAAAGTCTGCAAGACTTCAATGATAAGTTTTCTTGGCACTGCTACTCGAGGTGCATGATTATGATTTGACTGAAATTTGAGTATGCTGCCATCCAGAATATAATTCTCAGCTGCTTTTAGCCGAGATGAGTCCAAACCTTTTGTGTGTTTATTGCTTTGCAATAAACTATAAATTGGGCCTAAGAAAGCATCTCTTTTCTGAGCATTTACCCACTCATAACTCACATTATCTATGAGGCCAACTAATTCAGTCATTGCATTTGTATTTGCACAATTTTTGTCATCTATTTCATTATTTGTGTCATGATGTGATTCTACAGATATTGGTAAGCGTGATAAAGCATCTGCATTACCATTCTCGCAACCTTTGCGAAAAACAATGTCATAATCATATTGTTGCAGAGAAATCACCCATCTTACTAATCGTGGGAAGCTGCATCGTGGATTTTTAGTAAACGAATTGGTGCATGATCTGTAAACAATATAAACTTCTGACCATAAAGATATGGTCTAAACTGTTTTATTGTCCACACTATTGCTAAGGCTTCTTTTTCTATAGTTGAGTAATTTTGTTCTGATTTTGTTAATGTTCTTGAGACAAATGCAATAGGACATTCACTATTGTCCAGTTGTTGGGACAGTACACCCCCAATACCTGCTCCACTTGCATCTGTCTGCACTATAAAAGACTTTGTAAAATCAGGAAACGCAAGTACTGTTGCATTTTGCAAATCACATTTAATTTGCTGGAAATTGGCTTCACATTCACGATTCCACATGAATTTCTCTCCTTTTCGCAATAGTTTATTTAAGGCTGTAGTTTTATTAGCAAAGTTGCTAACAAAGCGGCGATAATAACTTGCAAGCCCCAGAAAACTTTTAAGTGATGTTATATTTATTGGCTGAGGCATTTTAGCAATAGCTGAAACTTTTTCTGGATTGACATGAAGACCTTGTTCATTTATTATATGGCCTAAGTAATTTACTTGGGGTATTGCAAATTCACATTTTTTAAACTTTAATGTAAGACCAGCTGTTGATATTCGATTGAAGACTTCTTGCAAGTCTTTTAAATGTGAATCTATATCTTTCCCACATATTAATATGTCGTCTAGGTACACAAAACAATTTTTCCAATTTAAATCTTGTAGAACTCTTTCCATAGTTCTTTGAAACGTTGCAGGGCCATTTGATAAGCCAAATGGTAGAACATTGAATTCATAGAGTCCGAGGAAGCTATTGAAAGCAGTTTTGTTTTGTCTTCATCCAGGAGCTCAATCTGGTGATAGCCTTGTTCAAGATCAAGTGTTGTGAACAAGGTGGCACCTCTTAATTGACTGAAAATGTCCTCTATGCGTGGAAGAGGATAGGCATCTTTAGTTGTTATTTCATTCAATTTGCGGTAATCAACACAAAATCTCGTTGTACCATCCTTTTTATTAGCTAGAACAATTGGGGAGCTCCATGGACTTTTAGAAGGTCTGATTATGTCTTGTTTCAACATGCGATTTATGTGTTGTTCAACTAATTGTCGTTTAGCAAATGGTAATCGATATGGAGGTTGTGAAATAGGCTTGTTTTGACCTGTGTCTATTCCATGTTTCATGATAGTTGTGCGTCCTAATGGTTGCCCAAAAGCAAAAATCTTTTGATTTTTAATTAGGAACATCATCAGCTTTTCATGAATTTTTGTATTTGATATATGCACTAGCTTTTCTTCTAATAACTTTTTAAAATCATCAACATGATGCTCAACTTTTGTTGCAAGCATTATGGTTGCAATATGGCAACCTTTATAAATTTGGATTGGCTGTTTTGTCGGAGTTTATTATGGGTATTTTATCAATTGTCTCTTCCTCCTGTAGCTTTATGCGGTAGTTTGGGATATAGAGTGGCTGACTTCTTTTGAAGTTATTATGTGGATGTATATCTATCCATACATTCTTCAAAGGACTATTTGAATTTAGTTTTATAGGTACCAAGTGAATTGTACTTGGTGAAATCAATACTGAATCTTCAACTGAGGCTATGTATTTATATTTTTCATTTGAGTTAGATTCAGGTTGTTGATCTATTAGACCTCGATGTTTCGGAAGCAATGGCCAGTAACCAATAAGCTGGACTTTATTGTCTCCAAACTTGACAACTTGATTATACAAATCAAGTATTAAGCATGTTTTTGGTTCACACAAGTTCATGATAGCATTCCATCCAAGCACAATTGGATATGGGCAGTTCTTCATCACTAAAAACGTTTGTAATTTCCGCACATTTCCAACTGTGATCTGTTCTGTAATTTTGCCTAAGACTTTCACTTCATGGCCAGTGATGCCTGTGGCTCTGCATTTTGTTTCTGTAAGTGGTATGCGTCTATTAGCATTCAAATGCATAAAAATATTTTCATCTATAATGCTAATTGAGGCGCCTGTATCAATCATTGCACGATATACTAAATTAGGTGTAAAATTTATCGCAATGATTGGTTGTGGCTCAACACTGGAGCCTGATTTGATGAGATAGACAACATTACGCCTGCGTGCATTACGACTTCTCAGAACAACACCTTCTGCTGATGTGTTGTTGAATTCAGCTATCAATGGATTATGCTGCCTTGTCCGTCTCCCACTGCAATTTGTAAAATGGCAAAATTTCACAAAAATATTGCAAATCCATTCACAACAAAAACAACAGCAACCACATCTGATCCACAAATACAGGCTTCCTATGACTGCTGCTATAATTAAGATCCAGACAACTATATTTGTAAGCTGATTTAAAAATCCTCCAGTCAAACTTGCTAGAAAATGACTGGAACCATTTGCTAACCCTTTAATTGCATGCCGTACTTGGAATAGTGACATGCCATTCACATCTTTGAGCCCATTTCCTATGTCATTCACTGTTTCTTTAAATAACTTTGGATCAATGTTCAGTGTTGATGTAAAATTTAAAAGGTTTCTTAATTGTTGTTGTAGGCGCCATGTCTCAAGTAGATTAATCTCTAGAGATCCCTGGAACGGTGAATGCTCTCCATGATCCTTGAATAGAGGTGGTGCATCTAGAATGATGTGATGTGTTGCTCCTTCACTTGTTGTGTTTATATTGTGATATAATGGTTGAACATTTACAGGCCCTTTTTGACTTAGCCATGTGTGTGAGGTATTTTCATAGTGTACACCAATTGGTGCCTCAAAACATGGTATTTTTGGTGATTTTGTTACTAAATCTTCTGAGCCAGGTAAAGCAAAGTAGAGTGTTTCATTGATAACTACTGGAAGCAAGGCATGGCATTCTGTGCCAACTTTGTAGTTCCAAAACACAAAGTCTATAGTAAGCTGAGTGCAAGGCCATACTAGAAGTGCCTCACCAACCATTCTGGCTGCTATATCAGTCCTTTTTAACCATAATCTAGCTGCAATTGTTGCATCAATTCTTATTACTTGCCTTACAATTTGGAGCTGCATGTCCCATAAACTGCAAATTTGCATCCAAATTTGTCTAAACCTAGTCATTTCCCACTGCCTTATGCTACCCTCCAAATACTGCAACCGTGAATTTAAGTCATCTGCAAATGGAATCTTCCCTAGATTACCAATGCTAACATTTGAGGGTTTGTCACGCCGCAAACGCCTATTCAAATCAGGTGCTGCAATGTACAAATTGACTGTATCATAAAATTGCAGTATTATTCCTTGATCCATCATAATAGTGTATTGTGGCAAGCATTGATGGCGTGGTGCTGATAATTTTCTAGAGCGTGTGAATGCCTGTTGTGCCTCTTCTACAAGAAAATAACTACCAGAACGCTCCATATTAAAATCATGACCATCTGTCACAAAAGGGCAAGCAGGCTTCAAGTCCTTGGCATTCCAAATAATAATGCCCTGCTCATCTAATGAGCACTGGCCAGATTGGGCATTGCATGCAGAGATATCTCCTAAATTTGATGATACTATCTGCCCATCATATGTAATTACTTTTCCTTCTTGTATGATGGCATTCTGAGCAGTGGCACAAATATCTTTACAACAATATTCATACCGGACGTCCAATGTATTATTTGTGCGCCATACATTTCTTTTTGCATTAATTAGCTGTGCTCCACGGTAATACTGTGACAAAATCATACGGTTGCAGCGGTGCTGGGACAAGGGCACCATTTTTTCCTGGTCTAGGACAATGCCTTTTGATCCTAGAAAACCCACATTTGTGCATAATGTACGCATACTGGCTATACATTTATAAGCAGGAACCGACACTGGCTTCATATTTGGTACCCAAATTTTCCCAACAATGTGCCTTACTTCCTCTTCCTTTGGCACTTTACAAATAATATTTTTGGGTACTTCAAAGTGTGAACCTGTGATATGCTGTTCACAAAGCTGGTATGCTGATATCATTGGAACAAAAAGATGTATTATGATGTATGATATCATCATTAACATTGGAAAAGTAAAAGCAGATCCTGTTCTTTTAAAAAATTTCTGCTTAACTATGCTTTTGAAGCATTGCCTGAGAAATCAACTACAGATCCCACTTTTTTATGTGATTTCCATGTGACTTGCTCATCTGATGTTTCAGCTTCATTTTTTCTGTGTCTCAATGACTGGTGTTTCTTTTGAATTGTTGAGTCAGCAGCATCCTTAGTTTCATTTTTTGATTTACTTCTGTAAATCCTTGACACAGTACAAATTATATTTGATTTATCATTTTTACATACTGTTTTCGAGTTGTCATCAATTTTGTCTACAATGAGCACTGTATCATTGTAGTCATCATTTAGATTTGGCTGATTGGCGCAATTATTTGAATATGAGGGCTCATTTTCGAACCAATTGTATGCATTTTCATTGTTTTCGCTGTATTCATTTGGATTTGCCACTAAATAATTTTGCAAATTCTGATTCTCTCTGGTTGTGATTGCATATGCACGTGGGCCTACACACCCTCTGAAGGGAACTTGCCTGCCTCTCCTTCCTCTCTGATTGTGCATGCCTCCACGTTGCATAAAAATTCTTTTATTTTGATGTATTTGTGTCTGAAGGTGTGTTATTGTAGTAGTTTCTAGGGGCTGATGGCATATTTTGTTGCGGTATATGAACATAGCAGTCTCTAGCATAGTGTCCATAGCGACCACATTGAAAACATTGAATTTGCTTGGTTTTGTATGACTGTAATTGTGGTCTAATATTTGTAATTTTATTTCTGGCACGATTAAAGTAACTACCACAATTGACATTGATTGTATAAAGGTTGCTTTGATGAGTCTGTTGTATTGATGTCAAGCGATCTTGATTAAGCTTGAATTGTGTTTCAGCCTGGCGTGCATATAGCTCAGCCTGATTGAAGGTTGCTGGTTTTCGATCTGCAACTTGACGCCAGATATTATTATTAAGCCCATCAACGAAGAATCTTCTTGTGAGGGCATCTAAAGTGGCAGGGTCTACATCAGGATATGATTGAATAGCCAGCTGCTGTATATCTAATGCATATCTTAGGACGGGTTCATCTAAAGCTTGCCGACGAGAATGCAGCTGTAAAGCTTTCAGTTCTGCATGCTCAGTGGGCACAAAACGTTCTCGAAGTTTGTCTATAATCTGTGTAAATGTCAGTGTTGAACGCAACTCCTGAGGAATTGAGTTGTATGCAATCTCAGCAAAACCTCGTAAGTATGTTGGTATTAATAATCGCTTTTTTTGTCATCCCAGCCATTGGCTTGGGCCAGGCGATTGAATCTGTCAGTCCATAAATCATAGTTTTCATCAGATCGTCCACTGTAGAATTCTCCAACACCAACATCTAGTTTTGCTGAAGATCCAGGCATCTGTGATGCTGAATTTGCTACTGTTAGTTGTGTTATTTGCTCTTGTTGACGTAAAATTTTCAGAGAAAGTTGCTCCATTTCATTTCGAAGACGTTGCATGTTGCATGAAGACATTTATCAGATTGATATATGATCTTTTTTTATTTATTAATTATTGTGGGATTGTATTATTCAAATTTATTATTTGCTATTTTATTTATTTTTTCTCTTGTTGTTAAGCTTAGCTGAGTGTGCTCTACCCTCCTCGCAAACGGAATTTAGAACAGGACACTCAGCTTGGCTTATCTGAGCTAAGCGTGTTCAACCCTCCTCGACAACGGAATGAAGAACAGGACACTTAGTCAGTTGTTTAAAATGATTGTAAAAAAATGTTATTTTCACGTAACTTGAGTTTTTTTTTAATTGAGTGATTTTTCACTCAATTAAATATGCTTGATAAATATCAGGCGTACTGTAATAAGATATTTGTGAACCTCACTGGTTTGAGGTTAAGAAAAACAGGAATAAAAGTTTTTTTACATAAAATACTTCAGCACAAATCGGCAATTAGCTTATCGATATTTAAAAATATATGCATTATGCAATATAATCATGCATAAAAGCAAATCATATGCAAACTATATTTGCAAAATATTATTGGAACGTCCGTATTAGAATCACATTGCATTCTATTGCAAATATATGGAACAAATGATGTTAAAAAAAATCGACCTTCATCAGTATCAAACAAACAGTATAGTATAGCCTTTATCACTTCTAATTTCAAATAAAACTAGGGCACATCGAAGCACAGTGTCACATTACTTTTGACCGTGTGGCCGGGGGTATAGTCTCGGTCTTAAATTAAAACGGCATTTTGATAAAATGCACAAGTAGCGTTGTATCGCTACTCCGGCCAATATTACTGCGACTCAACAACACAGATTGCCCCCAAAAATGTGGCAAGCAACCAATTTATTAGATCGAAATTATAGACTAACCAATATGAAAATGCGCAGAGCGATTATATAGAACAAGAATGATACCTATAGACCGGTTTTAAAAGTTCTTAGTTGTATATTAAAGAACAGTTACATTAAACTACATTGTGAATCACTATAGCAGTATCATTGCATCATATATGAAACCCAATTGTTATTACATATTTGCCCCCAAAAATGTGGCAAGCAACCAATTTATTAGATCGAAATTATAGACTAACCAATATGAAAATGCGCAGAGCGATTATATAGAACAAGAATGATACCTATAGACCGGTTTTAAAAGTTCTTAGTTGTATATTAAAGAACAGTTACATTAAACTACATTGTGAATCACTATAGCAGTATCATTGCATCATATATGAAACCCAATTGTTGTTACACAGCCCCCCCGCCCCCCTGGATACGGGCCTGACCACTAGTGAATGATTACACTAAGCATGAATCTGTTTTGACTTCCTTGATACTGTACAGATACGAGTATATCTTAAGTGAACAAAATAACACTACTGAAGCCAAATGAAAATAGATTGTCAGTAAAACATAGACATGATTTATTTAATGCAACGAATTTTAAATAAATTGCAATTTGCAATGTGCATTCAGCATAGTGAAGGATCTATACAATCAAAACGGTTACCTATTCGAAAATTCCAAAGTCATCTCAGTTAAGGACGAGACAAGCTACTTAAAAATTAAATTTGTATTGCAGAGCGAATACCTTACAAGCAAAAAGAAGCACATAGTATAATAGACGGAGTAGTAGAGAGAGAGTGGAGTGTAAAGCAGAGTATAAAGAAAAACAAAATAGATTAAAATCTTAATTAGAGAAGAAAAAGACATTCTTACAAATCTGCACCACGCGGCAAAGATTTTTCTCTATGTACAAAGACTTTACAGGACCGTCTTTGTACGTGTACAAAGATTTTTGGGAAGACAAAAACTGTAAAAAGGTGGAAAATTCCCAAAAATTTTAGGCGCTTTGCGCCGAAATGAGTAACCGTTTGTCCCATATATCTTTGAAATAGCAGAATTTGCATTTAGAACGTAAAAATGTCAAAGTTTTGGCGCTTCGCGCCGTTTCGAGACAATTTTTACTAGTTTTTGGCGTCAGAAACCCAGAAATTAGCTAAAATACACTACTAAAGGTCGAAAAATCCTGTTTTACCACACTAAAATCGCTACTGTACCTACCATATTAGAGAACGAAAAAATTTGCATGTACAAAATGTACAGACTTTTGGGGGCTATCTTTGTACATGTATAAAGGGACCTTGTACAAAAAAGAAAGACACTGATCTGCACTACTCTTTTCAGTAATGATGCACACTTAAGTAATCCGATCCGATAGGTTGGGGGTTGGTGATCTTTTTATAGGGGAAAACATAAGGCAAAAGTAAGCGTAAATATAGAAGAAAATAAAACCAAAAAAGCAAGTCACGGGACTGATAAGAAATTAATCGTGATCTTCAAACATTACCTCTTGTAGATCGATCGATAAGTTTTTATTGGCGTCTTGGAGCCTGACAAGTTCTTTTTGGTTAGTCGAAAGCGTTTCTTCTAACTCAGAAACTCTTAAAAACAACATTTGAGAGCAGCAAATACGTTGATTAGAATCAGTGATTCTTTTTTGTACTCAACAAAGATTTTTCCCGATGTACAAAGACTTTTCGGGACCGTTTTTGTGCATGTACAAAGATTTTCGGGAAGACAAAAATTGCAAAACAGGCCTAAAATTCGCAAACAGTTTTGGCGCTGAGCGCCGAAATGAGTAATTGTGTGTTCTATATATCTTTATAATGTTAGAACTTGCATTTCAAAAGGAAAAATGTCAACTTTTTCGGCGCTGCGCGCCGTTTCAAGACGATTCTTAGTGATTTTTCCCTTAGAGACCCAGAAATTAGTTAAAATACACTAACAAAAGTCGAGCAACTCTGTTATTACCACACTAAAATCGCTACTGTACCATATTATAGTACCCAAAAATGTGCGTGCACAAAATGTAAAAAGACTTTTAGGGACCATCTTTGTACATGTACAAACGGACCTTGTACAAAAAAACACTGATTAGAATAATAGGACATTCAATAGCAACATATCGGCCGTGCTCGCATGACCACATTTATGCATTTTTCAACTCTCGCCAGAATACCGTTGAACACATTGATTTTTAAACCTAGTTTTAATTCTTCATCAATTGGGAAAAAAGGTTGTTTACTGCTTTGCAAAGAAAAAACAGCCCCGAAAATAACAAAATTTAAAATTTTGCAAGTTTTTCCTATTTACCTCAAATTTGAGCGATTTTGAGGACATATACTCTGTAGGTAAAAAATATATCCGGCGCGAAGCGACAAAAAATGTTGCATTCACTAGCTCAAACGTACGCAAAAACCTGTTTCGGCTATCTTTTCAATGCACTTCGCGAATTTTTCATTTTCCCCGACGAACCCTCGTAAGAAACAAAAAATTTTCATCTTAAGAGGGGGACAATTGCCCTCCTTTGCCTTTGGGCCTGCATGGGCTGCAGGGCTGTATTTAAGGGGCGACCACCCCCTACCTTCGCCGTAAAAAATTTTGAAAGGCAAGATAATGCACCGAAAGAAGGGAAAATCGAATGTCTTTGTCGTAAAATTTTCGAATTTTTGGCGCTTCGCACCGGATGTGAAGTATTTTCCATCATTTTGGCTCAGGCGCGACCAAAAAATGACACTTTCATATATGTAGCTTTTTGAGTCCGAAAAAGGTTCGAATTTGATGATCTTAATGGATAGAGCAAGTCGAAAAAAGTCGAAAAATGCGGTTTTTTGCGAGCTATCCCGGCGATTTTCCGAGATATAGGCCAATTTATGATGGATCCGCTTCCACCCCTTGGCCGAATCCTGGATACGGGGGCTTGGGTACATTTTCGGGACCTTTTAAACAATTTCCCCGCCACCGTTTCTTAGCCGATCCATTATAGCTACAATAACTAAACTTTACATTCAACTATCTAATGACTTCTTGTATTTACACCTGAAAAATAATTGTGTTTTAAAAAAAATAATAATTTTTTACATTCATACCTAAAATTTGATTACAGTATCTTTATTTCGTCTCTCAGAAAAACGGTGGCGAGGAAATTGTTCAAAAAGTCCCATTTTTGTATAATCATTTCTACAGATTCAGGCGAGCAAATAAATAGCTCTTACTTAACACCCAAATCGTTAAATTTCTGTTTAGTTTCTTTCAAGTCTCTATTAGCTTTGTCCAACGCTTCCTGAAGCTCAACAGCGTGCGCAGCAACCGTATCGCTTTCCATTGAACCATTTGATATCCTTTTCAAGAGAGTCGCTTTGGATTGCGTTTGTTGTTGCGTATCGGTCGTCGACAACGCTTGATCGACTTTAGTCTTATGCTCGTGATCGACGACTACCTTCGTCAATTGTTCTTTCAAGGAAATGTTCTGAAAATATTTTTGAAATTATAAAAAAATTACATCATTTTTCACTAAACCTTTTTCAGCTTTTTAGAACAACCTAGACGCGTTTAAAATACCTGGTGGTGCGAAACTAGAATGATTGAGGAATTTAAAAAAAGAATTTGGTGACAAAAAGATCCATACATGTATCTACATTTTTGCGTCATTTGGGCTTTGATTGCAAAATGTGCTTACAAGTCACACATAAACACTGGGGTTATCGGGAGCACTGTTTTTTTTTGTACAAGGTCCGTTTGTACATGTGCAAAGATGGTCCACAAAAGTCTTTGTGCATTTTGTCCACACAAATTTTTGGATACTGTAATATGGTACAGTGTGGTAAAAACAGAGTTTTTCGACTTTTGATCGTGTATTTAAGCTAATTTCTGAGTATCTAAGGGCAAAAATCACTAAGAATCGTCTTAAAACGGCGCGAAGCGCCAAAAAATTTGACATTTTCCCTTTTGGGATGCCATTTCTGCCAATACAAAGATACATATATAGAAGACACAATTACTCATTTCGGCGCGAAGCGCCGAAAATTTTTGCGAATTTCAGACCTTTTTTGCAATTTTTGTCTTCCCAAAAATTTTGTACATGTATAAAGACGGTCCCGAAAAGTCTTTGTACATCGGGAAAAATTTTGCCGAGTACAAAAAAACACTGATGGGGAGTATCTTCTTTTCAGGACTTTTGGAAAGCACACCCCCCCTCAGGCCGATTTGGACCGAAACCTATTGCTCGAAGCATGAAAATGCGTCAAACAACGTCTAGAAGTAAAATCTCAAGGTAAATGTAAATATACCCATTTTTTGAGCAGTGACTGTTCAATTCATTCATAAAGACACTTTTTCCATTATTTCATATATATTTAATGTTATAGGCCATTTCCTCGACCTTATTGCATTAATTTTCGTGCAAATTTAGGTACAAATATTTCATACAGCGAATTAAGCAATAAAATTTGGCATTAAATAACAAAATTATTACTAAGTTACCCTCCTCCCAGGAAACTCGGTTTAGCCCCTCCCAGAACTTTTGACATTGTGCATGTATGATACAAGTATGGCATTCAAAATTAGCAAAACTGGTGAGGAAAAAATAGAAAGGACGAAATAATGTCCGTATCTGTTTTATACACTCAAATACAAATTTAGAGAGTTGAAGTGATTCAAAGCATATAATCGTTATAAATCTACTTTTTCGGTGTAAACTAAACTGAAACAAAAACAAAATAGGTCGCAATGGCCTTTAAAATACGACGACGGAATTAAAAATTTCGTAAAATGATATTACTTGGTTTTTTCTTGGCAAGTTAATATAGAAAGTTTTTGACGGACGTTCACCAGATAATAAGCACAGCATGGGAAATTCGGAAGGGTTGAAATTTTAAATTGGGCTCAAAAATGGTAAACATGTCATAAACATCGTGTTTTGGCTTTTCTGACGATGCTGCATCTTTCCAGAATGTAAAAAGCCAGAAATTTAAAAAAAATCGAAAATTTAAATAAATTGAAGAAAATAAGTCTAAAAATAACTTTATAGCTCGAGGCTCTGAAGATGTAGCACTTCTGAGCAAGCAAATAGCTGAAAACGCTTTAACAAATACCTTTTCTACAAATTTTTAAAAAATCACGAAATTTGAAGTGGGGCGAAAAAAATTACTGAGGATTGAAAACTTTTCTGGCGGGGGGGAAGTCCACGACCCACCAGATGATGTATGATGTTCACCCCAGATAGCATAAAAATTAAGAGTAGGTAATTTAAAAAATTTACATCTTGATTCGCAGCCTGAAGCTCATCTTCTAAAGTAGAGACCCGTTCCATTGCAACCCGTAATCTTTCACGCACCTGCAATGAGGGATGTTCAAATAGTGCAATGCATAATGGATTGGACGACAGAAGATAGCTGCATAATAGTCGTGGCTGCAGATGAACAGCGTGCATATAACATCAGGGGGTCAGCCGCATAGGTAGGCGGCACTCAAATTCTGGAGGGGTGCAAGATTTTTCAAAGATCAAAAAAATGACCTTAAAAATAGTGTTATCGCGAAAAAAACACCATTTTTCAACGTTTCTCATCGAGCACTATCCATTGGCATCAAAAAATCGCTAAAAATAAAAAAAAATTTAAAAATTGAATTCTGTGGGGGTATTTTGTTTTCTGGGAGGCGGGTATTTTGGTTTCTCGGGGGTAGCATTTTGGTTAAGCGGACGTGTGGCATACTCCTCAAAGAAGGTCATTTAGTGAGCTCTTTTGGATCAAAATAACCTCAAAAAAGTAGTATAAATGAAACTACGCCATTTTACACTTTCTGACCAATTTCGAGCACATTTGAAAAATTTTTTTAATTTTCATATATTTTGGCCTTCATTTTGCCTCGTTTTCCCACAAAATTTCCTATTTATCCATTTTAAAGAGTTCTAATGTCAAAATTGTTGGATTATGGATTAATAATTGTTTTACTATTTACCCATGAAGTGCCCGAAATTCGCATCAAAATGATCTAAAACGTCAAAAAATTTTCCATTGATGAATTTCTGCTGTACTTCTTATCATCAAAGGTGTCATAATACATTGAAATAGGCAAAACATGATTAGAAAACGCGGTCCAAGCACAATCGTGTGCCTCTATGCAATACGTTTCTCCATATTAATTGTTAATGTATACGTCGAATTGCTTGCTATTTAGATACTTGTTTTGAGAAGAAAGTGAAACAGCTAACCTGAACTCTTCTCAGTAAGTTCAATTCGAATAAATTCAACAAAATATAGTCTAAAAGTGAATATAAGGCGCGAATCGCCGAAAAATTGATACTTTTGAGCAATTAGATAGCTAAACACGCTTAAAAAAGTACCTTTTCTGTGAATGCTTTAGAAACTTTTAGAAAATCGCGAATTCTAGGGGATGAAACCTGCAAAAATTATGCACGGTGGCTAACCAGAATTTACAATGATCTAATTTTAAAAGTTGAGCACCTTCTCGTCCAGAGTTTTATGGTGTTCGAAAAGGGACTTGAGCGCTTTCAATACTTCCACTTCAGATGCGATACCGGCAGATGTTTGAGCTTGACGTTTGACTACAGTCAACCTCAAGGATCGTTCGTGCCTCGATACTAGACACTCCAAGTGTTCCAAAAGAAGCTTAAATGAAAAAGCAATTTTACTAGCATCGCAGTCTTAATTAATATAATTAATAATATAATTTTCACGAAAATGGCCGGATACCTTTGCTGCGTAATTAAAAAAAATTATGAATGTCATTAGAGTATTGAGGGTGCTGGGGCCAGTTATTTTGCAAAGCTTATAGGACACCGAAAAGTTATTTATCCTGAAGGTCTTTAACCAAAATCTGAAATCTGTGTAGTTATTTGGGAAATCCATTCTCTAGAAACTCACATCACTTGAACAGGCATTGGATTAAAAAAACATACATAAGCGGAAAAAATCGAAAAAATAAAGCCAACATATAAGAATGAAAAGGAAAGCAACACAAACCACAAAAGAAACGAACAAGGGCTATTAGCACTTACGTTCATACACAACGCCAATAAAAAACAAATGATCACATTTGAACCAGTTCGTACAATCGTAGTTTTCTAATGATAATAATAATAATAATCATCATAGGTGCGCAAAGTTGAACTTTCAGGAGGATGAAAACCGAAAATCGGTAGATAGCTATGTGCTTCGTAAAAAACGGTTCTATAGCGAAAAACGATGATATCGCTTTAAAATAATCGTTTTTCAGCATTTTCAACAAACAAATAGCCTTTTTGTACTCACAAACATAGCTATACAGCCTTTTTAGACTCACAAACATAGCCATATAGCCTATCTGAAATAAAAATAGCTATTCAGCTCTTTCTGGAGTCGATGAAATAGCTATATCTCCTTTTAAAACTCAGAAAATACAACTATATAGCATTTCTGAGCTCAAAAAGACTACTAGTTTTCTGAGCTCAAAAAAACTATGGTTCCTCGGCCAAAATCGCTGTATAGCTATCAGTTTTTCAAAGCTCAGGTGGTAGTAATACCCCCTCATGCTCTTGTGTGATGATAATAATAATAATAATAATAATAAATAATAATAATAATAATAATAATAATAATAATAATAATAATAATACATAACTATACTTATATTGTTTTCTCATACCCTCGTATTGTTTCGTTCGGCCTTAAGCTCAATAATTTCTTCTTCTTTTTCGTGTAACTGCTCCCGCAAATGCCCTAGTTCCTTCGTGAGGGATTGGAATTCCTGGAAAGTCAATTTTCGCATTTACCTAGCGAATTAAGGGTCACGCATACTGGCGAGATCAAGGCTCAAAAATGATAAATGAGCAACTAAAATTAGTAAACAAAACGAAAGGTAAATAATAAAAATAATCTTAGAAAGAGAGAACAAAATTTTTAGAAAATGAAATCTATGATTCCATTTGGTATTCGCTTCTCAGAGAAATAGTATTATAAAATTGCTAATTTATTTTTTCATTAATATAGCGCGATATAATATTATATAGATACCTCCTCATCGTACAATCAGGAATATACATAAGACCTAGTCATTATCGCTAAACGAGTATATCAGTAAATACAAAAATTTTGTATATCTCGTTCCTGACATTTCTATCTCTTTTTATTTGTCGTCTAACGAATTAATTCCATTCAGATATATATCATACTTCTATTCGCCAGTTTTATAAATTCAAGAACGGTTGTAAAATTAACTGATTTTTCAAAATTTTGACGCATTTTCGAACTTTAAACTCCAAAGGGGTCATACATAAGCATGTTATTTGGTCAGCAGTATATATGAGCATATATGAGATATATAAGAGCATATATGCTTCTGCTTATAAGCATGTGACCGCCAAAAAATTTAAAAAGCAGGCTAGACGGCTGCAAGACATTAGGTGAGGAAGGCATCGTAAACCATGAAAGGGAAGGTCGTTAGCTCAGTATTTTTCATTAAAAGGTGTACAATAAGTGCCTAAAAATTACATGCCGAATAGAGGAAGCTTTCTCCCATTTATGTACGTATGTATTATTAAGACGGACGACCAACTTCACCCAGCTAATCGCCAAACTATACGTAATCAAACTTTACATAAAGCCAAGTCAGTTTTCAAAATTTTCTAAAAACAACTGTAAGAAACGTTCGCATAAGGGACGTGATCTACAAAAAAATGAAAAAATGGTTAGTGCTTTCGCCAGGAAACATAGAATTATTATTTTCATGCATTACTTGCAAAAAGGCCTCGATACATTTCGACCCGTGATATTTTGAAAATAAACTTAGTGCATTATCCGATCTTCGAATCGGATATTAAGTCCATTCATCACTTAGGTAAGCACGACATTAATGAGAATAAATTTGTTGATAGAAACGGTTTGGTACAATAGATATGTATCGACGGATATGCTAGATTGGCGGTGGATCAAAAAATTCCTTGGTCATCTGCAAAAAACGCGCTGACACATAACAGTATTTTTGACTTCATTGTTTGTACTTTGAATCAAATACAAAATAATAGAGGCACAGAATAATTTACACGTATCGCGAAAGTTTAACAGTTGCCAAGCGACGACTTTTGTTTTATACTAGAATGACCGATCATTTTCTAATTCAATAAGACCAATCGGTTTGGAGCTTTCGCGCAACCAAATACAAATAAAACAATATTCTAAGTGCCTTCTTCTGAACACGAAAAACTAAGATATGCCTACCACTTTTGCAGTTGCCTGGGTTACGAAAAGTAAGATTTTACGAATCATACACACGTCACAATAGAGGATATGACCAATGTACAAGAATCAGAATGCAAACTAGCGCGAAACGACTGTCGAGTCTTCGACTTGAAAATCAAAGAGATCAACGTTGAGATTCATAATAATTCGTAATTCGAGCGCTCGGCCTGCTAAACTGCGATATATCGGAATATAACAGTTTACAAATCCAAAAAAAAGCACAATTATGTCGTTGGAAAGCTTACAAAATAAAGTATAATTATAGAAGATGTAAATAAATGAAATACTATATAACATGAAAAATGAGAAAAAATTCGCATAAGGCAACCAACAAGTGACAGTTACGATATAGAAAACAAAACGGGACGAAATAACGTACCAGCATTAAATATGCTACAGAAACCGGATTAATCAAATGTTTTAGCAAGTTCGAGTTCAACATTATCAGGCATAGGTACCAATTTGTAAGCATTGCAGGCATATATCAAATCCCAGGTGAAAAGCAAAAAACGAGGCGGCATCGGGCTTATCAGCGAGCGGAGGTATTTCGCCTTCGAATGTCCCGCATGGAAAAAAGTCTAATCGGCTCAAATATCCGCGAGCGAATATTCATTACTCGAACATAAAGCGTACAGTAATAATGGGCAGAGGATCAATTTGCGCAACGATGATACGTCATTATTATACTGAAAGAAGCGTAACACGATGCGCAGATCATTTCGAGATAAGAAGTCCAACCGAGGATACAATCTTACAAGCACAATGGATAAACCGCCTACCTTTACAGTATTACATAATAAAGCAGAGCACTTACGCACGAAACACCTTATTTCCGGTAACAAAGCGGATAACGAATACGATTAAGCCGGACATAAGCTTACGAGGCAGTACAGACTAAAAGAAACCACGTTCAAAATGCAGTCGTTAAATCCTAAATATCCGCTGAATTCAATTGAAGATTATGATTATGACAGATAAAAAAATTAACCATAAAGTAAACTTCGAAAAGCTAATTTAGCAAGAATACAAAGCAGCTAAGTTCTCTGATAAGAAATAAATACTGAATAACTATTGTTTGTAATAATAGAAAAATGATTAGATTCAGTCAAAGAATTACACTGGGGCAAAGTGTTCAAGAGAAGAGAGCAACAAATATGAAAAAGAAGAATAATAAGCCTCCACCGCAGATTTATTTAGTCCGTTTCTTTTGATTAGATATTATTAAATTATGACTTTTCTATACTTTAGCTTTCCGTTAAAAGTTGCTCGTCAGGCGACACAGACTTTTCAGCTATTGTACACTTTTAAACAAAAATCAGGTCGCTTCAAAATTTCTGACAGTAGGCTGTAACCCATAATTTATTAGCAACAGGAAAATGAAAATTACCTAATGCTAATAAAAACTTCAGCCAGTAGCACGACATGCTAATGGATACAAAGACTTTCTCCAGTAGATTATAAGACATCGTTTTTCGGAGTTCCTGACGATTGACTCATAAAACATACAAAAAATTGGGATTGGGCACCAGCAGGGGTTTATGGTTTGTCCACTTTATACATTTTTAGCAGATTCATTCATCTCATACCTTGGGAAAAATTTTGTTACCTAATTTCAACATAATTCAATATGCAGGCTAGCAATGCACGACAAATAAAGTTATTTTCTAATTCGTAAAATTCATTGAAATTTTGCCAAATGAAGTGGCGGTGGTTTGAATGATTTGCAAGTAGTGATCGCCATAGCGAATACGAAGTATGCATGCACATAGGGAGGGGTGAGAAGGGTTTATTACCCCCAAAGAATGAGTGCACAAGTTAGGTATTGACGAGAGATTTAGGCGCAGCATATTGCAGTTTTAGCAATTCTTAAAGAATGTCCCTCACAAACGTAGTGGTATCTTTTAATGAAAATCCCGGAATTCAATCCTCAATGATTTACGAATTTCCAAATTTACCCCTTCCTGTTAACCCTGATCACGATACGAAGAACAAGATTTTAATCACGTCAATGAAACAGTTCTTTTCGGAAAATGCAACGAAAAGCGCTGCGAAGTTCAGATTTTCTTATATTAGTGCAGATTCCTCCTATTCTTACTTCACTTTTTCTTCGAAAGAAAGATGTGAAATAGACCTGCAAGTTGCAACATATAAATTTTGCTCCCCAATAAATTCATATTTCCACAATTGATTTTGATACTTACACTACCTCATACATGCAATGGCTCGAAATTTTGGATAGGAATCCCGGCCATTTTATGAAGGGAAGGAAGTAAATGACCTCAAATTTTCGGCCAAAAACGGCAAAAGAACAGCTAAAAATGTCCGAAAAAATTTTTTTTCTAAAAATCAGGGGGGTCAAAAAATTCCTGGCTTTGGGGGATGGGGGTCGACCGACTTTGGATTGGATGGGGATCCCCATCACCCTGTGACATGCATGCACCAACTACTTTTATAACATTAGAAATAAAGAAATCACTAAGCAATTGCTATCATACGAAAGTCATTAAAATTGATAAGACAATTCAAAATTTTACCTCCCTTGCTTATTATAATGTCTAATTAAATGTTGTCTGTTTCTACTGTCCAAAACTTTACTGAGAAGCTTGAAATTTCGCGCTAGCAACTGGCAAAAATATAAATGTTTTAACCGAATTTATTTTTTAGTAACCGTGACCACGGTTTTTTTGTATTCGGCAAAGATTTTCCTCGATATACAAAGACTTTCAGGACCGTCATCAAAATATACAAAGATTTTTTTTTGGAGGACAAAAACTGCGAAAAAATTCAAAATTCGCAAAAATTTTCGGCCCTCCGTGCCAAAATCAGTAATTAAGTGTCCTATATATCTTTATAATGGCCGAAATTGCATTTTAAAAGGAGAAATGTCAAATTTTTCGGCGCTTGGCGCCGTTTTAAGACGCTTCTTAATGAATTTTGCCCTCAGAAACACAGAAATTAGCTAAAATACACTACCAAAGGTCGAACAACTCTGCTTTTACCACACTAAAATCGCTACTGTACCGTATTATAGTACGCAAAAATTTGTGCGTACAAAATGTACAAAGACTTTTAGGGACCATCTTTGTACATGTACAAACGGACCCTGTACAAGAAAATACACTAACCGTCACATGCTCTGCTCACATGCTTTCTATTCGTTTCCTTTCTAAATCTTGATAAGAGTTCACAGGATAGAATATACTCGATGTTAGAAGTTTCTCGTAATTTTCTTATTACTACAAACGAATAACTTTGAATTTCGCAACAGCAATTATTTATAAATTCTTTCATTCAAACTATGCAAAAAACATTCGGCCGGACTAAGCGTCTGACGCATTTATAATCTTTGGCACACAAGGCATGCTAACTTAACAAAACTACACTCAATATTTCCCTAATGTCCATGTCAATTGATAATTAATGGCTCTACAACTGTCAATAAATATATTTTCAGCATTTACAAGTGTTGTTGAAATGCTTAGAAAATTTTGCGAGTGCTACATTATTTGAAAACTTAATTAGGAATCAAGTTTTCGATAAAGCTTGACTTTTTCATCATACATCTCCAAGCTAAACTTGTGACAGCCTTATATGCACCCAGGAAACAAAAAGTGAATCGAAGCGAAGGCCGCATGCATACTGTAGGATAGGTAGATGGAACAGTATTATTAGTAAAATGTTCGCTTATTGCGAAGAATCCTAGACACACTTATGTATAAACATACACACTAAGAAAAATCGATGAAGTTGGAGAACAACCACAAAATGCTAGAGAAGTAAAAACAACGAAGGCGCAGGAAACTGCTAAGATGCAAAGACTGAAGAGCGCTTTAAGTAACAGACGAGCATTAATCACATTTCATCATACATGCACAGCAAGAGAATTCTAGGGGAGGGTGAAATCAAAATCTTTTCTAAAATACGTTTTATAGGCCAAAAACGATAGAAGCGTCAAAAACGCCATTTTTAGCGTTTCTGACACGACGATACTATTTTTCTTTCCAAATAATGATAACATAAAAAATTAAAATAAAAACAAAGAAAATCTGCAAAATATATGTAGTCAAAAATGACTCTTTGACGCAAAGCGCTAAAAACGGCTCGATAAAAACATATTACTTATTCAATTTTTCCCTCAATTTCAGATCGAAAATAAAAACACTGGCTGAAGTTTAAAAAACGGGAGTTTCTTGATCAGAACTTTAAGTGCTAATTTGAATAGCTGTTATCAGATCCGTATTCAAAGTTTGTCCAAGAGATACACATCGCAAACGACTCGCTCTACATTAAAGGAGCTACATAGCTAGAAAATTCAGACTTTGTAATTTTCCGTGATTTTCTAATTCAGCTAAAAGCAACTATCAACTTTGGACAGCCACTTTTGAATCAGGACAACTCACCATTTTCATTCTTAAGTTTGGACGGCAAGAACAACTGACCGTTGCCCATGTGTGATCCCCATCCAACAGTGGCGGATCTAGGATTTTCCTAGGGGGGCGGTATTCCAACTTTTCCAAAAACAGTCAAAAATAGGTCCAAAAATTTGCCCTTAACGAGCGAAATTGCCTTTTTTCGGTATTTTACATTGTATACTTTTACATAAAATCACTTTTGACGCAATGTTTTTTCTGAAAATTTTAAAATTTTCGACAATTTTGTGCAAAAAAATCATTAACTTTCTTTGACCTTAAACAAAAATCTGGCGCGAAGCGCGGAAAAATTTGTGAAATTAAGACGGATAGACGTCTAGAAGCATGACTTACAGCTTGATTTCCTATATTTATAGCATTTGATGCGAAAAATCGAAATTTTTAATTGAACATAGAAGAAAACTATGCGAAAATAGCTGTTTCTGCTGTTAAAATTGTTTTGAAACCTACATGAACAGAAAATGGCTTCCTGGTCGCGAAGAAAGTAAATAAATGTCATTAATAGGTATCATCCAGCGCGTAGTGCCGGAAAAATTTGAGAAATTATGGTCACTGACGGCCAAAAATCATTGCAAATCGCATATCCATTCTTTATCTCGCCAAATATTTTTGGCCGATGGGGAGGAGGGGCGACCGCCCCCTCTGCCCTCACTTAAATCCGCCCTACCACCTAATGTCCTAATGTTGACCGTCCCATATCCCCTGAAAGATTGAGAATGGCCAAAAATTGAAGGTCATTCACCTTTTCCCTCTGAAAATTAGCGACTACCCCCTCCTGAATTTCAAGCTGTTATACGTGTGAATATAATTCTATATCAAATGCAATAGAGGCAGAAATAAGTGAAAAGCGACGAGATCGATGCGCCGTTTTCCAGTTATTACTATTAATTGTAAACCTTTTCTACTGCATAAAAATTAAATTGTGCTAAACTAGCAGGAATTTCCTTTTGTTAAATAAAATCAGCACCTGTAATTTATTAACGGAATGCGATTGAACATATACTTATTTGCTAAGAATAAACTGCATAATTCCTACGTCACACTTGCACGATTTATATAACCAGCGCTTCAGAATGTAATTTTTCGCGTCAGTTTACGTTATTAACGACGAGCATGAATTATCCAGTCGAACGTTGAAACATCAGCATATTTTAACGCAAGCTCTACTACAGTCAAGTTTACTTACGTCACAATTACGATCTCTTATTGCTTTGCCAAATTAAGAGCGAAAATTTAGTTTTTGTCATTTATACGATAAATACGTCTTAATTTCCATCTGAATACGAGGTTTCCTCCGACTTTTATTAATCAAATCAACAGGTATTCGTAAAACTATCAAAACTGTCGGCTAAAGTAATCTTACTGTCAGTAACTTGCCTAACATGACCACCTTTAAGACATAGTATGCTTATTCTAACACGGCTTTTTTTGTATTCGGCAAAGATTTTCCCCGATGTACGTAGACTTTTTGGAACCGTCTTGGTACATGTACAAAGATTTTTTAGAAGACAGAAAGTGTAAAAAGGTCTAAAACTCTCAAAAATTCTCGGCAACATATCTTTATAATGGCAGAAATTGCATTTAGGAAGGAAAATTGTCAAATTTTTAGAGACAATCTTAAGTATTTTTTGCCGTCAGAAACCCAGAAAGTGGCTAAAATATACTGTAAAAAAACCCTGTTTTACGGCACTGAAAGCGTCACTATACCATATTTCAATACCAGAAAATTTCCATATACAAAATGTTCGAAGGCTTTTAGGGACCATCTATGCACATGTACATAGGGACCATGTACAAAAAACGCTGCTGGTTAACTTAAAATTCGGATGATTGAGTCACATTTTTCCACAATAAAATCAAACGTTTTCCATCAGCACCTAATGCCTCCCCGAAATTGCCATACAATATCCCTTTTTTCGAAATTTTAGGGAGAGGAATACCTATTTCAGTCCTCTATAATGCATTTACGTATGTGTCGAAATTCGCGACTATTATATAAATTTAGGAGCCATATTTGTTCGTAAGCTAAATGACGTAAACGATCGAAATAGCTTAGAGAAAATAAATTTACCTGGCAACACCACATTTTTAGCGCTTTAAACAAAGTAGTCAATTAGTTGTACGGAGTCTAGTTTGAAATAACAGTATTTTGAAATATATTAAGAATAATTTTGGATGTCTGCTTTACAATTCTAATTGCATAAATATTGACAGATTTCGTTCTCACGAGGATAATGAAAACTGTTCCGAAAAGTGTATATAGTCAGTCAGTGTCGGATCTAGGATTTTCCTAAGGGGGCGGTACCCCTAAGGGGGCGGAACCCTGACTTGGGCGGAAAAATTAGCCGTTTTAACCAAAAATCGCTCAAAAATGCTTAATTTTGCGCACTATTTTGGGCCAATGGAGGGGCGGCCGCCCCCGCCCCCCCTAAATCCGCCCCTGTAGTCAGTTAATCGAAAACGTCTCCAAAATGATACATTTTAAAGTCTAAAATAAGCACTGACCTGCGGAACGGGCTGCAACTGCAAATCCAGCTGGCGCTTAAGAGACTCTTTTTCTTTTTCGCACTCCTTCAAGCGCAGTTGAATGTCCTCTATGCGTCTTTGACCGTCGTTCAATTGTTCTACTAATTTGTCTCTCTCATCCAACATGTTGACCATCAGTTGTTCAAATTTAGACGATTCCGTGATCGCTACAGAAGAATAAAGTCAATCAATACATAAAATATATGCGCACTGCAGCACACATGCACATAGGTGAGGAGGAAGGTAAAACCCTTCCTTTAAAGGGTCAGCCGGGCAGATACTGTCCGGCGATTTTGAGCTGACGAAATCTTTTTTTGCATCATTTTTGAGGTCAAAAACAGTAAAAATGTCAAAAATTTTCCCGCCGGATTAGTATTTTTATGTACTTTTTACTCAAGTGCGCGAAATCGATCAATTTTTACATTTTTTAGTGTTAAAAATGATATAATGCAGTCAAAATTGACTAAAAATGGTTTAAAATGCGATACTCCCACGAAAAAACCTTTTATAGGCCATTTTGACCATGTTGATTGTTTAAACAGCAAAAAAAATCGTTAACATTAAATTTACTGTTTTGGATTTTTGGAAATTTCAACCCTCCCCCTCTGCCGACCCTGACCTTGTGCACCTATGACAGACAGGAGTGAGATGAAAGCATTTATACCTCGATAATAATAAGCTTAGCAATAAAAGTCGCAGTCATTTCGTTTATATCATAGAAATATTACATTAAAATATATAATAAAAATATTACTATTACAAAAGTATTATAAAAATGGTACTAAGAAATGATCGTGTACTCATTGATGTAGATTTAGAACGAGGTACCTGCTGCGAATTATATATGCATTCGTAAATTTGTAAAAATAAATCTTATGAAGTTTTCTTTACAAAAAGTCTCGTTCTTTTCACATCACAACAGGTCTCCAGAATTTTTTAACCTCCCACCCCCAGAATTTTTTTTACCCTCCCACCCCCAGAATTCACTATCTTTCAAAAGTTTCCGTGATTTACCAAAAATTCGCAGAAAATGTGTTTTTAAAACGTTTTTAGCTATCTGTTTGCTCAAAAGTTTCAAATTGCCTGCTCTTCGCACCATATACTTATGTTTTGACTATATTTTGTTCAATTTGGTCGACTTTTTTGATTTTTTCAAAATTTTTGTTTTTATGCTCTAGAAGGATAGAGCATCGTCAGAAACGCCGAAAAATGACATTTTTGACGCGTACCCAAGCCACTGCTTTTGGACCAAAAAGGCACTTTAAAATTTCACAACACAAAATTCCCATGCTGTGCATGTCTGCTAACAATACCACATATTTTCAGATTTCAATACTTTGAGTTTTATGTCCAAAAAAGCAAACCCATCAATCAAGCTAGTTAACTAAACGTTTTGATAATAAATCAACTTTGACAAACATGTTGGAATTTATTGTACACTTATGTTAGCAAAATGCCTTTTATGTAGGCAATTAGCAGTGGTTCGCCAAATCCAATCATTCAATAAAAAGTTTGGTTGTCCTGGTTCATAAGTGACTGTCCAATGTCCAGTTTTTAAGTGATTGCCTAGCTAAGAAAGAAGGTTTTCCTAATCTTTGATTGTCCATGTTCAAAAACAGGTTTTCCTGCTCTAGAAACTGATTTTACAGCTTAGAAAACGTTATTGACCGGGTACAAAAGTAAGCTTGTCGGCTCAGTTTTTTTGCACGAAAACTCCGCGATTTTTTTGCACAACGAAAAATGGGCCAAAAACTGTCTATACTTTGTGTGCAAAGTTATACAAAGATCGCTCAAAAAATTTTAGTACGAACCTCAAAATCTTTGTCTCGTACAAAAAAAACCGGTGATTGTCAGGTTTTATTGTAAAAAGCGTAGCTCCGTCCAAGCGATCTGCTAGCCCCGTCGAGCTTTTGAAGTAGCCTATCCCAAATCATAGGTAGCGCGTTAGCGCGTACCTATAATATACTTGAGTACCCCCAACATATGTCTACCCCCTAAAGCAAGACTGAGACACTTCTGTATTGTGCGGTTTTTTCAAAGATAGATTATGAAAAATTCGATGTGGGTTTTTTATTCTTTTACACTTCTACCCGTTGTGTAAAGAGCATGTGAAAACGTTATAACATATAGCGTTTTAAAATTTTGGTCGGTCACACAACTTTTCAAACTCAGTATTGCATTCTGTTTAGTCTGTTTTTAAATGTAGACAATTAAGTAAGCTCTGAACGCATTTTTTAATCTTTTTGAAAAGATCCATTCCCATAGGGGCAGTGTAAAGAGAAGAAAAATCTGGGGTTGAAAAAACACATTCTGGCCTGTTTTTTGTTTGCCAACAACTCCGGTTATGAGTTCAAAGAAATTTGTTCCAGCAGAAATGTACTACGACTCAAGGGCTACTTTCGGCTTGCAAACTTTTTCACTCAATACGGAGTGAGATCTAGGGGTTTGAACTTTACACTGTAGTGCATCGTGTAAACAACTGGTTTTGTCTGAGATTTCTCCGCTAACTTCTCCGGTTATAAGTCGGGACACATTGACTAAAAAATTGAAGTACGTTTCAAGGGCTACATGTCGCAACAGATCACGTTTGAAAAAACTCAACATTGAGTTACTTATGGAGGTGTAAAGTTCGAAATCAGGGGTGCAACATTGGGCGAAAAAACAGGTTTTTTTCTGTTTTTTGATTGGTCAATATGTCAAATATTCTGCGGAACAGAAGCTTTCCACATACCAACGTAGTACGTACTACGACTCAAAGACTACAAAGTGGCCAAAGCCGAATTTCTTTAAATTCAATGGAAAGTTAGGCTCAGATCTGTACAGTTTACAATGTGGTGGATGGTGGAAAAATAAGTTTTTGCCCCTTTTTTGTTCGCCACTTTTTCCGTTCAGAAGTCGAGATAAGTCGAGATAGGTGGAACAGAATAAAAATAAAGTACTTTCTGAGAGGTATATGTCACAGAAAATTGTTTATTTACATCAATATTCGACTTTTTCAGGTGTACAGTCAAAAATTGGGTGTGTTAAACGTCTTTCTGTCTTGTTTTTTTCTGCCAGCTTCTCCGGTTATGAGTCCGGACATGATGGTCTAAAAATATACCAGATGTCAAACGTCAAAGGCCAATCGGGCGCGTTTGTTTACACTCAACAGTGGTGTAAAGTGGTTTAAACCTAAGATTTATTTGCCTTCAGACCATTGTGGAGAGATAATTTTTCATAAATGTTGTTCGATATATCAGAGTAATATCAGGATTACGAATCCGACTAAAATCTTCATTTCACTCTATGGTTGCGTAAAGTTCATATTACAAATTAACTTTAGTGCTATAACCTTGCAGAAGCTTAATTTTTTCGAAATGTTAAACGTAACGTCAGAATAACGAATTTGACTGTTAGTTTTCTCTACACCCAATAGTTGTATAAAGTTTGCACAATTCATTTATTCTTAATGTGTAGGTTACACTACAAATTTATGTTACTTTCAGAGCGTTGCAAACCGTGAATTTTTTTAAATATGTTCCGTAAGGTCAGGTTCACGAATCTGACTGTATCTTTCCTTCTAACCCAGTAGTTATGTAAGGTTTACACTGAAAATTAAATTTAGTTTCAGAGCGTTGCAGAAGCTTAATTTTTTAAATGTTCCATGTAACGTCAGAATAACGAATCTAGGCGTAAATGTTCTTTACCCAATATTTGCGTTAACTATATGCTGAAAACCTTCGATCTATTTAAATAAGGTAAACCTGTCTAGTTAAAAAAATGTGATGCTGATGTACCAAACAATATTGTTTTCCGAGTTCTTGGACTGCTGTAATTATTGTGGCATGTTACTGTATGTGTTTACTGACTGATTTACTCAAATCATGTCATTTAAAAAATAGAGTTCTAACAAAGAAAAATGCTCCGATGGAACAAAAAAACGAATATACTTAGGATTGTGGATTATCAAGGACGTAAAAGGAGGGGACTAGGAAAAAGCTACCTATGCATATGCCTAAAGTCGCAAAATCTGAAAAAAATCAGACTTTCTCTAAGCAACGCAAAAAATCGAGGTATGTTCTGCGGCCTCTGAAAAAGCGTGGCCTTTAAATAATTTTCAATGTTTCACATAAGAGTGTGCAACATATTCTAAAATGTTTACTTTTTGTAAATTGCTTGCAAGTTGCAACGCTGACTTGCTTCGTATCTTGATTGATAGAAAACTAACTGCAATTGTATTTAAACGTGTTTTATTTTGTTATCATGCGCATTATAGCAAGCAAGCCTGGCGTCAATTGATTAGTGTCCATAATTGTTGCGGGCATGCAAGTGTACCTACATGTAGTCTGTTTCACATAAGACTTATGCCGTTCCCTACTGCCTTAAACCAACAATGTTTTTGATTGTCTTGAATGCATCGATGTTTCCTATTTCATAGCTACTTCATAGCTAACTTGCTGCTTTTCCAATCGTTTTTTTGTTCAATAGTTTATTTCAATCTGTAGGCCGCAGAATATACTTCGATTTTTTGCGTTGCTTAGAGGAAGTCTGATTTTTAGCAGATTTTGCAACTCCAGGCATATAAATAGGTAACCTTTTCCTAGTCACCTCCTTTTACATCCTTAATAATCCACAATCCCAACCCAAGTATATTCATCTTTTTTGTTCCATCAGTGCATTTTTCTGTGCTAAATTATTGCCCAGGCGTGCATCTTATCAAATTGTGTTGTTTAGCACGTGAAATTATTGAATTTTTTCATTACGATTCATTCGCTTTTTTCTGACCATGCACTGCCAGTTCGCATCCTCTATGTGACTTTGATATTTTCTCAACAAAAACTTCGCTCAAAGGGACTCGTAACTATGTACAATAGTCTAAATATACTTTCAGTGGTACTTTCATGCATCATGTGATTTACAGAAAAACACGCAATAGAAAAATTCACATTGCGAGCTTGAAAGCGGTATGAAACGTGTACTATGTTAGTACTCATGTCCTACTACACTAATAATGATAAAGTGTGATGAAAAAGATCACACATTTAATTGAATTTTCGCACTATTGCCCCAATAAATATATATGCTGCGCTGAAAATTGATTTTCTTTGTAGTGGATCGGCAGCATGCCAATCAATCGCTTTCAATTTCACGAACCGAAAAAAATTCGTGTTTGTATTTCTATGCAAGCGGGCTAAGAATTTTAGTATGAACATAAAAATCGTAGTAATTTGTTGCGCACTGCTTGCTTTTTAAACAGGAAGATTAATTCAGGCCCGAAGCGAAGTTGAAAATCTCATCAGACACGGACTAGCTAAATTTGACCACTTCTTAACATTTCCTCTTTACCTGCATTATTCGTATGTACGTCTCATGTTTGTCCGTCTTGTTACATTGGAGCTGAGAAGGTGGCGATGGCGCATTGAGCGCGACACAGCCCTTGCATGCATTTTTTCCCTATTATATAAGAAAGCTTAGTTAGAGCATACTGCAGGAAGTAAGTTAACGCCTAAGGATGACAACATACTTCCGGTTTTTCTGCGTGCGAACCAAATGGACGAATTGATTGCTAATGAAAAGTTAGAAAGTGGCGCCCGCATTGATATTAAAATCGGACATAATGAGAAAATGCTTGTCAGTTGCTCTGCGACTACCTTATCTGTCAATTTTTGCATAGCCGATTCTCCTTAATCAATGAGTAAGCGTATTTATTGCGAGCGAGAATTAGAAAATGAGCACTTTTTATTAAATCACGAGGGCGTAGAAAGTATCTAACAAAAATTTGATAAAATTATTTTTGCCCATTTAATTTTAAGGCGGGATTAGCGATAAATAACTTTGCAGAGTAGAATGGTACGGAAATTTATAAACGATGAGAAAAAGGCATAAAATTAATTAATTAGTATAACGGCAAGACAAAACTAAGGAGATATTCTAGTTTTCTCTACAGTTCAATTCCAGTAAATTTTTTTACTGAAATTTATAAAATTGTGACCTAAAGGAAACATATATTACGCGATTTTTAATGAGAACAAAAAAGACACTGAACAACAGCACAAACACAGTCAGCAAGGAAAAAACCTGTTAAAATTAATTACCATAAATTACGCAACGGAAAGAATACCTACATAACGATTGTGGCATTAAATGATAGAAAATGAGAAGAAAAGACTTCAAAAACTAATAAAACAAAGCAGTATTGTAATATGCCACAGTAGGCATGCAGACATTAGAGCGCACGACATTAGAGCGCAACGACATTAGAGCGCGCGACATTAGAAGCGCGACGACATTAGAGCGCAACGACATTAGAGCGCAACGACATTAGATGCGCAGCGACATTAGAGCGCAACGACATTAGAGCGCAGCGACATTAGAGCGCGACGACATTAGAGCGCGCGACATTAGAGCGCACGACAGTGAAGCGCACGACATTAGAGCGCGCGACATTAGAGCGCGCGACATTAGAGCGCGCGACATTAAAGCGCCGACATTAGAGCGCGCGACATTAGAGCGCCGACATTAGAGCGCCGACATTAAAGTGCAGTTACAATGGTGCGTCATGGATGCAGACATAGACTTCCTTTCCAGGTGAGCAGCACCGAAATTCTGGGGGCGGGGGGTAAGAAAATTTCTGGGGGGGGTGGTAAAATAATTAGCAAAGGTAAAAAATGGTCTTAAAATTGGTCGTATGGCGAAAAAACACCATTTTTCGACGTTTCTCATCGAGCACTATTCAATGGCATCAAAAAATCGCTAAAAAAGCAAAAAAAATTCAAAAATTGGATTCTGGAGGGTATTTTGATTTCTGGGGGTATTCCAACTTCTGGGGGTGCATACCCCAAACCCCTCCCCCGCCCACGTGTGGTGGGGAAAATATACGTGCACAGCATCGAAATACTGTGAGGGATCAGCCGAAATTTGTTTCTTAAAAAATGCCTAAAAATCGAGAAAAATGGTAAATAGGCATTAAAACGTTGTTTTTGAGCGTTTCCCATCCTTTAGCATCAAATCACGTCGGAAAAAATGGCAAAAAAAATTTGAAAAATTTTTTCAATAAAATTTTTGTCCAAAATACAGTAAATGCGAACAATTTAAAAAAATTGTGAAAATGAATACCGTAATCTGTGTCAATAAAATAAGTGAAAAGAGTATAATGGCGTTACACAAAACCTATTTCTTCAAAAGTTGGTCCTTTTTCCAAAGGTATGTAAAAAAGTGAAAATTTCTTCTTTCGTACATTCACTTATTCAACCAGTGTTCAACTCAACCAGAAATTAAAGAAAGAATTCAAAAGTCTGTTCATTGCTTCAAAAAACAAAAGGAACCGCTTGCATTTATCACCACCTGATACCAAGATATTCATGTTTAGGTAGTTAACTTTGCCCCCGTTATAATAGAAAGCGTATCCATTTCTGAATCGGAAAGTATAGGAATTGTTGCAAATAGTCTCGAGTGTAAGATACAGTAGGACTCTTTTCGAAGGCAAGCTCCTTTTGTCCGTGAAGTTTAAACCGGCGAATTCTTTCATTTATCAGCATAAAAGTTTTGTAAAGTTACGTGAAAAACATCTATTATGGCTGCGCTCTAATGTCGCGCGCTCTACTGTCGCGCGCTCTACTGTCGCGCGCTCTAATGTCGCGCGCTCTAATGTCGCGCGCTCTAATGTCGCGCGCTCTAATGTCGCTGCGCTCTAATGTCGCGCGCTCTAATGTCGCTGCGCTCTAATGTCGCGCGCTCTAATGTCGCTGCGCTCTAATGTCGCTGCGCTCTAATGTCGCTGCGCTCTAATGTCGGCGCTCTAATGTCGACGCTCTAATGTCGCGCGCTCTAATGTCGGCTTACCGCCACGGCATGCAAATGAACTTAACTCTCAGGCGAGAATTCGTGAACGTTTGCCCTAAGTCAAAACGATTATTTGAGCGAAAACGCTGTATTTTCACCACTTAAGAGAACTTTCAGCGGAATCTCTTGAAAACTTTGGTCCGCATCAAACATAGTAGAAGAGCACGCACACTGGAGGTATGAGCCCCTACCGAGACCTTTAAAAAGCACATTCCATTCAGGCCATTTTCAGATCAAAAGCTATTAATCGAAACCATGCAGTGGCGCTAAACGATATCTAACGGTATAATTGAAGAAAGTTTACATACTTGTTTTTCTAGCAATAGACTGTTCAAGTCAATCATCTAAATCTTTTTCTGCCCTTATTTTGTGCATCATACATGCACATGGTCAAAAATATCTGGGAGGAGGTAAACCGAGTTTCCTTGTGGAGGTGAAGAGAGTAATTTTGCTGTTAATTGACGAAATTTTTGTTTTAGCGATACTTACTGCACGTTATGTTGTTTCAGGATAACGTATGAAATATTCAACGAGTGTTTCAAGTCTTTCCAATAATACTTCTTGAAAATATGAAGAAAATTTGCATTCCAATAGCTAATTATATATAAATGGCAACTGATTGTTTAAATATTTTTGTCGTCCCTTTCACCCTCAAAGCTACGGATAACGAGGAAAAGTATTTAGAAATGATTGTCCAAAATTGATTTATACTTAAATAGCTGTATTTCACTCTTAATGAAATATTCGTGGTCAAGCTTGCATAAAAACAAATAAACACAAGCAAAAAATGCTCCGATGGAACAAAAAAGATGATCATACTTGGAATTGTGGATTATTAAGGATGTAAAAGGAGGGGACTAGGAAACAGCTACCTAAAGTAGCAAAATCTGTTAAAAATCACACTTTCTCTAAGCAACGCAAAAAATCGAAGTATATACTGCGCCAACAGGTTAAAATAAATATTTAACCATAAAAATGATTGAAAAAGCAGCACGTTAGCTGTGCAGTAGCTATGGGAAATGATATTGAGTAAACTAACAGTCTTTGTAAGCCAATTGAATGAAATAGCAAACATCGATGCATCCAAGACAATTGAAGAAATTGTTGGTTTAAAACAGTAGGAAACGCGTAAGTTGACTTGAAACAGACTAAATGTAGGTGCACTAGCATGCCCGTAACGATTGTGTGCACTAATCAATCGGCCCCTGCTTCGCTTGCTATAATGCTCATAACAAAATAAAACAACTTTAAATACAATACCATTTAGTTTTCTATCAATCAGGATACGAAGCTAGTCAGCGTTGCTACTTGCCAGCAATTTAAAAAAGTAAACATTATAGATTTCGTTTATACACTCTTATCTAAAACTTTGAAAATTAGTTAAAAAGACACTTTTTGGAGGCCGCAGAATATACTTCGATTTTTTGAGCTGCTTAGAGAAAGTGTGATTTTTTGCAGATTTTGCGACTTTAGGTAGCTTTTTCCTAGTCCCCTCCTTTTGCATCCTTAATAATCCACAATTCCAAGTATATTCATCTTTTTTGTTCTATCGGAGCATTTTTCTTTGCTAGTACCCCACTTTTAATTAGCATGATTTGAGTATATCAGTCAGTAAACACATACAGTAACATGCCACAATAATGACAGCAGTCCAAGAACGCGGAAAACAATATTGTTCTTAACATCAGCATTATCCTTTTTAAACAAGACAACCTTACATTTTTTAAACAGATCAATGTTTTTCAGCATAAACTGTACGCAAATATAAAGTGTAAGGAACACTAACGCTCAGATTTGGAAGTAAAATAAATTCGTAGTATAAACTACATATTAACAACAAATGAACAGTGCAAACTTTACACAACTATTAGGTGTAGAGAAAACTAACAGTCAGATTCCCAATTCTGATTTTACATAGAACATTTTGGAAATAATTAAGCTTTCGCAAGGCTCTAGAAGTAAAGTTAATATGCAGTGCAAACTTTACACAACCACAGAATGTAAAGAAAATTCCAGTAGGATTCGTAATCCAAATATTACTCTGATATTCCGATCAACATTTATGAAAAAATTAAGTCTCCACAATGGCCCGATATTGAATATCAGATGTTAACCACTTTACACCACTGTTGAGAGCAAACAAAGTGGCGTATCACATTTGGTTTCTGGTTCATTTTTAGACTTAAGGTTATGTCCAGACTCATAACCCAGAACTTGGCAGAAAAAACAAGACAGAAACACGTTCAACTCCTCCATTTTTGACTTTACACCTCCCGAAAAAGCTAAATATTAATGCAATTCGCTGTGACGCGTACCCCTTAGAAAGTACTTTATTTTTATCCTCTCAGGCCTCGCCCGACTTCTGAACAGAGAAAGTGGCGAACAAAAAATGGACAGACACGTATTTTCCACTGTCCACCACATTGTAAACTTTAAAAATCTGAACCTAACGCCCCATTGAGTGTAAATAAATTCGATTCGGGCCAGTTTGTAGCCCTTTGATTGTAGTACGTTTGTACGTGCCAAACTTATGTTCCGCAAAATATTTGATATATATAACCCATTGTTTAGGTGTGCCATCTATGACTTTTAAAGCTAAAAATACAAAAATTGACCAGTTAGCGCTTTTTTGAATTAAATCACAAAGAAGTATTAATCCAGCGTCAGACAATATCACACCTTAACCAATTCAAATATTTTTAGTGTTAGAAGCGACATAATGCAATCAAAATGGACTAAATATGGTTTTAAAAAGCGTATTTCCACGAAAAAAACATTTTATAGGCTATTTTGAACATTTTCGTCGTTTAATTAGCTAAAAAATCGTGAACACTAAATTAACTGTTTCGGATTACTGAGATTTTACCCCCCCGCCCCTGCTGACCCTGACCATGCGCATCTATGGTCTTGCTGACCCTAGCGTTTTTGGTATGTTTTGCCTTTTTGGTCCAAAATTGGATGACATTCACCCCCTACCCCTAAAAATGGCCAGGAACCCCCCCAATTTTGAGTCAATCATGTATCGTAGCAGTAGCAGATCAAGCTGGTGGTTAATACATTGATTTAGGAATTATCCGTCATGCACAAGGTTTCGTGAAAGAGATTATAGGTTAATATCGAACATAAATACCTCGTATATAAAAAGATATAAATAGTTTTGACATAAGATTATTAATATATCTACTTTACATCACGGACGATATAAACATATGTACTCTCATTTTAGTGTTTCACTAATTATTTGCAAAATCACAAGAATTTAAAAAGCAAGGGGAAGCAAAAATACTTGCATTATTTTCCGAGGAATGGAAAGGTGAGAATTTTGAAGATTCGTTTTATCCATATCAAATTTGATTATTAACCGTAATAAAAAAATTTATCCTTAAATTACTAATTATCAACGATTGAATGCCATTACATCGTCTATCAATATTCCGACGAAAAATATTGTACAAACAAACCAAATGACATCTGAAACGACCAGAACTACTGATTCTAACACAAGGTCCAAGACAAAAACTTGAAGCGATAGGTGCAAATAAAAAAGCAATTAGTTTTTCTGCTCAATCGTATAAATTCATCAACGACCCTTAATAAAACGTTTAACGATTTTCTATTTATCAAAAAAGCTGCAGCAAACCCTTTCAATCTACGTACACAAATTTTCGTCAGTCTGATAAATTTAATGTAGGAAGAAGCAAGGGAATCCACTATTTTTTACATTTATTTCATTTCAATCCAATCAGAATGTGCATTTAAAGCGAACAGAGAGCCTTGTCGAAAGCGCGATTAAATAAAAACACAACGCTTTTTATCCGACGCGAGAGTAGGCGAAGTAAAAAGCAAGCAACAAATTTGTCACTGCATTGAGTTAATTTTTAGTGAAAGAACAAGAGAACAGAGATAAAAGTCAGAACATTTAATCCAATTACTCAAATAAAATAAAATAAAGGTATGCTAGCGTTAAGCAATCAACTACAATTTATTTGTTGTGTAATAAATGACGCGATTTGTGAGTATATTATTATTACTGAGGAAACAAGACGATGAGCTGATAATAAATACCATACAAATGGAAGCATACTGTTTGCTTAACGCGCCTTAATGTCGTATAATTGGCTGCAGACACACAGCAAATGACGCTAGGGAATGAGGGGGAGGAGTAGTTGCTCCTCGCGAAATGGAAATTTTGTTGTTTCTTACAAGGGTCCCCTGAAGGAAAAAATGAAAAATTCTCGAATGCATTTCAAAGACCACCAAACCAGGTCTTCGCACTTTTAAGCTAGTGAATGCGAAATTTTCTGGCGCAGATTTTGTCTTCTAAACCACCCAGATTTGAGTTAAATACGGAACACATGTGAAATTTTTCCAGCGTTTCGCACCGAATTAAAGATCATTTGTTTTGTTTGCAAAACACAAAGATTGAGCACGATGACAAAAGTTAAGAAACTGTTTATAGACTATATAATGTACATGAATATGAAATAGATTGCCGAATTTCAAAGATTTTTAAAACTTTTTATTCGAAATTGTATAAAGCTCACCATGAATCGCTTAAAAATACCTTTATTTTCGACTACCTCCCCCAAATAAAATCCTGGCTACGGGCCGAAATGCATGCACATATTTTTTGTTGAACGAGGCTCATCTCCGGCGTATTAAAAAATATTTGTACCACACATGCACATGGTCAAAAGCTCTGGGAGGGGATAAACCGAGTTTCCTTGGGGTGGGGGAGGGGTTAAATGAGTAATTTTTAACCTATTAAATGTGTAATTTTTGTACTTGATTCGTCATATTTTAATTTTCATGAATATTTATGGTAAAATTTGCATTAAAGCAATAACAATAAGGGCAATGGAATGACCTTTAACATCAAACCTGTATAAAATAATGGAAGAAAAGTGTCTGGATAAACGAATTGAACAGTCTATAGCTCGAAAAGAAGTGTATATCCTTGAAATAACACTATTAGATTTCGACATTTTTTCATGGTTCATGCAACCAGTTTTAGTCCAAAATGGCCTGATGCTTCTCGAAAGTTGTAGTAGGGGATACCCCATGCCCATCAGTGTGCATTAGTAATTTGTACATGTGACCCCATCACTTGCTGTCCAGAAATGTTACTTCGTCTTAAATTGAGTTGATTATATTAGTCCGAAGCGAAAAGCTGAAATTTTTATGAGTTTTTAACTAAATTTAAACATAAAACTCGACTATGAAAACTGAAATAATTTTTATTTATTACAGAATCAGAGATTATGCTGCGATTGCAATATACTGATTTAATCTAATCGCTAACACCATTACGCTTACGAATTCAATGTGACAAACATAAAAAAATCAATCTTAGCCTAAAAATGCAACGAACAAAGCACAAAAATGTTAAGAGATTGCACACAGATTGATTTTGGAGTGTTTAATGCAAGCGCTTAGGGCGTAATAAATGTTAACTACGATATTCGGCCCAAAGATTGAGCTGAGGTTATTCTAGAAATTTTGCCGAAAATGATAAAAAAGCACTAAAATTACTATCACTTTGATGATCCAAAAAAGTCATTGTACAAATATGACTTTATAAATCGTTAGTACGGGCCTCAAAATCTTTGTCAAGCACAAAAAGCACACATACACAAAAGACAAGATATTTTTAAAATAGATTATTATCGTTTCATAAGTCAATGTTGCTTGCTGCACAGATATTCAAGTAGTTGAGCTCAACTGAGCTTATTGTTTACGAGCTAAGCAGGAATCCGGTTAAAACAAGGATTTTCCATACTGGATTAATTGCAGGCAAGTAGTGTTATTACGTTTAACAGGTCAACTTCAGACTCAAGATATTTCTCATTGATTAAGATTTAAACAAGAAGCTTACGTAGTTATCAGCATAAACTGCTCAATATATAATTGATTAAGAATTAAACAAGAAGTCGTCATAATTATCAACGCACAGTTTCAACTTAAGCAACCTTATAAGTTAGAAAATTGAAGTACTCAACTACCTATTGTCGGAGACAAGCATACCTGGGCAATGGCTGGTCTTCCCGTTGATACCGGGAGCAAAAAAAATTGGTCGGTTGTCAGTTTCAAAAAGGGTTATTTTGTTGTGAAAATTTACCTCACGATTTACAAATAAATAGTGAATTTCTAAGTGCATTAATGTATCTTTGTTCTATCAGTCGAAATAAGGAAAGAGCTTAATCGGTTCTGATAACAGCATTCCATAGGTAAGTAGATAGTTATAATTTTTTGAGTATGTTATGCTTATCAATAAATTTTGCAATGGTCTACGTAAGTAGATGCATATTTTCTTATTCATTTTGAATAATATCGTGCGGATTGGTTAGTTGACTGCTTGGTTGATTGATTGGCTGGCTAGTTGTTTAGTTGATTGTTTGTTTAGTTAGCCAATTGGTTTGATTGGTTGTTTGGTTGGTTATTTTGATGGTTGGCTCATTATTCGGTATGTATTGATTCATACAAGAGCATAAGGTGAGGGGGTTTTACCCTCCCCCAAGCTCTAAAAAACTGATAGCTATACAACCATTTTAGCTGAAAAAGCATTGCCGTATACGCTTTTTTAGGCTCAGAAAATTAGCTACATAGCCTTTTTGGGCTCAGAAAACTAGCTATATAGCCTTTTCACTCAGTAACTTACCGTAAGAGCTGAGAAATGCTATATAGTTGTCTTTTCTGAGTTTCAAAAGGATACATAGCTATTTTCTTGACTCCAAAAAGAGTTAAATAGCTATTTCTAGTCCAAAAAGGCTATTTAGCAATATTTGTGAGTCAAAATAGACTGTACAGCTAATTTCCTGAGCCTCAAAAGGCTATATAGCTAACTTTCTGAGCCGAAAAAGGCTATATTACCGTTTTTACGAAGCGCTTAGCTATCTACCAATTTTGGGTTTTCACTCCCCTCTAATTTGACCTTGCGCACCTATGTATTGATTGATATGTATTCGTTAGTTGGCATTGTTTTCTGTTATTTACTTCTATTTCTTGTGCTTCCATATATTTTGATTCTATTTCGTCTTTGTCTTTGATTTTTTTACTTATAATCCTTGTTGATACTTGCAGCCTTGACCGTTGATGACGAACGGCCTACCGTTGATACTGGGTTGAACCGGGTTGAACCCATTGCTCAAGTGTGGAGGCAAGTAATACTTTTATGTGTCAGTACCGTTTTTAAATTTTGCACTCATTCCAGTCATGATCTCATTGATCAATCTGCATAGCACTCTTATAGATTAAGACATCATTGTTTCCATTAGAGACCAAATGTACATATTTTTCACGTGTAATTAAATTGCAACTTTTAGAATCTCAGGTTTATCTAAATCCGACTCGAACAACAAATGTGCATTCCCAAACAACTTCCTCCGAAATTCGAGTGATTTTAGACTGTTTGTTCTAAATTCTAAATTAAGCTCAGCCCTGCATGTTTTGTTTGACTAATTAATATGCTACTACATTCTGAAGGTAAAATAATAAATCAGAATCATCATATGCCCTAATAAAAATTGAGCAATATGGTGAACTTCAATTGAAAAATTTATACACCAAAATATCCGAAGCACTTCAGGCGCGACGATGGCTCGAATAACGAACAATTTATTACCACTTTGTATTCAGACCGTTAGAACGGGGTGGTTTACTTTTTAGCATGGCAGAATTCGTAGACGGCAAGCTAGCTATGCATGCTGTATAATAAAACAGCCAAGAAAGAATAAAATCTTACAACAGACGATCATTAGACAATTTAATGAGAGAAAGGTACCGGAAAATTCGAGATAGATACTACTGTACAAAAAAGGCGAACTGATTTTCAAAAATAAGTCGTAAAAACTAAACTCACTCTCATTATCGCCCGATAATGCATCCGAATCTTCTGAAATAGTTGGCATCACGTCGTACATCATTTTTTAAGTCTTTTAGAAGAATAGTCGAATAAAATGGCGCAGTTGTAGAATCCTTCGTGCTTCTATATGAGCACAGCACTCTTTTTCGGTAGCCCAATAAGCTAGAGGCTTTTTATCTTATCCGTCTAATTGGGAAATCGGTGAACTTTAAACATTTGAGTATAAATACGTCGAATGTGTAATCAAAGGTGTGTGGAGGCATGATAAGCTATGGCTAACGGACAGTAAGCAGGCAGTGAAGATTTCACTAAGTGTAAATCATAACACAACAAGCAATAGCGCCTAATTGGTCAAGAACTAAAAATAAAAATCCGAGTAGGAAATAAATGGCGCCTGAAAGTGCGTGGCCGCGCAGGCGAAACCAATGACAATAATGTACGACGTACTAACGAGGCGCTAAAACCAATTTCAGGGCATACAAGGAAAGTCCAAGTTCGGGTTACAGATATAATAACGTTTAAAGCCTGAAACGAATCACATTTCAATAATTATTAAGAATAATTTTCAACCGCGAAAAATATTGATTATAAATTTCTATTGCACAATCACTATTCACCAACGAATCAGTATAACATTGACACCACACCGCTAAATGATCTAACACTTCGCAAGTATTAATTATACGAAGTTTTCCGATTTTTCAAGGCGCAACAGCCTCGAAAAAGAGGCTTTAACTTGCGCAGAAGTAATATAATCCGTTTCTAACGCAAGATATTCAGCCGTTTAAAAAATTGTTCTTGTATATACTGTCCTAACATTTCAATAATTTTTCTCTATTTCAACAAATATTTGGATTTATCTGGAGATTACTTACAGTCTCAAAACGTGTATATCCGAGCCCTTCAAAATATAAATTAATGTTTTGTCTAATTTCAATTTAAGATGCAATGCGGAAAAAAGGTCGGGTCAGAAGGAGTAATTCTCAATTCAATGTCTATAACTAAAGATTCTTAAAGATCTGCTTCTCGTAAACAGCACTGGATTGGAACTAACGAAATTTTAACATTAGCCTATTCAACGAATTCTTTTTATTCTACTACAATAACGCACTGTTTCGACTGAACATGTTCAAGTCAACTTACACAAGGTATTAAACTCGAAGACATGCAAAGTGAGAAACAGAAACGCCTAAGGAAGGCCGGAAGGAGAGGAAACTTTTAAGCGCAAATAAGGCTAAACGAAGACCGAAACCGGACAAAAATCATAATTTTCTTGCAAAACTAAACAGGTTATTGAAAACATAGAAACTACATAAGATTGATTTATTCATTAGCAAATAAATGCAGTTGGGCTCAACAAACCGATGTTTCTACAGTACAGATGTCCCAAACTCCGGCCCCGGGGCTAATTTACCCCAAGCTAGAGCTAAAACATTTATAATTGCGCGTAAAAAATTAAGGATTCGTTTCTCAGATCAATCTAGGCAATTGCAAGGAAAAATGCAAGCGGTCTATTTAAGAATACCGACCGATTCAAAAAAGCAAAATTTGATAACTGGACTATTTCTGTAGGAAAAATGCAAACTTGTGTCTAAGTTAAGCGATTCAAATTCGGCGCATTTGCTTTATTTTTAAATAAGTGATAGAAAATCAATCTCTCAGAATAAGTGAACTGAATCAGATGAAGCATAAGTTTTTATTTTTTCTCAGATCTTACATATAAATGAAATTCATACGATCTCTTAACCTTGATTTGATAGAATGCATCAGTACTGATTATACGATTAGCTTTGGACAGAAATGAGATTCCACGCCATCATCTATGCTCTTACTGTTTTGTGGGGATGAAACTAGACGAGTAGTGAATTTTTATATATTTGGGATCGGGATCGGGTTCGGGTAGTTCATTTAAGTTTATTTGGGTTCAGATTCGGGTAGTCAAATTCAGTTTATTCGGGTCCAGTTTCGAGTTGAGTATCCAAACCAATACCCGATCGGGTTCGGGTTTAGTTAGTTCAGTAAAGTAGTTCAGAAATGAATGTCTGCCGCATTTCTGTCGGCTTCAATCGGTAAAAGCTACCCTCGGCATCACTGTTTTTCCCCCAACGATTTGGTTGATATTATAGACCACTCCGGCAAAGATTTTTTCGTACAAAGCCTTTCTAGGACGGTCTTTGTATATACAAGTACAAAGATTTTCGGGAAGACAAAAACTGTAAGAAAATTTTTAAATTCGCAAAATTTTCCGGCGTAATTGAGTAATTGTACGTTCTATATATCTTCATAATGTCAGAAACTGCATTTCGGAAGAAAAAATGTCAAATTTTTTGGCGTTTCAAGACGATTGTTCATAATTTTTGCCCTCGAGTCATAAATTAGATAAAATACACTACCAAAGGTCGAACAACTCTGTTTTTGCCATATTAAAATCGCTAATGTACCATATTATAGCATCCAAAAATTTGTGTGTACAAAATGTACAAAGACTTTCAGGGACCATCCCTGTACATGTAAAAACCGATCTTGTACAAAAAACACTCTTATACACCAGACCCAATTTTTCCAAATTTTCCACTTTTTTCCACAAATTTGAGAGGTCTGATGTATTTCAAAAACAGTGCGGCCGTTGAGAAATCAGTGTTTTCTAGTAGAAAATCCGGTACTTCTACAGGATAGTAACTGATATGACGTCATCAACAATGGTAATGATAGTTATAATTGCAATAGCCCCATTTTTTGTAATGCGATGACCTCCACTATTTAACAGCCGACAATGCATAAATAACTAATGCCCCTAAACTAAGCCTAAGCCTAAGGCTAAAAATAAAATAGATTATTAATTATTTTGAGAACATAGGTTAATAATAGTTTTAATTATCAAAAACGACTTCAGAATTGGCTAAAATGCTTTACTGAAAGAAGGAAATTCAAGTTTCAACATAAATAACGTATACTGATCGTGATATTCTTGTAGAGCGCGAAATTTTTATACAAAAAGTGCATCAAACACCGCTATTGCAAGGGGTACCGCCCCCCCCCTTAGGAAAATCCTAGATCCGCCACTGACAGTAATACGTTATTTCTGTTAAAACATGCTTTCCTATCTTCAGTAGGGCATTTAAGGTAATTTCTGCAGTTGCTTTTGACAATAAAAACCGCAATTTATCAATATGACGCAAAGCGCCATAAAATTTGGAGTTTTATCCTTCTAAAACGCATTTTTGCATTACAGAAAGTGTCAGAGTCCGGCGTAGCCTCAACAAGTAATAAAACGAGATCGAATCGGCGCGAAGCGCCGAAAAATTTTGATATTTCACCTCTCTAAACGAATTTTTCGCAGTACAAAAAATGTCCAAATCCGTGCAGAAGATAAGGATTTTCAATCACAGTGAAGTTCTAGAGCAAGTTGTCGCTAAGAGTGCTGTAATCAGCGTGGCGTGGCCTAAGCATGGATAATGAGTAATAAAATTTCGAATTTTAGCCTTCTAAAAGCATTTTTTCCATTACAAAAGTTGTCCAAATCCGTGCAAAAGATCAGCATCAGGCCCGTATCGAGGGAAAATAAGGGGCACGTGTCCCCTCCCCGAAATGATATTTGAGAATGATTTTCTCATTTACTTCCCCTTTTTTTTAACCAAAAATCGAACAAATTTTCGGCGCTTCGCGCAGAATTTTACAATTATAATTAGGTACAGGCCCGTAATCAAGCAGGCGGGGGCCTGCCCCTCCCCGAAATGGGAAAGAATTATTGTTTCTCCCAAGGGTCCCCAAAGGGAAAAATGAAAAATTGGCAAGGTGCGTCTTAAACACCGCCAGAACAGGTTTTTAGCGTACTTTTGAACTAGTAAACTCAAATTTTCCGGCGCTTCGCGCCGGATTTATTGTTTATGTATAGTTTTGTCTTCTAAACCGCTAAAAATCGCTCAAATTTGAGTTAAACATAGAGAGCATGTCAATTTTTTTCTAGCGCTGTACGCCGGATTCATTGTTTAGCTAAAGTTTTTGCCTTTTAGCTCACTCAAAACAGCTCAAATTTGAGTTATGACATGAGAATCATGAAATTTTCCAGCACTTCGCGTCGTATTTATTGTTCACATGTTTTCTGTCTTCTAACCCGCTCAAAACCGCTCAAATTTGAATTCGACATGCAGAATATGTCAATTTTTTCGGCGCTTGGATCCGAATGATTCATTATCCGTATTGTTTTTCTCTGTAAAGCACAATGATTAAGTACAAAGGCAAGAGATAAGAAATGATTCGTCGATTAAGTGATGAGAAATCAGCTTAAATGATAAATTTGCTGAATATCAATATGAAATAAAATGAAAATTTTATAATTTTTTTGTTGAAATTTTTCTTCACCATCGTATAGAGCTCGCTGAGATACGCTCGAAACTGCCTTCATTTTCGCTTTGTATCTCCTAATGTTTCTCGAGATATCTGGCCTTAAAAATGTTCGCCCTCCCTCCCCCGAAATAAAATCCTAGTTACGGGCTTGATTAGGTAGATCTATTTAATCCCAAGCGAGCAGTTCAAAGATTCTATTTTTAGTCTCTAAAGGATTTTCAATCATAGTGAAGTTCTAGAGCAAGTTGTCGATAAAAGTGCCTCAATTTGCGCAGCGCATCCTAATCAACGATAATAAGTAGGTATAATAAAAGTTGAAATTTTAGCTATCTAAAACGCATTTTTTTGCATTGCAAAAATTGTCCGAATCCGTTTAGAAGATGAGAAGGGTATTTTACAGTTCACTAAAATGTTCCGAATTTGGGCTAAGAACATATTTATCTGACATTTTTAAGGTCCCTGATTGCGGAAAAATAAGTTTTATTGCGCGGAAACAACAAAAATTTTTGTTTGAAAATCTTTAAATTTGAAAAAAAACAATTTTTGCATGTTTTTTCTGTCATTTTACTAGATTAGATATGTGAAAATTCAAGTTTTTTCTCAAATGACGCTTAGGCTTAGGCTTAGTATATCTGAGGTGTTTTCGGCTGCTTAGGTCGAGGTACCGTTTTTTCCCAGCGATTTGGTTGACATTATAGACCGAACCCAAAATTTTTTCCACATTTTCCGACTTTTTTCCACATTTTTTGGGAGGTCTAAAAACGTTCAAAATAGAGCGCCTGTGTTGAAAAATCAGTGTTTTTAAGTAGAAAATTTTATGTAAACATGCAATAGCGGTGTTTGATGCACTTTTTGTATAAAAATTTCGCGCTCTACAAGAATATCACGATCAGTTTACGTTATTTATGTTGAAACTTGAATTTCCTTCTTTCAGTAAAGCATTTTAGCCAATTCTGAAGTCGTTTTTGACAATTAAAACTATAATTTATCAAGTGGCGCGAAGCGCTAGAAAATTTTGAAATATTAGCTCTCTAAATCATTTTTGCATTTCAAAAACTGTGCAGAAGGTAAGGATTTTCAATCGTAGTGGAGTTCTAGGACCAGATTATCGATAAAAAATGCTGCAATTGGCGCCGCGCGGCTTAAACATCAATAACAAGTAAGAATTAAATCAATTCGGCGCGAAGGGCCGAAAATTTTTTGTAGTTTCACCTCTCTGAAACGCATTTTCGCATTACAAAAACTAACCGAATCCGTGCAGGAGATAAGGATTTTCAATCGTAGTAAAGTTCTAGATCAAATTGCCGATAAAAATGCTGCAGTTGACGCGGCGCGGCTCAAATATTAATAACAAAAAAGAATTAAATCAATTGCGCCGAAAAATTTTTGTAGTTCTACTTCTCTAAAACGCATTTTTGCATTACAAAAACTAACTGAATCCGTGCAGAAGATAAGGATTTTCAATCGTAGTGAAGTTCTAGACCAGATTGTCGATAAAAATGCTGCAATTGGCGCGGCGCGGCGTAAGGATTACTAATAAGTAAGAATTTAATCAATTCGGCGCGAAGCGCCGAAAAATTTTTAAAGTTTTAACTCTCTAAAACGCATTTTTAACATTACAAAAGTTTCCACAAATGCCAACCAAGCCCAAAAATTTTTTCCATTTCCCAAAATTTTGGTTGACTAATAGACCAAAAAGTGGAAAAAACAGTGGGTCGAGGTCGCTCACGCTTAGATCGAGGTATAGATGCTTAGGTCGATGTATAGATGCTTAGGTCGATGTATATATAGTGCTTAGGTCGACCTAAATCGGGTACATGTTATTCTGCATTCCACTGTTTAGATCTTCAAATGGTTGGAACTTTGGGATAACCCAAAAATGCTGTAAACAATGCTAAAAATAGTATAATTAAAAAAGTTTCTCGAAAATTTGCGCAAAAAAATCACAAAAAATTTTATTTATCTTGGTTTCCGCGCAGCATAACTAAATTTTTTGTAATCTGCGACCTTGAAAATGGCAGAAAAATAATTTTAGTAAAAATTGGAATATTTTGATAAACTGTAAAAATTCCGAGGAGAATGTTCAATAATATTGAAGTTGTAGAGCAAGTTGTCAATAAAAGTGCTAAACGACACGGCGCGGCCTAAACATCAATAAGAGATCCTGAATCAATCCGGCGAGTAGTGCCGGAAAATTCTGAAATTTTACCTCTCTAAAACGCATTTTCGCATAACAGAAATTTTCCACAAACGCCCATCAAAATTAAAAAACTTTTTTATTTTCCAGAATTTTGATTAACAAATAGATCAAAAAGCCGAAAACGGTGCTCGGTATAAAAATTTCACTGATTAGGCAAGCAGTTCTTTCAATTGCCATTTTTTTCATTTACAGTACTATATCGAATACAAGTCATATATATGCTCACTAAACACCTTGGTCATAAATAACAAAAAATTTCGAACATTCAACCAACGTAAAAGGAAAGCAAAGCAGCTACGGTTTACTTCGCTTTACGTCTCGTTTTTTGCAGTTTAAGAGAAATTGAAATGACAGAATGAATGTACTGAAAGGCTGTCAAAAATTGCAAGATATTATGCCCACATATAGTCTGTTTCATTGGGATACAGATAACTCGCCCCCACATTTTGCCCCCACACAACTCGCTCCCCACAACTCGCCCCCCACAACTCGTCCCCAAGTACAACTCGCCCCCACACAACTCGCCCCCTCCACAACTCGCCCCCCAAGCAACTCGCCCCTAAACAACTCGCCCCCGACAAACTCGCCCCAACACAACTCGCCCCCCACAACTCGCCCCCCGCAACTCGCCCCCACAACTCGCCCCCGAACAGTTCGCCCCCGACAGATGACTCTTGGAATTTGAAGCCGAAGATTTGTGATTTCGAACGCAGATAAGCAGTAAGCACAGTAGGTACTGTAACTGCGAGAGTTACACATATAGGCGAACTTGCCTTAGCAGTTCGCGGTAGCCACCACATAGCCAATACTAGTAGCTATCTATGATAGTGCACTGTGGGCTATGACTTCGGTCTTCCCACTTTTTCCCCAATTTTCAATAATAAAAAACAAAAAGATACTTGTCCGGTAGCATAGAGTTAAGTGTATGATAATAGTAATTGTTTAATGCATAATGCTTGTAGTAATCGAGAACATTCGATCTGAGATAAAAGTGTATCAGTATTACGTTAATTTCATCTTCGTTTATTTTACTGTAATGGTCTCTTGAGGCCAATGTAGTTAGTGTTGTTGGCAGTCTCGTTGGCCGTCATACGATTGTATAGTCCGTACGTTTTCGTTTTTCTTTTTGCTTTATTTGGTTGTCCGGCTATAGGCCGTGGATTCTTCGTTCGAAATAAATTAGAGAAAAGCCTACCCAGGGGTTTTTGGATATACCGAGGGTTAGGTCGGTCATTTCCACGTCGAGGATTCCAACTCATCAGAGTGGAAGGATAGGTAAATCCCATATGTTTGCTTATGCTATTTGGAAATCTTAATTCATTTCTCAAGCCAAAAATTGATCAAAAATATTATCTAATTTTTAAGGATGATTGATCAGTGTAGAGCTCGTTGTTGTTCTCATAGTCTATTGTGCTACACGTATTAGGAACCAAAAACATTTCGATTCAGGTACAGATTGGAAAGTAAGTTAAACATCCAACTTGAGCCTTGAGATAGGTCAACTGACCTCCGCGGCAAATTCCGAGATTAGGTAGGTAGCCTTAGGTCTTAGGGCGTAGCTGCTGAGATCACCCGACGAAAAGCGGCCAGCAATATTAGGGCTGAGGGGATCGAAGCCGTAAGGTCTGTGAGGGTCCAAAGATCGAAAGCTATCCAGGGCTGCGCGATCGGGGCCAGCACTAATCGTAGACTTAAGTACCTATGTACCTAAGTAACTCTCGAAGGCAAATACATGTGTTCTATGTCGTCTTTGTATACATAGGACACCTCTGTATTTACACTGGATGTTCCCTCTTTTAGGCTGCTAGCTACAGCCGAACTGATCAATCATCGTAAAATTATTTTTCGATCCAAAAAACTATCATTTTGGCCATCTAAAAATGTGTAACATTTTGTTCACCTTTGTTGTTGTATCGACCGCGATCGTGGCAGTGCGCAATTTAAGTAAGCATCCGTGGTAAAGATTTTGTGTATCGTCGTAAAGTCATCGTTATTTTTCTATTTCCATCGGATCTTTATCGACAAAGGCAGCTCTCACGCTTGCATTTTTCTATAAACGTCGACCCTCAGGCGACGATTTGTCATTTTTCTCTCTCGGTAAAGACCTAGGTAACAAAATTTTCTTTACCTACCTGTTTTTCTAACCAAGTACACCTTTTTGCGCTTTAGGCTTAGTCCTACCTGTTTTCGATCATTTCACGACAGGTATATCTTACTTCACGTAAGCAAATACTATTCAAGTGAAAAAACCTGTTTTTCGGATCGACAAAGGCCATATTTGAAACATTTATTTTAGGCAAAAATTTCGACGCACTGAAATTTATTTTACCCAAGGTCATATTTTTAGACATTTTGATACCTAAAAATGGCAGGAAAAAAGGTTTTGCGGACACCGCCCGCTAAATTGAAAAAACCTTCTACGCCACCTACTTCTTCTCGCCAATTTGCCCACTGCGCCTGTTGACTCTATTAGCGCGAGTAATTCTGCGAGCAATGACACAAATACAAAAGACGTAACTAGTAAGGTAAATAATGATAAATTACCCACGTCACTAAATGCCGCAAGCAATACACAGTCTGAAGATGAACTGTTATTGAGTACCATGCGATCACGCATTAATCAAATTTCAATAACTAGATCGGACCCTAACATTGACAATTCATCTAATCATACAATGATTGATAATACGACTACTCTTAATACGGCAAATAATCCTGAAACCAGTTCGGAGCGCGAAAATCCCGATTCTGACGTAGAAAGTAATCATAGTCATAGCATAAATGCCGACGAAGAACATGCTAATGCTAATGTGACTAATGATCTTATTTTAAAAGCGCTACAAGCTATTCATTTGCAATTTTCGGACCTTTCTACGCGCGTTGACCAAGATAAGAAGGAAAATGCGGATGAAATGCGTAAACTGCGTCTGGAGCTAAGTACTATGCTTAAACCCCAACCAGTTTTGAATCACATAGAGAATAATTCATCTGAACGCGTTAACCACTCAATCGACAGCGCAAATTTTTCTGAATTTAATGCGCAAAGTGTGAATCGTGTGCAAAGTACGCATTGTGCATCTTCACTGTTGTCCACTGGCAACAGCGCTTCAAATTCACGCTCACCTTCGGAAACTGTTCCTGAAAATATCGCTCAAAATTATACAAATCGCGCGCCTGAGATATCTAATTTGTCACAGAATCCTTTAAACACGGGTTTGCAACCAGTGCAAAACTCGGGTTTTTGGATAACATACCTACGATTTCGCAGCCGTCGGTACCAATTTCGCAGACGTCGCGATCTCGGCCTTCGCTGTCCTTAAATCGAAATGCGCCTTCTTTTGTGCCTAATTCTTCCAATGTGAACTCACAGCAGCAATTAAATCCACCACCGCTGCAATACTTTCCACCACAAAGCGAAATTCCTCCAAATAATTATGTACCTAATCCCATAAATGTGGAAATACCACCTAATAATCCTATTTTGCATTCTTCTAACATCGAAATGCAACTTGTTGAGATAAACTTCTCTGGCATTAACAACGAACCTACAAATTTACAAAATGAATCTGCCTCTCTACCTGAATCATCTAGTAGGAGAAGACACGTTAAATTTTCTGATGAAAGCTCATCTAATAGTTATGATCGCCCATGCAGTCGTCGCTCACGACACAAAAGTAGATCGCGCAGGCGTTGTCATCGTTGGGTCTACGACAATTGGTAGGAAGTCAATTGGTAGAACGACAATTGGTCGTACGACATTTGGTAGGACGTCAATTTGTAGGGTAGGACAATTGGTAGGGTACAACAATTGGTAGGATGCGACACTAGTAGGATATTACTGTCTTATGTGAACGAATGTTCCTACTGTGTAATGGTTTTATTTTCCAAATATACCTGCAACTTTCAAGTTAATAGTTATATGACCTACTTTTTTGCTAGCTGCTGCTTTTTATTTACATAATATGCGTAGGCATACAAAAACTCATTCAAAAATTAATTTGCGTTTTTTACGCTCTGTGTAGCAAAATTCGGCCATCATAAAGACCAAAATATGGAATGACACAAAAACAAAAGACAGCGGACCACTGAAGTGAACACTGCATCAAATGAACCTTATGTAAATGTTAATCCTATTGTTTACCCGTCTTGATGAACAAATAAGAGTTATATGAGTATGTACATATATATTTGTTTATCCCAGATGCGCAGCATTGAGTTTATGAGTACAACTCGGTAAGGGAGCCAGTCTAACAATTACCGCATCCTACCAATCGTCGTACCCTACCAATTGTCGTACCCTACCAATTGTCGTACCCTACCAATTGATGTCCTACCAAATGTCGTACGACCAATTGTCGTTCTACCAATTGACTTCCTACCAATTGTCGTGATTCCTATCCATACAGGTATCAGTATCCAGAAAAAGCCAAAATAAACTGGGGCGGTATTTTTAATTTTTAAAGTACTCAATCTTGCAGAACAAACCGTCATTACGCGAAATAAAATTCTCGCATTTATCCTGCAACCGTTGGCGCAGACTATGGTGGCGGCTATTAAAGAATAACGGCGCTTGCCTGAATGTACGGTTTGTTGTGGGTTAACTGATGAGATGTAGATTGAAGTCAGTCTCGCGCGTACTGGAGCTTGAAATTAATCGCTGGCGGTGATTACATGCCGCGGGCTTTATGGCGGCGTTACGGCAGCAGTCGTTCTACTATATCAACCTGAATATTGATTTAGGGAGTCTTTATACCTGAGTTCGTGAACCCACGTCACCGATGCTGGTGATTACGATTTTACCGTGACCAGTGGTTGCCCGCGAGGTAGCGCAGCGAAATAAACGCTATACCGCATTTTGCTCGGCTTCAGTTGTTTTGGCGCGCAATATTGAATGACGGTCGATCTTTTTCTCGGCAAGACCCGCGCGAAACGGTATAAGTTTTGCACAGCCTGATATGGGCTGGGGAGACCGAAAATGGTAAATAGCGACACCGACTGTGCTGATCGCATCTGAATTTTACTTACTACAGTTTGCGCTTTCACTACACCTTCAGATTCGTAATAAATTCAGAATTTCATGAGCCTTCAAAAATCGTTGATTAATAGCCACAATCATGCTGTGAAATTGGAAATTTCAAGTTTTTTATGCGAAACGACGATTGACGGAATAATTACGTTAAAAAACAGAAGAAAAAAGATGGCAATATCAGAAAAAACAGCCAAATTTTCGAAAGGTAAAGAGTCATGACGGCAACAACTAAGTAAAAAGTCATGTCTTTCAAGTCCACTGATGCACGCCTTTATGGTATTCTTTTAAAAGTAGACTAAGAGGCACAAGAGCTTAGAAACTTTAGTGATCAAATGCATGGCATACGCAGAGAAATCTGCCTTGTCTCCAATCTATCAAATTTCAACGTCAAGTTGAATAAAATTGCAGCAATTAGCCTTTGTTCAATTAATTTAAACAATGAATTAAATTTAAACAAATTGAAGAATTGCCATGTGGCCAATGTTTATTGGAAATGCTTGTGTTTTGAAAGGATGAATGTAGTAAAAACAGAGCTATCAGTAATGCATTAGTGTATACATGTATTAGCAGCCAATAGAGCCTAGGGATAGGTATCTAGAGAGGCAGAAGAACAAACAAAGGAAGAGAGGGGATTGCAAACTCTTCATAACGATGAATTGGAAGAAAAGTGGCCAGAAGATCATGAAATCAGGCAATAATGGACAAATCATTCAATGTCAGATATCCTACGAGGCATTTGATCAGATGGATCAACACAAGAAGGTCAGCAGAAATTCAATGAATTGACCTGAATAAAGAAATACAAATTAAAATTACAACGACATCTTAGCCCTCTGCAAAATACTATAGGCCACGGTCCGACAGGTACACTATGTGTATTGTTGAATCGTATTTTCAAGAAGTAGTCATTATCTATTCATTTTGACGAGCCAAGTAATCTTTAGTGTTGTGAAGTTGGCAAAATTGTAGTTGGTCGAGCAAGGGGAAAAATACCAGCTAGACCATTAAGCGGCAAAGTTTAAAACCGCCTTGCAAATCGATTCAAAATCGATTCCGAAAATTGGGTTCACGGTAAGGCTATGCAAATAGAGTAGTGGCTGCTTATAACTGACTGGCATACAAAAACCGATCGCCGAAAATGTCAATTTGACTCATGACCAAGCGGAATTTCCCGGCACGGAGGAAGGAAGCATAAAGTTTGAAAAGTTTCCCAGTGTAGCCTAGACAAGCTTAAAATTTTCATAATAAACTACAAAAAACGCCAGAACTGGAGAGGCAAAAGGCAAAGAGGGAAATAAAGACACTGATATGGGTAGTGGAAAGTAATAGCATGAAGAAAATATTGAAGAAAAGGCAGGATGAATATAATGCTATCATCAATGGAATCAACTGTCAGAATATCAAAAGATATTGCAAAGAAAAGGAATTCTACAGCAAATTTTCCATTGCCCTTCATGTATAAACATACAATTTTCATCTCAGAAACTAGAAAATGGAAAAATTGGAAGAAGAATACAAACAAATGACTGATGCAAAAATGAAAGTAACTTCAATTTATCTGAAATGTCTTCAAGAATATACAAAGTTTGCATAGTAAGCCGATTCAAAGAATGTCAGAATCCTTCTATTTACTGTCCAATATAACAAGAGAATAGCAGAAATTTTCAAACGAGACCAGCTATTCAAAATGTTCCATAAAATTATGAATTTTTCAAGCACTTATTGATTTCAGAAATGCCCTTTGAACATTTTACAAGCAAGGTTTTTAGAGCAAAAATATAAAATTGACTAAAATTTATTTCCCAAATTGAATTCAACAAATGCATCTTTCTTCAAAGATAAGCCTTGGTATGTCAGTGGTGAATAAAAGTTAATAGAGGGCATCCTATCAAGGAGAAGATGTTTTTCACTATGCTTATATCTTGAGGAATGAGAAAGTCTAGCCCAGCTTTTACACCGACCGCGAAGGCTTTTTGAATGTGCATAGTAAGCAATAATAGCGATAATAGGATTAAAAAACTTGGCTAGTCAAGGGCAACGCAAAAAGTGTACTCACACCTGGCGTGTATAGGCATAAAAAATTTCCCAGAAACCAAAACAATTTCTCCTTTTGAAATCAAAACAACTTGTAATTCAATTTTTTAATAATTTTTTCGTTTTTTCGTAATTTTTTGATGATAGTGCTTATTGAGGAACAAAAATGGAAGCTTTTCAGAATACCATTTTTATATACGACTTATAAATTTGAAAATTTTCAGAATTTTCGGCGCCAATGTATGGTAATACTACATTCAACCAAAGCATCTAAATACGACACAAATTAACAAAAAAATATGGAAATTCAACATCGAATACCACTGCAATTGATCAGAGAGTAAAAAATACACGAAGAAGAACAAGGCCATTCTTAAAGGAGATAAGTGAACAATGGAGAAGAACAAAGATCACATACACTGGAAAAACTAAAAAATGAAGAGACAAAGTCAAATGGCATTACAATTTCGCAGACAAAGGTATTTTGAAGACAAGCACACGAGTGTCCTCGTATCAATAAGAGATTTGTCAGTTAATGCAGAAAAAAAAAGATGCGAATTGCACACCTCATTATGTTCTAAAAATCGATTCAAAATTTTTCTTCAATTTATCTCATCTAGCCTGCTTTTGAAAATTGGATCAGTCTCGGGACAAGGCAGAGGAAGCTGTGGAGACAATTATTAAGTAAACAAATGCAACCAAACAGAAGAAATGAAGGTGGTAGAACAAGAAAAGACAAAGAAATCGTGAAAATTCAATATGCAAGAAGATCAAATGAATGAAAAACAATCAAAATGCAACAAAAATTAATAAAGCGAGGAATACATTAGAGAAAGCGCAGCAACAAGAAGTTATACTTAAAATACAATAAAAGTGACTAAGACTCCGTCAGCAACAGCAATACTGGGATCAGCTGAGGTGGTTTTTTAAATATAGACTATAAAGTCAGAGCTTTTTATTTTTAGACATACGCAAAAGTATCGAGCTTGTAAATGAGCGTAAAGTTTAGCAATGCTAAGTAATTTAAAAATTGACGCTTATGCAATTAGGGGAAAACGCAAGCTGGCAATTAATGCTTTGAATAAAGAACAAATTTCTAAAAATACATGGCCGAATATCTTTTTACTTTGCGAGAGTAAGAATGTACAAATTTGGGGAAGAACAAGAGGCGATTTAGCCGCTTTGCAGAAATGGCAAGCAATCGTATGTACATGAGTCCAAAAAATTTTTCTTCGCAATATCATATTGAAGTATTCTTTGCGAGCTGAAAAACTTTTACCTAAACAGCAAGTTATCTTAACAAATATTACACTGAAAGAGGGAAAAACAGGTCAGTCTAGATTTAGGAAAGCAGGTATCCAAGAAATGGAAAAATTAGTAAAATAAAGAGTGTAGCGAAAGTACAGTAAAGGCAAACTACGTTTAAAAATTCAGTATTAAAATTGGGTATTTTTATGAAAAAGTCTAAAACGAAAAATAGAGCAAAGAAAATTTTTTTCCTATGATAGGTCAATATCTCAAGTATTTTGTGATAGAAGTTTTCGTATACAACGTAATAACAAAGGCGTAAAACTATTAAAGAAATTTTTTTATATCAAATGGCGAGCTAGGTCGATTTATAAAGTTTAGGAATGTGGAGTGGTGAAAAAAATACATTTTTGGTTTTTGTTGTTCTCGCTGTTTTCCTTTAGAAGTAGGGATAAGCGATTAGATTAGAAAAAGTATTTAGGGGCATGTCGTTATATTGATTATATCAATATTTAGCTTTTTAAGAGAGGTGCAAAGTCGAAAATTGAGGGTATTGAACGTGTTTCTGTCTTGTTTTTTTGTGCCAACTTCTCTGGTTACGAGCCTGGACATGATCTTAAGTCTAAAAATGTACCAAGAATCAAAGGTTAGACGCCAGTTGGGCGTGTTTGTTTGCGCTCAACACTAGTGTAAAGTGATTTGCATATAATATATTCTTGTGTTCAGGCAATTGTGGAGACCTAATTTTTCATAATTGTTGATCGTAATACCAGAGTTATATTAAAAATTACTAATCCGATTAAAATCTCCATTACGCTCGGTGGTTGTGCAAAGCTTACACTGGAAATAAACTTTAGTTATAGAGCCTTGACGAAGCTTAATTTTTTCAAAATGTACGTAACGTCAGAATTATGAATCTGACTCTTAGTTTTCTTACACAGCAAATTTATTTTACTACTAGAGCGTGGCAATACGTAAATGTTTTTCAAAATATGTTCCGTAAGGTCAGCAAAACAAATCTGACTGCATGTTTCCTTTACACCCAGTAGTGGTGTAAAGTTTAAACTGAAAATTAACTTAACTTTTACAGCGTTGCAGCAATTAGTCTTTTTCAAAATGTTTTATGTAACGTCAGGAATACGAATCTGAGTGTAGGTGTTCATTAAACATAGCAGTTGTATTGTGACATGTTACCGTATGTGTTTACTGACCAATTTACTCAAGTCATGCTAATTAAAAGTGGCGTACTAGCAAAGAAAAATGCTTCGATGGAACAAAAAAGCGAATATATTTGGGATTACGGATCATAATGGAGGGGATTAGGAAAAAGCTCCTATGTATATGCCTAAAGTCCCAAAAGCTGTTTAGACTTCCTCTAAGCAACGCAAAAATCGAAGTATATTCTGCGGCCTGTGAAAAAATTGTAACCTTCTTTAAATAATTTTCTAAGCTTAACATAAGAGTGTGTAAACATAATCAAAAAGGAATACTTTTGTAAATTGCTTGCAAGTTGCAACGCTGATTTGCTTCGTATCGTGATTGATAGAAAACTAAGTACAATTGAATTTGTGGCTCTTTTATTTTGTTATTATGAGCATTATGGCAAGCAAATCTGGCGTCAATTGATAAATGCAACCAATCGATACGGGCGTTTCACGTAAGCTTAAGCGTTTCCTACTGCTTCAAACCAACAATTTCTATGATTGTCTTGAATGCATCGATGTTTGCTATTTCATTTAATTGGCTTACGAAGTCGCTCCTGCTTTATTCCATCCACTTCCCCATAGCTACTGCATACTTAACTTACTGCTTTTTCAATCATCTTTAGGTTCAATAGTTTATTTAACCTGCAGGCCACGGAATATACTTCGATTTTTTGCGTTACTTAGAGAAAGTCTGATTTTTTAACAGGTTTTGCGACCTTAGGCGAATACATAGGAGCTTTTTCCCAGTCCCTTCTTTTTACATCCTAATTAATCCGTAATCCCAAGTATATTCGTATTTTTTGTTCCATCGGAGCATTTTTCTTTGCTATAGTTATATAGATTCGTGTGACAGATGTGGAGGAGCACTTGGTCTAAGGGTCACACAAAGAGCCTTTCAGTCAGAATGGCCTCAAAACATATGTTAACGTTTAGCATAAGAAATCCTCAATTTTGATTCATTCTTGGCATTTATTTTACCTCAAATTCATCAGAAAGTTTTTCAGTTGTTTATTATGGGGTATAAGACCCTGAGCGTTCCTTCAAAACCCTGACCGTTGAAGCTCTAGCCTTCTCCCATGATAATACACGAGAATTAGATAATTAAGTATCAATTACGACGACCTTATAATGCAAAGCTAACTGTTACCTTATGATATACTGAAATTCCGAGAAGGTCAGCATAATAATCCCCAAAAACGTGCTGAAACCTCCGTTGAATACGGGCACGAACATATGACTGACAGTCTTAACCATTCTTTCGTTGGGACTACCGATCACAGTCAAATAGCTGATGCACATATGAACGGTAAATTCGACAATAATGCCGACCGAGGCAATGATTATAACCGACGTGACGGCGTTCAATTGCACGTCGAAATAATAAAGCATTCCGGCCAATTCAGCTAACAATTTCCCCATCAAACAGACCTAAAAAATTAACTCAAATCATTTATATAAATTGAAATTAAGAATAATTTAAGTATGAACGTATATAGGGGTCGGGGCACCAGTAACGTGAAAAATCTCCAAATTCGATAGACCCTCAGAATTTACTTTTGGGTGATTCTGCCCTATCGCTACCTCCGGGATTCGGCTATTGCCCACCTGTAATGTGGTCTCCAAAAACCGAGGCCTACAATTTGAGAGAAGGACGTGGACCCCGAAATTCTGAAGAACCTCAAATTAGAATTTCTCGTAATATTTTTAGAGATTTCGCCGCCATTGGACCCCAAAATTTCGATTGCTACCCATCACTGTTTTTCGTTTTTGTACGGAACAAAAAGTTTGAGGCTCGTACAAAGATTTTAGGAGCGATCATTGTTCATCTTTGTACACAGAGTATTGGCATTTTTTGGCCGAGTTTCGTTTGTAGCAAGAATAATCGAAATTTTGGTATAAAAGAAAATAGTGCCTGCTCATGTATGGTGACACTGCCGATATTTTGGGAGGTTACGGAGTTTTAGAGCTTAAAAACATCCCTAATTTTTGTGAAGTATAAATGCTGACTTAAAAAATGTGTCAATTTCTAACCTATGTATGCTTATAAACAACGGAATAAATAACCATACTAACGCTTTTGTACTACGCTCATACTTATATATTATTTTTAGTTTTCAACGCTCTCAAAACGATTTGTTGCGGAAATCAGGGACAAAAATGATATTAAAAAATACTTAGCGTGTGAATTGAATCCACAAATTTATTAAGTTATTAACTTGAATGTCATTTCGTCTTAGCAATTAACAATTTGATTTGCAACAGAAATTTAAGCAATCTAGAGAGTCCAAATATTTAAACCTATGTGTAGTTGTAATAGTAGTCAGTGAGTACTAATGTGTACTATGCAAGCAACTTAAACTGTTCAAAAAACCGAATTCAGCTGAATTATAAACTAAATTAAATTTAATTTAAAAAAACGAAAAACATCCGAATTCCAAGCGATTATGTATTTCGTAGTACCAAAAAAAATTCCTCGAATTCTATTCTAATCTTGTACCAAGAATAATCGGTCTATCGCACGCTACTATTAGGACAGCGACAGTTGGGCTCATCAGCACTGCATTGATCGTTGTAAATAATACGACTACGGCTATAAATAGCGCGGTAGCCAAAATTAATTTTATTGCTAGATACTGGTCCCAGAAAATAAATGGAGTGCCACCAAGGATAGATGGGCAGATCCAAGGGCCGAATATTTGTCGCATATTGCACGAACTCTCTGAAAGCAAAACTACGGAATAGGTAATAAAATGGACATGCGAATTACTTCACGACCTTGTGGCAGGGGATGGATAACTCCCCCACCCAAAATTAGTCGTCGTCCCCGGGAATCAAAAAGTTTTGACCGACCCCCTGCCGATTATTGCAAAATAATTGCGTATTTTGCTGTGCTAGGTGCTTTTTTGCCGTTTTTAGCCTAAAATTGGAGGTCATTTCACCCCCTGAAAATGGCTGAACTCCTACCAAAATTTTGATCCATGCATAGCATAAAAATTTTAGGAATTGGATTTTAAGCGCTTTTTAGTGCTCGCAAACGATGTACAGCATAAGAAACATCATTGTTCGTGATTTCTGACGATACTACACCTTTTATGAGCGTTGAAACATAAAAACTATTTAAAAATTATATGAGAAAAATTTGAATCAATTGAACAAAATAAAGTCAAAATATTTTGAGCAAATAGATGGCTAAAACGATTAGAACCGCAGCTGTGCATTTTTTGAAAAATCGCTGATTCTGGGTGGGGAGCGTAGGCAAGGGTGAAAAAATTTCTGAATGAAAACCATTCTGGGTGGCTGTAGGGACCCCCTGCCCAAGACGTGGATGCTCGCGACCACAAATTGCACATTACGACTGTTACGGGATGTCCGGAAAATTCTTCGCCGAACATTCTTCGCGGGAAAATTCTTCGCCTGGAAAATTCTTTGCCGAAAAATTTATCGCCTGGAACATTCTTCGCATAATTAATATTTTCTTTTAATTTTCTGTTCGTTGAATGCCTTTTTCCATTTTTTCCTTAATTTCTGTTCGTTGAACGCCCTTTTTCTAGTTATTTCCTGATATTTAGCAGACTCGTAAAAATAAGTTTAATGTTAACGAATAGCTCAGGAAATGCTTGTCGGATTATGTTTTTTGCATCTAAAATTATGAGCTACAAATAAGTACTAGTAAGTACTTAAAATTTTGCAACAACCACCTTACTGGTCTTTCTGCGCTTTCGTTCTTCATAATCACATTAGGCTATTTGGACATTTTAGCCGCCTTTAAGGCAAGTGTTGCCAGGTTGGCAGTTTTCCTTCCATTTTAGCAGTTTCTTGATTTTTTTAGAAGTTTTCTACTCCTATGCGTAACCACATGGTGGCAGTTTTTTGATGGGCCCGTGGCATTTATTAGGCAGCTTCGATATATTTTGTACAGGTGGTGAAAGTTTTTCTCAAGAATTGTGACAGTTTTTTAAATTTTGACCTCTTAACACGATTTAAGATGCTAGCTCCATTTCTGCTCATTTAAGTGCACATGAATATATTGTTTCCTCTGCTTTTATTACACACTGTCACATATCTGTCCCTTATTTCATACGCCTTGCTTCGTTGACTTATATAACATTCAATCTTCGCTATTATGTTATCCTTGAGTTTTCATAATTGTGTCGTTTTTTTACATAAAATATAATCTTAGTAATCTTTCAAATGAAGGACGTCATAATGAAGTCCTTTCTGATTGTTGTATTTCGTACGCTACTCAAAGATTGGTGGCCCCAACAAAAAGCAAAAGTCTGATATTGCATTAAAACTTGAAAAAATTTCAACGGAAAACTTGAAGACTAATTTTTTCTAAGGCTTCAATGAAAATTTTTGTCTATTTAACGCAGGTAGTCTTGAAATTTTGTGTCCGTCAGCCGAAGTTACCTGTAAAATTCAAATGTAGTTTTTTTGGGCAACTCTGTAGGTATCCGTGTTTGCAGAACCAGAAAATGTTTTTCGAGAAGAATATTCCAGACGATAAATTTGTCTACGAAGAATTTTCTCGACGAAAAATTTTCTCGCTAAGAATTTTCCTGCAAAGAATTTTCCGCGAACCGGTCCGGGGGGTGGTCGAAAAATAAAGGACACAAAAATTTGGCTGAGCCAAATTTTTGTGTTCTTCATTATTTGGCCATCCCCGGGATCTGTCGTACTGTGTATTTTGTGGTCGCAAGCATACGCGTCTTGGGCAGGGGGTTTTTACAGCCACCCAGAATGCTTTTCATTGAAGGTAATACAAATTTAACTCGCACTTGTTTCATAGTTTTTCAATGCATTTGCAAAAATTGAAGCCCTGATCTGAGATCAGATGTGCAGATTCAGCTGCATCAAGCTTAAACAAAAAATAATGGAATTTTAATGATATTATAGTCATGAATCAGCGTAAAATTCGAAAAAAGTTCAATCTTTCTGCTGAAGTGAATAACGTTCTCTCGATTTCATAAAATTTGCAACAATTTCAGCTCTTTTCTCAGATCGCATAAAATTTCAAAATGAGCCTCGATTTCCACAAATTATGCCATTTATATTTTGCTGATCAGATTGTTCAGTACAAGTTATCACGTAATTTCACACGCAAATTTTGAATGCGATAAAATTGGCGATACAATTGATCTGCTCGTATTATCGGTCATCTAATTTTTAGAGTGTGGTCACTACTAAGTAGTGCACGATCGTAAATGTGATCAGTTGAAAATTAATGATTTTTGCATTTTTTACGAAAATGATCTCTTACTGATAAGCGCAGTATTACGCACTCGCAAAACCGCACAACTCATTGTCAGATTCTGTTGGATCTGGAAGGATCAGCCAGACTTGTCCCATCAATACATCGATTTTATATAGCTAGTATTCTTTCAAATAAATCGATACAGTATAAATGATTAAATTTTAACAAATGCAGATGAAGTCTTCAAATAAATTTGCGTATATATTGTAAAGAAAAGAATTCGGTTCCACTTTAAAGATGACCCAAAAAGAGGGTTGCCCAAAATCTAAGAGCTCTACGCAAATGAATCAATCGCTAATACTCACAACTATCATGTCAACTGTTGCATCAGTATCAACTAGATCGATCAGATAAAACGGAATATGCGCATGCTCAATATCGCGAGCCATAGGAACTAAAATACAACTTTTCGTGGAAAAAGACTAAATAAACTCAGAATATGTACATATACAACACTCATATTGTATGCAGAAAATCGTATTCTAGCACAAAAGTTTTACTATGCAAAAACTTTATGAACTCCATTAGGTATATTTATTGGCAATAGGCCGCATTTATAGTCGAACTAAGATTTCGTAAACCCAAGGTCGTTTCCTGACCATTCATTCTAATTCTACCCCAAGTTTGTATTAAATTTATTTTGACAATAAACTCCAAAATATGAAGAGAAAACTTTTGAGTGTATTTTGGCCGAAGTACTTACTGCATCATCAAAAAGCTGTTTAAAATAGAGAAATAAATAATAATGAGCTAATCAACTTTTTGAGTCCTTCCACAATAAACTCGAATGGTATATGCTAATGTACATGGTAAATAAGTGAGATAGACATCGACGAATAAATTAATAAATTAATTACGAAAAAGTATGGAGAAGATACATAGAGCATGTAAATGGTTTTGATTTGACGCTGTGTAAAAGAAATTTTGGACGATAAAATGTAATCTTTAAAGAAAACGAGATAAAAGAATAGCAATATTCGTGAATAATAAGATTTTTAACAAAAAAAGGTCTGAATTAATTTCAAGGCATTTGATTTTTTCACGACCAGGCACAAATTTTTGAAGGGACTAGGACGGACCAGTTTTCGGAAATTAGTGCGAAGTAATGTTCATATTAGAGAGAAACCTAAGGAATTAAAAAATCTCTAAATAGATGGGACAATTAGGAATTAGAGTTCCACATTCACATTTCACATTCACAAAAGATTCAGGAGCTTGTTTTAGTATAATTTTAGTTTCTGTAACGATCACTTATGAGTAAAAAATTATACGCTAAAACCTTCTTGCAAGCTACATAATATTTCAGATTTGAGTTCAGATTGAATGTTGAAAAATATTTTGTGCGTCTATTTCAGACGACAGATTTTTTGTGGGTTGAGGTAAAGACAAAATATTCATGAATTATTTCGAAATTCTTTTTTCACATATCCGAGATCTCACCAATAAACTCTCTGGCTACAAAATTTCACCCCATCCCTAAAACATGTGGGTATGGAACTAGAGCTGTACCGAGGCCTTGACCCGGCCCTGGCGCCGGGGCCCAGGCTCCGGCCCCGACGCCTGAGACATAAATTGTTGTATTGATTGATTGCAAAAAAGATTCAACTAAATTAGTTCTCAGATGCAGGTCGATTTCAATCATTTTCACGAAAAAGCCTTGCCTCTTGTCCGCTTCTGACCTTAATCTCACTATATTTGCCCCTAGTGAAATGCTCCCTTTCTCATACCCCTCCTAAGCGTGCATCTGCGTACTGCAGCTCTAGTAAATGTGGGAGCAATTCACTCTATATCTCGCTTCGCTGAATAAAATCGTAGTTGAAAATCGAATTGTTTTCAGACAATGTCTCATGAAATTCTTTATTTTGTCCGTTTAATTGTTGTATAACTTGCTTAGCTAGAAAGCTATAAAGCTAAGAAGAAAGTTTCAATGAAATTATAAAAACTTACAAGTATTCACTATCAGCCAGACAAAATTCTTTAACTGAATATAATCTTAATTTGAGTAAAGGTGATATCTAGTAGGTACCTAATTATAATTATTTTTATTTATTAAATTATTATCATTATCATTATCATTATCATTATCATCATCATCATCCCGATCATAATTATCATTATTAATAATAATAATAATAATAATAATATTATTATTATTATTATTATTATTATTATTATTATTATTATTATTATTATTATTATTATTATTATTATTATTATTATGATTATTACTATTATTATTATTATTATTATTATGATTATTATTATTATTATTATTGTTATATTATTATATATTATTATTATTATTATTATTATCATTATTATTATTATTATTATTATTATTATTATTATATAATATTTTTATGATTAATATTATTATTATTATTATTGATGATAATAATAATTATATTTATTATTATTGTTATTATGATTATCATCATTTTTGTTATTATTATTATTATTACTATTATTATTATTATTATTATTATTACTACTATTATTATTATCAATATTATCATTATTATTATTATTATTATTATTATTATTATTATTATTATTATTATTATTATTATTATTATTATTAGTTTTTATTATTTTTATTAATATTATTATTATTATTATTATTATTATTATTATTATTATTATTATTATTATTATTATCATTATTATTATTAATTATATTTTATCATTTCATTATTATTTTACATCACTACTATTACGATATATGTCAAGCACAAGAGCTTGGCACGTATAATACATAAGAAATGCCAGCATCGAAACATCATATAACCACATTATATGGTATGTTTCTAGCCTCTGGCCAGGCCTAACCCCGGCAAAAAAAGGCGGCCAAGGTACAGCTATAGTATGGATATACAGGTAAAAGCGGGATGGGGTGGAATGGACGGACCGCCATAACAAAATCATTCGTTCTTCGTCCCCGAAATCTGAAATTAATATTCCCTCATTTTCGGCATACATTTTAGGTAATATTAGGCACTTCTTTGCCATTTTTTGATCAGAAATCGGATATTGTCCACCTTCAAATGGCCAACAAACTACCCTCTCCCAAAAATTTTGAGCTATTTACATTGTGTTGGTAATTATCATAGATCTATTTCGCGATATTAAAACGAAAAGCTGCATGCTTATTTACGATCCGAGAACTTTATCAGAATCAGCCTTTTTTGTCTTTTAAACGGAGTGAAATTTCAGCAGACAATTTTGGCGAAATGATTGTTGAATGACAAGTTTTTATTCTGAAAACTTTTCATTACCGTGTTGTGTTATATTCAATGTAAATCGCATTTATTTTAAATCTTTAAAAAATGCATTAGGATGTAAATTTAAATAATGAACTCACTTTTGATTTCAGCTCCCCGGGCATTGAGATCATAGGTGTAATTCCATTTCGGTGGCGTAGGATATATGTTTGCGTGTGATAGTGAATAAGTCAAAAAGTCGGTGTTACGCCAGGCTGTCAAATAATGGTAAAAGCCTTCAGGGTTTATGACACCCTTTTCGTCAACCAGCCTACTATGGAATGCCTGTTTAAAAAACGTGAACCTAATTAACTAGAGCCAGAAAAAGATAACTATAATAGATATCTCAGGTTACTTCTGCTTGATTTTTTTCATATTTTGTGCAAAAAAGCATAGCACTTTAGAACAACTTCTAAGATTTAGAAAAATCGCGAAGAATCTATCGCAAATTCAATTCTGGGGGCTACCAGATTTTGGAGGCATCTTTCAGATTATAGGGGCCCCATACCCCGAGACCTTCACGTCGATGTGTAGTCTTCTGCTAAGAGTATATATGTACGAGTATAATTTATAAAACGCACGGATGCAAGTGGCTAATTCAAGTTTTTCATAATTTTTTGCGTGTGAATTACATCTAATCATTCTTTGGACGACTTAAGCATCATTTCTCAAGCTACAGTGTAATATGAATCATTTGTTTGCTGGATTGGGACACAAATTTGACACGTCAAAACTTCGTGTTTCTAAAACGTGTGATGATTGCATTTGAAGTTAATAAGGGACTTTAAGAAAAAGTTCATTTTTAACCAGCCATGCACTCGATGAGTTCAAGGGTCTAACTCTAGACTATACATGCACGTAAGAGGGGGGTTTAAAAGGGGCTTGACACCCCAGAATGAATAAAATAGATAATTTTTTGGGGAAAATGAGGCAAACTGAAGGCCAAATGGATGAAAATTAGAAAGTTTCTTCAAAAGTGGTTTAAATTGACCAGAAACTGCGCAAACGTAGTTTTAACACTATTTTAGTGCTTATATCAGTTTTTGAGGTCATTTTGGCCTAAAAAAAGCTCAATTTTCGACCTCTCTGGAGACTGGCTGACCCCCTTTCCCCAATCGACCATGCTCTGCATTTACGGTCTCTAGACCCCGAGAATGGAAAAACGGAAAATTTTTTAAGAGAAATGAGATAAAATAAAGGCCAGAAACCAGTAATTAGGGTAAATATTGTCTTCAAAAGTGCTTGGAAGTAATCAGGAACTGTGGATTAACATAGTTTTATCACTATTCTAGCATTAAGATCAGTTTTTGACGTCATTTGAGCCGCAAAAAATTCAATACTTGACCGCCCACACCGCTTGTGCATCAATGATTCTAGTCTCCTGGGACTACTTTGCAGAACATGTCTGTGGTATTAGTGAACGTGAAAATTTGATGACAGCAGGTTAGCTTGACGCTTTGTAGCTTAGGTGACTGTACCATTGACAAAATTCAACGTTGTTTTCAACGTTTTTCCGCTCAGATAAAATGCTTTTGTCCCTAGCATCAATTTATTGACCATGACCTCTGAAAACCTTTGAATCTTGCATAGAGTTCGGACCTGTCTTGTGTTAGCAGAGCATAAACGTTTACAAGACTTTATATCGATCCATTGGTCCGCAAGCACACGTGGGCGTAGCGGGGCTTGGGGATATGCACCCCACAGGAGTACGAATAACCCCCCAGAAGCCAAAATAACCCCCCAGAATTCAATTTTTGAAAATTTGTTTTTGTTTTTTTCGCAATTTTTAGATGCCAATGGATAGTGCTCGATGAGAAACGTTGAAAATGGTGTTTTTAGCCATACCACAATTGTTTAACACAATTTTTGACCTTTGAAAAGTCTTGCACTCCTCAGAATTTCGGTGCTGCCTGCCTGTGGTCGCAAGTGGCATGTATGTAGCTTGAGGATCACTATGTACGTGAATTCGACTCGGATGTTTAGAGCTTAAACCCATAAAGTGAATATTTTAGGCTTCATTAGCAATAACAAAAACTGGCGAAGTTGAAGGTCATAAAAGCTGTTAGTTAGGTCATTCTAAACGGGTACTGTCTAAAGCAGAGGATCCACAAGTTTTTTAAAGTCTAAAAATGCCGAAAAAATAAATATTAATGGCAAAAAATAATTTTTGACGTTTGCGTCAAACTATAACGATTAAGATCAGTGACCGCAGAAAAACAAAATTTCTCAAAATTTAATGATTGGGAGATCCGGGGACTCGGTTCTTAAAGATCGAGACTCCCAGTCCTTAAATTCGTATGTGGGTGCAATTTACAGCATGCAAACTTTATAAACATGCATATCTTCCACAGTGGCGCAGCTGGCCTTCTGGCGTTGGAGGGACGAAAATTCCGAAGTTGAATAATCTCAACAATTACTAACGGATAGGCCAAAATAAAGGCGCTTTCAAGCTTTTCTCAACGAGATCTACACATCGGAGGAGAAAAAAATTTTAAAAACTCGAATTTGATTTTAATTATGTTGTATATAAATAAATAAGGCGCGAAGCGCTCAAAAATTTTGGGCTTACTTGGGCTAAAATCTATTCTAGCGGTCATTCAGGTAGGCTTTGAGAGTCTCTAACTTTTTCTCTTTTGAAGGACCCTTGTAAAAAATATTCGCGCTTCCAAAATTTTGGGCAACTAGTCTCCCCCAGACAGCTACGCCCCTGATATTCGAATGATATAAGCAGATGAGTAACGGCAAAAGTATAATTTTCTCACACGATCGCAATCGGTTTTATTGTTATAATTGCACAGTAGTTTGTACGCCAAAACCGCCTTTTGCAGAGAAGCATTCATGTTCTTAGTTTCTTTAATAAGGCTTGTGCTGTTTAGATCTTTAGTATTCCAAAGCAGCTCAAAATCAGTCTGCAATGGAACAAGCCAGTCCCTCATCATGTCAAGCCAAAATTCTGTTTGCACTGTGCCATTTCCTTTTAAAACGTAGTCGATGGCACCGATTTCGTGTCTAGAACTGCGATACATCGATTGTTTGTAGGCGATTCTAGTAGGTCCTGCCATGAAAAATAATCGTGATTTTCCCCATAGTTGGCAATCCATGTAACGACCATACGTAGACAACCAAGCAGTACGGGATGTATAGGAATAGGCGGATTTAAGCAGGGGCGCAGGGGGAAGTTGGCCGCTCCCCCCAAAGGCCCAAAATAATTGACGAGATAAAGAATAGATATATAATTAGTAATGATTTTTGGCCGTCGGTGATCATAATTCCTCAAATCTTTCGAGCGCCTCTGCCAATACCTATTAATGGCATTTATTTACTTTCTTGGCGCCTCGGAACTCGTATTTTCACTCATGGGTTTTAAAACGATTTCAAGAGCAGAAGCAACTTTTACGGCATAGTTTTTCTTCTATTTTCAGGCATAACTTTTGAAAACATTTGACGTTTTACGTCAAATACTCAAGTGCATCAAATAGAGCAGTAATTCAAGCTTCTAAACTTCTCCCGCTTTAATTTCACAAGTCATGGATCGCTTCGCGCCGATCTTAGCTAAAGTCAAAGAAACTAAATACTTTTTCCGCACAAAATTATCGAAAATTTCAAAACTTTCTGGAAAATGTTGCGTCAAAAATGATTTCAAATAAAAGCGTACAACGAAAAATGTCAAGAAACGTTGTTTCGCACGTTAAACAGTGTTTTTGTACAAAGTTCCTTTGTAAATGTACAAAGATGGTCCCCGAATTCCTTTGTACATTTTGTACATGCAAATTTTTGGGTATTATAATATGGTACATTAGCGATTTTAGTGTGGTAAAACACGGTTTTTAGACCTTTGGTTGTGTATTATAGCTAATTTCTGACTTTTATGACGTAAAAAATTACTGAAAATTGTCTCAACGGCCCAAAATGCCTAAAAATTTTGCATTTTTCTATTCTAAATGCAAATTCTGCTATTATAAAGATATATAGAACGGGCAATTAATCATTTCGGCCCGAAGCGCCGTGCACTTTTAGTAATTCTAGATATTTTTACAGTTTTTGTCTTACCAAAAGAACTTTGTATATTTACGAAGGGCAAATTTTGGTCGTTTAATAAGTTCGTTGTAGTTGCTTAATAAAATTTTATACACTTTGTTATTTGTTATGTTATTTATAGCTTTATGTACACAATCCAATTTCCTATTCAATCGTGAAAGAAACTTTTCATAACAGTGATTGTTAATTTTTCTGCGAGCATCATTCTAGACCTTAATTTTTAAGAAATGGAAGAAAGTGCCAAAAATCAACGATATTTTTTTGTAGAAAGAACGCGCCTCTTTATCCGAAATTTCCCGCCGCCTCAAGGCGGTTTTTGACAGACACGTAGCTCTGGGGGAAATGGGGTGTCCAGATCCTCAAAAATGCAGAAAAGTCGAAAAATAGGACTTTTTAAACGTTTTTTTGTGCTATTTTTGGCCTTTTTGGGCTTAGTCCCACCAAAATTGGTGTTGGTTTCCCCAAAACAGGACGGCCAGCTACGTGCGTGGTTTTTGGAGGCCTTGGCCAGTCACAACAAGCATGCAATAATTGGATTCGTCGAAATAAAAAGAAAATAATTGATCGCTGATTTTTGACACTTTCTTCCATTTCTTAAAAACTAAGGTCCATAATAATGCCTGCAGAAAAATCAAAAAGTACTGTTTTGAAAAGTTTTGTTCAAAAATTGAGTAGGAAATTGGATTGTGTACATAAAGCTATAAAAAACATAACAAACGACAAAGTGAAGAAAATTTTATTCAGCAACTACAACGAACTTATTAATCGACCCTCAATTTTCGACTGTTTTTTGAAAAAGTTGGGGTACAGCCCTTATTAGAAAAATCCTAGATTCGCCACCACCCCTGTGCATAGGCGTGAGGGCGGAAGTCGCGAAAATTGAGAAAAAACATCAAAAATTATAGTCGTGGCAGGGGGTCTTGGCGATTTAAATTTTGTGAGTCAAACTTCCTGCGCCTACGTGCAGTACGTAATGATATAAAATTTTGGCAGCTGGTAAACTTTAAGGGGAAAAACACTTTTCCCTTCTGATCAAGGTAGAGCAAATAAGCGTTTATACTAAAAGGCTGTCTTGCGCTAAAATACGATCAGGAGTACAATCGTACAGCATGAGAATCCTGGGTTCGCTTCCACTGTTTTTCACAGTGCCTGTTTAGATCAGAAACGATACGCGTCAAAAACACAATTTCATTGATCACTGGGTGACAAAAAATGCGAAAAATTGCATTCTATATCAGTGGCGGATCCAGGATTTTCCTAAGGGGGGGCGGTACCTCTAAGGGGGGGGCGGAACCCTGACTTGGGCGGAAAAATTAGCCGTTTTAAATTAAAAATCGCTAAAAATCGCTCAGAAATCCTCAATTTTGCGCACTATTTTGGGCCGATGGGGGGGGGGCGGCCGCCCCACCGCCCCCTAAATCCGCCCCTGTTCGATATTCAATCAAATTTGCACAATTTATACAAAATCTAGACTTAAATAAGCGTGAATTTGCAATAAACTAAAAAAATTGTATGCCAGTGGCAGAATCACTATTTTTTTACCCATTTATAATTACCTTTTAAGATGAGTTGAAAGGGATAAAAGCTGAAGTATTTTTCACGAGCCACCAAAAATCCGTGGACTATCGAATCCTTTGGCACAACATCCGTAAGCTCGATACCTTGCCTAAGGCTCAGCGAGCCAACTATACCGGCAGAAAAAGTAAACAAATGCAAGGCGACGATTGCAATCTAGGAAAAATGAGAAAAGTTGCGACATTAAGATATGGACAAAGAGAAAATTTTTGAGCGCCTGTCGTGTGAATTTATTATTATCATAAAAATTAATAAAATTAAACTGTTACAAAATGTTTATTATCAAATTATCTGTCGAGCAAAAAATAGTTTTTTCCCGAGAAATCGTAAATTGCCTCAGGGAATCCATCTAACCGGGTACCTAATTGCTTTTTCTAGTGTCTTGCATACATAAAACACGATTTTAAGGCACTCTCTAAAAAAATTAAAACTTTTTCTTTTACGTTAATTTTTTCCTCATTAAAAAACTTTGTTAAAAACTTAATTTTTTCCTCATTGAAAAACTTATAAAACAATTCAAAGAGATAATGAAAAATCAGTAGAAAAATACGATCAATCCATTGAAATTGAAAATTTTTCACAGAAGCACTACTTACAGTCGAAACTTCGAATTGCAGAATTTGTTATACACGTTATAATTTGGGTCAAATAAATAAAATAGTACTGAAAATACCTTAGCCGCACGATGTTTTAAAAGCTTCGCAAATCCATTGTCCACATAATACGCCCATGAAAAGATTCTTTTCAATTTTTCTCTCATAATATGTTTGGCGCCTAAAATAATGTTAATAATATTATTACTCTAGACAATATATTATCAAAAACTTATTCCGACTAGCTACACCATTTAATTTGGCATGTCGTGTAAATCAATAAGGGAAACTTTTTACAGGAAAACAAAGGAAAAGTCATCTGATTCATTCGACTGTCTGTTGTTTACTTCTAATAGAGATACGAGAAAATCGATCTGGAAAGCCAATTTCCATGAAAAAATAGACTAATTTTTAGGCGAAATTCGTGAAAAAGAGGAAATCACTTTACGCTTTTACATTATTTTAGCCATTTCCTTGTCGTCTGATGCCCACTTTGTCATTCTGAAGGGGATTACCCAATAAAAGGGTTCTTTCCAAAAATCCACGAAATAAAGCTTTTTGCAGTTATCCAGCAGCCAGCAGCATTACGGATTTATAAATATATTGTGGATATGCTTATTTTTTATATATCAGTTTCTGTATTTATTTATTTACCTTTTCATTGGCTTGTCAATTTATTTTTCTTTATTTATTAATTTATTAATTTCTTTTAAATTTATGTTTAATGCATTTTAAATGCCGTCCCTTCACTTATTTAAAAGGGAACAATCGATCATTTTCGTCTTAACAAGATTTGATACTCAACATTGTTTCTACATCTCTTGGAGGCTCACTAAGAAGTGAAATGCCGACAAATGGCTCATTCTATTAATGAGACCAAGATCGGTTAACTCTCTACAACCTTTACAATTTTACGCATATCTGGATATGCTAGTGATGGAAGAGTGAGACCCTTCGATAATTCTTACGACTTACTTAAAATATCAGGGGAGTGATAAGCGTTCATTAAAAGAATAGGAATGTCAAAAAATCCCTGTTTTTCGATGTTTAAGACGGTGCTCGGTTTTTCTAGAAAGTAAAAAAAGTAAAAAATTCTAAAAAAATTGAAGTAAGCTGCCAAAAAATAGCCAAAAAATGTGCATATAACGCTAAGTTCCGAAAATTTGACGCTTTTCAACCAAAACATAGCTAAAAACGCTTAAAAATACACTTTCTACGATTTTTTTCTAGAAAAATCGATAATGCTATGTGTTAGCAGCCGTTTTGCAAGGTCAACAGCCATTCAGGCCAAAAACTCGCCCTAACCCCCCATCCCAACCGCAAGTACACATATGGTCATTCATTAGCACAAACTCACCGGTGAATGGTTGAACATGTCGCTTAATACGAAGAAAGCATAATACATCCATATACTTTGCTCTCCGCCTAGCCAAGTCTACTGTCATCATAGCCGGATAAACGGTTAAAATCGACGCAATATTACAGAATAAAATAATTGAAACCTAGAAATTTCACTCATAATATTTGAAAAACAATAATGTTAAGCACCAAATGCTTCGGAGTCATTATAACTAGATAATACGCGCGTAAGAAAACTTTTCATTATTTCAAACTTTTCATAATTTAAATGATTAAAGTTTAAATATAACTTTTAGAGTTTTTAATGTAAATCTATAATGCTAGATTTTAATTTTGAATTTTGGATATTTAATTTACCGTATCCATTGATATCTAAAACTTACGAAAGAAAAGAGATAAAAAAATTTACAAAATTTCGATTCCGGCGGTTACTGGATTCGTAGGGGATGGGGGCCAAAACACCCCATTCATAACCAGGTGTGATGCCATACCAACGTGTTAAGGCGAATGAGGGATCCTATGAATAAAATATAGGGTTGAAAAAATTTCCGCACAACCTGCACGCAAAATTGATTAAGCGCTGGAATCGGAATGAGGACGCCGACTGAAAAAGCGGCAATGTTGCTAAAACTAGTAATCAAAGCAGCCAATCCGGTGCCTTTGAGGAGCAGACCGATTTCGCATCCAACGCCGACGTTTTTTTCAACTATATCGTTGTAATTATGAACCAGCAAGAACATGTCATCGACGCCGAGTCCGAGCGTAATAAATGGAGTCACTTGCATCGATGCCATGTTGAAAGGCATGTGTAAGAAGTTACTGGCCCCGAAACCAGCCGTGCAAGAAAAGAGCACCTAAATTATTATTCAATTAATTAAGCTCGCAAAACGTTGCATTATTTGGAAATGCCTTTGTTCATTTTTTTAAATTATGTATTTATGGGTCTAAATCGTTCGTGTTGTAGCAGTTGTGCAGCGACACAATGTGGAATATAGGCTGGCACGTAGCTGGCCTTTTTAATTGGGAGGGGCTATAATTTTGAAGTCGCGTACATATCTGATACGACTATTAGTATAGATGGGCGGAAATAATGGTGTTTTTGAGCGTTTCCCGGCGAACTCTACGCATTAGAGAAGAAAGAAATGTGAAAACTTTTGAACAAATTTTTGATTACAATCATATTCAAAAAACAAATTTCATAAACTGGCTTAATAAATGATTTCTAAACATTATGTCCGAATTTGACCCTGTGTTGTTTAAGCTCTTTTGTACTGAATCAGTTAGTACATTGCAGAGAAAAAGAATAAAGAAAAAATAATTCTGCGCAGAGCCTCGAAATTTTTTGGACATTTACTATCTCTTACTGAAAACTCCTGCTGTTCAAGTTGTACAAAACAATAAATCCGACGTGAAGCGCTCGCTCTCAAAGAATTTCCAACTTTATTTTTTGGGGGTCCTTGTAAAAAATACTCGTACTTTCAACATTTTGGGGGACTTGTCTCCCCTATCCTACCATAGCTACGTGCCTGAATATAGGTGTAAGTATCTAGGAACAGGGACGAATATATTGCTAAGGCCATACATGCAATAATGTGTGGATATAATTAAATTTTCATTCCATGTTGGCCGTCTCTCCAAAATTTGAGACATCGCAATCTTTAGGCAACAATTTGTCTTTCAAGTTTTGTAATTTTTTGTCTGTCTGCTATTTCTGACTAAAAACAGTTGAGTTGATCTGATTGGTCGGAAACCACTTAAAAATCACACAAAGAACGTGAAATAGTGATTTGCGGAAGGTGGAGGAGGCTTTGCGGGTATTTTGAATTCGGGGTAGCCCGAATCGGCTTCTAAAATCATAGAAAATTAAAAAATTTTTTAGGATTAAATTTTTTCCTTAAACGTATTCAATTGTTTTGCGATTTTTTAATGTTAATGATTAGAGCTCAATGTAACACCTTGTTTCTATCCCTATTATTAGTTTTTTAACAACTTTAAACATTTTTCGAATCGAAATACAGGAGCAAGAAAATAACAAAATTTTAGGTGCCGTCTTTGACCCTTTGGGGCCTTTAGATCCACAAAATAGAAAATTGGAAATTTATCTATAAAAAATACGGCAAAATTAAGGCCAGATAAGCTTACCAAAAAACAGCCGGCTATGCCTAGTCCAATGCACGACGATTCTCCGCAATCAACAATGCTTTGTAGGGATACAGCAGTGTAAATAAACTGAAATTTATTAGGCACTCGAAAGAAAAATGTAAAGCAAAGTAATTGTGCAATAAGCACAGAATTTGAAAATAATATTAAATAAAGACCAAAATAAAGGAAAAACAGTTTATTGCACAAATAACGCGAATCACATACGAGCTGTGGATTATCAAAAAATATGCCAAAAATAAAACTTTCTCAATTCTGACTGACATACTTTTTATCTATGAAGCTAGGCATTCAGATTCAACTTTGAAGAATTTAAGCTAGAATAAGCGATAAATATCCATGAATGAATTATAGGAAAATGCATACTTCCTTCCATTTTTATCCTAAATATTTGCCTTTTAATATAACTCACCATTAATACGTAACTGGCTACGACGATTTTTAAATTGATTGAACTGTATTTGACTATTAAGTCAGTCGTCGTAACTTGAGTCAATGGGTAAAAGTGTCTGTAAACAACGAAGGGAAAGGCATTGTCGTTCAATAATTTCGCAAATAAATTAATTTTTTTATATATTAAATTTATTACTATAAAAAATATTTCTACTGACCCGGATATAAAATGTAATAAATGGACATGTGAGATCAATATGGACTATCTGGGTAGGGCCAGCTAAAAAGCTTTGTAGGAGGAAATAACCTAATGAAAATTGTAAAAACAGCAAAAAATATAGTGAAAAGTACTTTGAATCCCATCTGATCTATTTGGAACACTTTCGCATAAATTGTTCAATTTACATCAATTTTATGACGTCAATTGGCCTCATTTTTTCCTATAACTTACCTTTTTTCGTTCTGGAATCTGGTAATCCCCGAAATCCCGACTTGCTTATTTAATCATCACCCTAAAATCCATGATAATTCTTGAATTAGTTTTGGCATCTTATGAATTTGAAGTGTAAAGTAAAAAAATTAGTTATTTTCTAGGCACTTAATAAGAATAAGTTAAATAGAATGATCCTTCTATTTTTTGCAGAAATGAATTGTTAAAAAATTTATTATGGGATAAATTGAACAGAGAGAATAAATTAATAATTCTACGACTTATCCTTTTTAATTAGGCAAGGTAAATCCAACTATTCCTATATTAGAAAATATTAGGAATTTCTGGCAATGTCCCGAAATAAATAATTTATCTTGATAAAAAAGAACTAAATAAGCGGTTTTCGATCGTACTAAATTATTTGTCCTTTTTAAGAGTGAAATCTTTTGGCTCCATAATTTATATTAAGTATCACATAACTTTTAATACTAAAATTCCATTGAAAGTTCATAATCGACTACTACATTACATGCAATAGAGAGCAAAAGAAAGTTTGTTGTCAAGCTTGATAGGGTCTGGAACATATATAATATTGATCACACAGAAAACTTTTCACCCCCCCCCTCAGAATTGACGATTTTGATTTTCTAAACATTTGTAGAAAAGATGCTTTTTTTAAGCGTTTTTAGCTATCTATTTGCTCAGAAGTGCCAGATTTTCGGCGCTTCGCGCCATTGTACTCATGTTTTGACTATATTTTGTTCAATTTGTTCCGACTTTTTTGATTCTTTTTCGAAATATTCTTATGTTTTTATGCTCTAGAAAGATGGAGAATCGCCAAAAACGCTGAAAAACGATCTTTTGGACGCGTACTTACTATTTTTGGACCCCCCAAAAAGGTACTTTATAATTTTATTCTCCCCAGAATTCCCATATGTACATGTGTGGTCTGTAAGCAGGTTAAGGAGGGTAAAATAAAGAAAATAAGACAAAGATTGCAATATAAAATTAACAATAATGAATATGCTGCAAACATTAGAAAATCATTTCACATGGGAGGAACTAAGACGCCAAGAATTAAAAATAAAAATTCTTGTATTAAAAATAAAAAAGGTCGAAAGGACGAAAAACAAAATTAGAGAAAGTTATAACGTTTTATACTTGTAATATTCGGAATCTTTTGTATGAGGGTACAATTCAGCGATCAATATGCTGAACCTTCGCTGCCATTCGGCTACTAAATCTTCGGCTGCTGTTTTGTTCCAAAAATTATTTGCTGTGTCGTTCCACGATTTAGTTTTTAAACCTCTACTATACACGTCTGATGGATTCGCGAAAATAATCATTGATTGCATTGCCGCCGCACTGTTTAAACGAGAATTTTAAATCAGGGATTTTAATCAATAAATACATAATTTAAGTATGAATGAGCAAAGATGCTTCCAAATAATACAACCTTTTATAAGCTTTATATTAAGGAACAAACGTGGCTAGCGGACCATTGGGAGAGGACAGAGACCACAAATTTTGCGTCAATTATGCTCAGACTATAAATAGGGGAGGCGTTCAAACTCCAAAATGTGTACAAAATATCAATCACAGGCCCCAAACTGGAAATGTTGTGCTTTTTCACAATTTCGACCAACTAGACCTCTCTAAAATGCGGATGCTGCCCGATTATATTCCTAAATGCTACAAAAGCAGCATTTTTATGAATTTTGTAATGTTATAATCATTATCGCTGACATTTGACACTATAGGTAAACACAGATTTTCAGAATGGAAAGTGTGACGTAAGGCATCGTTTCATGGCAAATCATTTTTGCTAATAAAGGTTTTGACGTTTGAACCATTTTTTTTGTGTAAATAATAGATTTACTATTATTTATACAATATTATTTATACATGCTAATAAAAGTTTGGACATTTGAACTATTTTTTTGTATAAATAATAGATTTACTACACAGCAGAAATGTGATAGTTTTTATTTTTACATTTTTATTATTTATATTACATTTTCAAAATCTTGCTGCCCTTTCACATAAATCATACCCAGTCAATCGATTCTCATCGTCACGCTTTACTCCGCCAATTATCATTTCCAGCGGCCATTGCATATAATGTCCGGCATACCCTGAGCAGCCGTCCTTCACTATATGACTAATGTTAGAAGCTGATAAATATGGCACGTATTTGTGAGCAGTGTTAAGATCTTTGGAAAGCGTATTCATTATTTCAGAGTTGGCCGACTCATTGAAATCATAAAAACCGAGGAAATCAAACACGCCAAAGTCTTTGCAATACTGAATAATTAGACGTGATCCGCACAAAAATATCAACCAAGCTTGCTTATCAGTACAAACGCAATAAAAAATGACGTCATTCGAACCGTGGATTAAGTCAAGATTTTATTATTTGTAATAAATTATGCGAACTTTAAGTTTATAGGCACGTACTCGGTTTTTTTAATTCGAAGAGGAGAGGAGAAAAATTCTCAGATCAGAAATCTCAACAAGTGCAACAATTATAGTCTGTTTCACATAACTTCGTGCATAAATTCTAAGAATTTTCAACGACAGTAAGCCGAGGGTTACGATAATTATATATTAGATCAATGCTGTAATTGCAATCTGTCAGCTTATTGTCGGAGATAGTTTTAAAATTTATGAACGAAGTCGTGTGAAACAGACTATAGGAAATGGGCATAACAGAATTCTTGTCAATTCAGTCGATTCAAGATTGTCTAAGGGCGAAATGTGGCAATTATCAGAATGGCTATCCGGCAAACGTTTTTTAAATTTGCATTTTTTCACGATTTTTTTCGTCATCATGAATTTAGTATTAAAGCTTTTATTTCAAAAATTGATGAATTTTTCCCTGTTTTCGGTCACAAACTTATTAATAAAATTTTTTTGGAATTATTAACTTTTATTCCAATTCTCATTCCACCTTTATAAACACATACCGAAGTATTATTGAGTTGTAGAACGACAATCTATAACGATTGCGCCTAGTATTCTATCATTATTATCTTTAACGCCATATAAATTTTATAACAAAGAACTGCAGAAAATATCATAACATCCTTGACCTCCTACGGCCAGAATAAAACATCGTCTCTAAACAAACACGGCGAACTGTTGTTCACCGGGCAACCTACAGTATTAGGGCAATACGCGCCTTGGCATAATACGATGCCCAGAACATAGCACGCCCACCCCTTGTTGGGTGATAAACTTTTCAATAATTTAAAAGGGAACAGGAATCTCTTCCGTTAGGTTCAAGGTAAAGACAAATAGCTCTGAATACGTGCATAACCTACTTTATGACCTTGCAAGTTTTGAAGTTGTGTAAAGAAATACTTAAAATTCACATGCAAATACGATTTTCATTCCAGTTTTATTTTCGAAATAGACGTGTAAGAAGGGCAGAATAGCAGGCAGGAAAAATTGTAATTCAAAAATTGCTATACTGAAAACCATACCCGATGAACGGAGTTCACAGTGTTGGCCTTGAGAGGGTTAAATCTTTTAGAAAATCTTGGCTTGATTACAAATTACTTTTGGAAAACCATACTTTGTAAACTGAACTAGCTCATAGTTATAGTTATAGATTCCTTTAGCCCTCGCTTTATCGTGTTTTTTTACAGTCGAGCGTACCGTGCTAGAACATAGTCACAGCAGCATGTGAATACAATTATTTTTACTTGAGATAGCAACAATTTGTATCAGTTTGCACAAACTTTTATGTTCTTCCCCAGTGGCGCGCTTTGGTGGGATTGGGGGACTATTCCCCCAATTGTTGGAGATACGAGTATTTTTTATAAGGGAGGGTCCTCCCCCTGAGGAAAAAAAATAGAAAATTTTCAAATCGCATCTGACAGATCGTTTGATTAGAGTTCACCACACTATTGAACTAATATGCCCAATATTTTATAAAAAATAACACATTTTTTAATATAATTCGAATAAGGTTAGATCTTTTAGAAATAATTAAGTGCGTAGATCTCACTGTGTAAAGCTAAAAAACACCATTATTTTTGCCTGTCTACAAGTACTTGTTGAGATATTCGACTTCAAAATTTTAGTTCCTCCCCCCGAATTCAGTAGGCCAGCTACGCCACTCATCTTTCCAAATATGTTAGTTCCTTTTCTCTGGAACACATTTTCACGATGAAAAACCGCTGACATGTGTTTAATATATAAGCAATAAATACAAGTGGAGAATTCCGTTGAGTAAAACTCAATCTGAAGACCCTGGTGAGCAGTCAAAAAATAGCACAACAAAACGTACTCACAAATCAATGAACTGTACGCTATTTTCCTCATCTTGTGTTTGGAGAGTAATCCTTAAAATATGCTAATTTTTCATAATATAATATTTATTGCATGGTCTAAAACTCAAAAACGATATCAAAAAGAGCTAAAATAAGGCTAAACGAAGGTTGAAAAATCTATGTAATAGACAAACTAAAAAATCGGGTATAGAAAGATCGTTAGAATGTACTACCTCGCGGTAACCTGAAGCTAACTATTAAAAATCTAGTTGATGTATTATGAGCATATATGTATAAAGGTGATGGGGATTTCCCATTCTATGTCGATCGTTCTCCAGAGTCAGAAAATACCCCCTCTCCAACCTGTTTCTGGCAAAAATTTTTGTTTGGACTATCTTCAGGCTTATTTTTGTTATTTTTGGCCTAAATTAAGGGTCATTTACCCCTTTCCTAACAAATAGCCGAGATCTCCTTCCCGAAATTTTGGGTCGTCCGTCACACGTATGATTTCGAAAAAACATAAAAGTAAATAGATAATGATACTATTAGATGATTGAAAATTACGCAGCTCTACATTTTTACACACTGGCCCGATAGCGATAGTGGCGAATGCATAAAAATACAAGAAAAAATTAATGCAGGTAAAACCAATAGTGAGAAAAAACCGCTTACACGTAGAGATCCTTTAGAAAACTCAAAGACTCCAGGATGTTGCTTAACAAAAATCTTTTTAATAGTATCGCAAAAGCCAGGAGCGTGTGAGTGCAGTCGATCTAAAATTGGCTTTTTCTTGTAGCCATGTCCTAGTCCAAGCTTAAATATGCAACATAAACATTGCATTGAAAGCATAAAATGGCTAGATATGAAATTAGGTAAAGCAGATACAGTATACTGAAGGTGAAGAACTCAGAATGGGTCCCATAGCAAAATTAAAGATGGTGCAAGAATTGCACTATTTAAATTTTAATCGCAGAATTTGGTTGCGATGACCTGCGACTTATCTCGATCTAGGCTTAGTCGTGAGCTCACGATCATTTTGAGGTCGAGGTCAGAGGCGGATTTAATGGGGGGCTCTCCCTAATAACCCAACATAGACCGTACCTGTTCTTATGGGGTTGGGTGGGCGGGGGGTTTGGCCTCAGAATGACTACTAACTCCCGCAAAATGGCTGCGAACCCCCAGCCCGAAATTTGTCGAATTATCGTAAAAATTGGAAAAAATTAGCCTTTCTGAGCGTTTCTAGCTCATTTGTGGCTCAAAAGTCTGAAATTTTCGGCGCTTCGCGCCATATACATATGTTCCGACCATATTTTGTTCAATTTTCTAGAGTTTTTAAATTTTTTTTAAATTTTTCCACGCTCTATGTTCTAGAAAGAACGAGCATAGTCGAAAACGTCTAAATAGCAGGTTTTTGACGCGTACCAGTCGTTTTTAGCCGCAAAAACGCACTTTTGAAAATTTTTTGAGCCTGACCCTCAGAATTCCCATGCTTTACGTGTATTGATGTTACTATACACGGAGCGACAAGATACTAGGGGTTTAGATGGGACATCTATTCAAAAAAAACTCGCGAAAAAACGTGCCACAAATTCCGTTCCGGAGTATTTTCGAAACTGCTGGGATTCTGTTTTTAAAAAATTCGGTTGTACTTCCAAAAAACAAAATTATGGAGATGGGGCTGGAACCATAGGTGAGCACCACCGAAATTCTGCGGGAATGTGTGTGCAAGATTTTTCAAAGGTCAAAAAATGGTCTTAAAATGGTCTACCCATTGGTCTATCCATTTAACATTAAAAATCGTCTATATATTGGCATTAAAAATTCGAAAAAAACTAAAAAAAATTCCAAAATTGAATAATGGGGGGATATTTTGGTATCTGGGGGAAAGGTATTCGGCCTTCTGGGGCAACATACCCCCAAAGCCCCCTTCCTACGCCCACGTTTGGCTGGATCTGAGCAATCATCTGAATCATGTTCTATTTCGACATAAAAAATTGAAATGCATTTTGCAAGGATTCTCGGCCATTGTCGATCTAAATCTATCAAATGTTTGAATTTTTCCAGCGCTTGCGCAAAATATGCAAACATTAATGACATATATATATATATATATATATATATATATATATATATATATATATATATATATATATATATATATATATATATATATATATATATATATATATATATATATATATATATATATATATACACGTTTTGGAAGCCTTATTTTTGCTCCATAAAGCGATTTTCGCAGCAATGAAAGATGTCTGCCTAAACGAGTAGCAGAGCTTAAGCAACTATATTTTATCAAATTTTTCTATCATTTTTTTGCAAAAATTCCGAAAATTTCCAGCGCTTCCATGACGTTCGCTAATGAGCTTCTATAAAGTGAAAAATAAATGGTTCTTCTCGCATAAAATTGTTGAAAATCTGGAAGTCTTTTTTTGGAAAAATTTTTTGCATCAAAAATTATTTTTAATAGAAATAAAAAATGTGCTATTTTTAGCAAAGGCAAAAGCGCATCGGTTCGCTTATGAAAGCGGATATTTGGGCACTTTTTAGAGTTCTTGGATATCAACTGCTCTGAATTATGCCTATTGAGTTGCAATAAACTTTTGACCTTTTTACATTATAAGCTCGCGATTGACTCACAACGGTGAAGTCAATTATTGAATTAAAATCAACATAAATTGACATAACTAATTAAACTCGGCACAAGCAAAACATAGAACGTTAGAGATTCAAAATGAGCGTCCGTGCATAACACATACATTTCATCAGTTGCATACATGTTGCAGGGGACAGGGGATCACCTCGTCCAAATCGGTAGTCAAAGAGAGTCAAGACAGTTTTGAATTCTCTTTTTCTTAAGAAAACGCGCCTTTGACATATCTAGCTGCCTTGATTCCATTTTTGGCCAAAAATTAGGGTTCACTTCTCCACACCCCTAAAAATGGAAAAGTGGAGAATTGAAAAATTTAAAATCAAAAATTCGAGCCGTTATGTAAGATAAGTTGTCACTTAAATTTGTACCCGCTCAACAAAGCTTTTCATCATTGCGCTGTCCGTGTCATCCAAGACGAAGTTAAGCCATACGTGTGCCAATTCCCAAGGATCAAGTGTCATCCAACTCAACTCCATCTTCCTAAAATTTTAATGACAGCGATATGTATGCAGGTGTTGATAAGAAACCATTTTCTATGTAAATTGCACATGTAGGTGTGAAATGGGTCAAGGGAGTTAGGCTCGACGCCGAGAAATCTTAAAACTCACATAAGTTTGTTTTCAAAATTTTTATAGATTGTTTCGCGCGTTTTTTTATTCTGACAGACAGGAGACGTCAAAAAATTTCTTCTTGTTCCTTTCCTTGAATTTTTGGAACAGCTTTTTTCATATTCTCCACAAGTCCCAAAATTCAGGCGCTGCCTACGTGATTATCTCAGAATGGACTGTCGGTAAACCAAAGCAACTTTCTAGTAATCTCGCTTAGATAGTCTTGGACGCGTACTCACAGCAGCTAGACTTTCAAGAACTTTTGCCAACTTAAGTCCGGACAAACTCAAATTTGAAAAAAGAGTACATAAGCTAATTAGGCGTAGTAAGCATTGGTGGGCAGCACCAAAATTCTAGGTTGGGGAGGGGGTAGGCAAGATTTTTCAAAAGTAAAAAAAGTCTTAAAAATGGTGGTATGGCAAAAAAACACCATTTTTCAACGTTTCTCATTCATTGGTATCAAAATATTGCGAAAAAACACAAAAAATTTCAAAAATTCAAATTCTGGGGAGGTATTTTGCTTTCTGGGGGTGTATTTGGCCTCTTGAGGGTGCATACCCGTCAAAACCCCCACGCCCATGTGTGGTAGTAAGGCGGATTAAAATCAAAGAGATCGTGCAACACGCATATGCTTTTTTCGCATAAATGTCATTACGACTTTTCTTACATACCTAGCTTTTCAGATGTAATTTTAGAAGGAAATCAAATCCGATTCCGAAGTAAATTTAAGGATCAGAAGTATTTGAAATACGTTTTGTAGCAGATTAGAATGATTGTGATCAACCCAACGGCTTTCCTGCCACGCTAATTTTTCTTAAAATCCTTTAACAACGGTATACAGGCTTTCAAAATTCAGTGAGTATATTATCCACCCCTCAGATTGTTAAAATGGTATAAAAGGCTCGAAACTTCGTGAAATACCTTAGGAAGTCAGAAATGCGACAGAAATGAAAAAGAATTTTAATAAACAACCAGATTAAGAAAAGAGAGAGTACATAGAATAGATTTAAAAGAAAAAAGGTAAAAGAGTAGCATGCTATTAGTATAAAGTTGCCAATAAATTCCATTAAATGCGATTATTTTGCATACTCGTACTTCGCTTCTTTCCAGATCGTGCAGAAGCTGCGTTTTTTGTGAATTTAACATGCAGTAATGAACAAGGGTACAATTTTTATATTACCAGATAACAAGCGGTGGATGTGGCCCTAAAGCTATCGATCCTTCCCAGAAGCAATCAAGTGGTGAAATTATGGTACAAGGCAATGCATCTTCTAACACCTGAATAAAGAAGTAAATTTCTAGCCTCATAATTATTGGGTAGAATCCATACGTGGGCAGCAAGAAAATTCTGAGGGGTGCAAGATTTTTCAAATGTCAAAAAATGGCCTTAAAATTGGTGGTATGCCGTAAAAACACAATTTTTCGACGTTTCTCATCAAGCACTATCCATTGGCATCAAAAAATTGCGAAAAAAACGAAAAAAAATTTCAAAAATTGAATTTAGGGGGTATTTTGATTTCTGGGGGTATCTTGGTTTCTCGGGGGTGCATACCCCTAACCCTTCCCCCTCACGCCCTGCCTTTTTAAAAAAGGAATCAGTGTTAAAATGTGAATAAGATTAGATGTTTTTGTATGCTACGTCATGTTTTTGAAAAAATTAAGTAATCTTAGATCTGTTTAATCCCGGATTATTATTCGTTCTAGCTATTTCTTAAAATATTTCGCAGATCCAAATGTGACACATACCTAAATTAGAATAACAAAGCCATTAGCTTACATCAAGCATAAATTTGACTTGTCCGGAAAGTTGAGGTAAACTCGGCTTTAGACATATATCGGCCAGAGTCCAATTCCTGAAGTGATTCCAAATTCATTGCGCGAAGTCGAGATAACGTATTTATAGGAACTTAGAACTAAATCTTCGATAGCTCTTCTATTAATTTGATCAAAACAAAATGAAATGTCGATACGAAGGTCGTATAATTTACTGATAAAAAATTAATCTAGAACTAGAAAACCATTTTTCTCGAGCATAAAAAGAGGCGATAAATCTGGTAGTGTAGCACGAAAAATTGAAATTAAGGTCAAATGAATCTAGATAATTTTTTCAGAGACAAACAGACTTAGGAAGGCATATGCACATATGTGACTCTTGAATCTAACACCAAAAAATAAAGCATAGCCCGCTTATTCAAGTGTAATTTTAAAATGAAAGGCCGTTGTGGTCAACAGCTTACCTGGGCTCTAACAGCCAAATGGTCAGTCAGACGGGACTCGGCATAGGTGTGATTGGCAAACATGGGCGTTGGAGGTCTGAGGGTCTAGACTCCCTCCTTAATCTGGCGGACCCCCTTTCCCCAGAAATCGATAGACCCCAAAATTGAATTTTTGGTGCGATATTTAGCAATTTCGCCTTATCGGAATACCCAGAATTTGACCGCTGCCCACGTATGGTGATAGGGCCTGGAAGATTTTGATTACTTTGAATTTAAAAGACTTCTAGAATCCAAAAGGGATCTAGTATACAATTTAACCTCAGCGTTTTTTAGCCGATCCATATAAGCTACAGTAACCAAACTTCACAAGGAGATAGCTATAAGCCTACTTAACTGATATGTCAAAATTGATAAACTTACTATGTAAACTTACTGATTTACACTCACAGTTTACAACGTACTAACGGCATCTAAAAATTGTGAACGATTCGGTGGGTTTCGAACAAAGCAGTTTTTTGTAACTCAATCAACATCCTACATTAAAAAAGTAAGTTTAAAGTAACTTTAAAGTAAAGTAAAGTGAGTTTTTTCAAATTTTTTTAAGCAGTAACTTTGCACCGTAAGCTAATCAATTTTGCGAGATTAGTACAGTAGGCTTATAGCTATCTCCTTGTAAAGTTTGGTTACTGTAGCTTATATGGATCGGCTAAAAACGCTGGGGGTAAATTGTATATTGTATACTATATCCTCCAAAAAACCTCGTAAACTTGGTCTTTCTAGAAAAATTTTATTTTAGCGCGATTTTTCATGATTTTCTTATGTCAGTAGATAAACCTCAAGAAGTAACATTAAATAATGGTGTATTTTGTTGTCACCATCTACCTTCCGGTACTAATTGACCTTTGACCCCAAACTCTTTAGAATTTCGGTGTCCTACTCCTTTTATGCAAACAATGTGAGCGGATTAAAATTGGTTTAATCGAGGTACTGCGATGTGGTCCAAGAATACATGTAACTACTCGAAATTTTGGGGATCCCGCCTATTTTTAGGGGGGGGTTAATGACCTCCAATTTCTGGTCAAAAACGGCCAAAAACCGCCTAAAAACAGCCAAAAAAATCAACTGTTTTCCAAAAAAGTGTGGGGGGTCAAAAATTTCAGGCTTCGGGGGATGGGTTGACGTCCGACTTTGGGCGAGGGATCCCCACACTATCCCTATTACATGTACTGGTCCAAGCATTTAGGGTGTTCATAGGCCAGCGAAATTAACGATTTCTCAATGATTCCAGAATCTTATGTGTAATAGCAAAAAAGAATTATGATACAAGCAGAGTTCCGAAAAATCAGGCGATTAATCCAGTTTTGGTCTGCATCCCCTAAACAAGGTAGAAACAAGATATAATATGAAATCAATTCTAGTTAAAATGGAAAATTTAAGACCAGCAGTACAAAATAGAAGTCAAATGAGCAGAATGCTAATTTTTTGCGAAAATTCTGGAGAGCACCAATAAATTGTCATTTAAAGCTCTTTTTGCGCTTTTACATTTATTTATGCCAATTCACGCAGTTTTAGCACAAAAAACTTTTTGGCGGCTCCCCAGTGCAGCTTGATCTTTCACGCGTGTCATGCTGTGCAAGTACGAGTATGATCAAGTCTAAATTCGCTTCAAAATGAAATTGGAAATTCCGTGCGAAAACAGGGCTTATAAGTCATATGGAAATAAACTACAAACCAGTCTCTGTTCGTGAATCTGGTTAGAATTGGCTAAAAAGTGCACTTTGAGGCATTCATTGCGCTATTTTCATATTTATGCCGAATTGCATTCAAAATTTGATAATTTTTTCTCGGACTGAACTCCAATGGGCAGCCAAATTGAGCAGCTTTGACTGAAACTTTTAATTTTTAATTATTTTCTTACTGGCCAAGATATTCGACCGATATGTTCAAAACCATCATGAGCACTTCCGAATGAGCAATCAGATCTTCTCCAGTGAGTATATTGCCGTTTGATTTATCAGAGGCAGTCTGTATCAAAAACTACGTATGAGCTATACCAGGACACGTCGAAATTGGGATACCATTCGTGCGTGTCGTTGGGTAATCGCGACAATTCGGTGTAAATTTCACGAGCGAATGCGAGCTCATTATGCAATTGACCTCTACCTGAAAACGAAACTAGCATACAAATAATGGATCTGGTATACAATATACCCGCCACCGTTTTTAGCCGATTCAAATAAGCTGCAGTGATAATAATAATAATTATTATTATCAAACACGTTCTGACTCGCATCAATAAAAATAGTGATCTACAGTGTTGGTCACTGTAGCTTATTTGAATCGGCTAAAAACCGGTGGCGGTAAATTGAAATTCCGTTCGAACTTATCGAATACTAAATTCGAAAAGTAATATAAATTATAAGAAAAGTCAAAAGTAAAGCTATGGCTTACATATTCGATTTCAAAGTCTGGCCTATTGACTGTGTTTAAGTAACCCTGTTGTTATGCGATCATATTTTTTAAGTATTAAGCCTGATAGGAAAACATTTTCGCTCCCATTAGCTTTAGAGGATTTGAACGGATGAGGTACTCGTCGCTCCTGAGTCCCAATAAACAGAGGCTGAGAACTAAAAAATATTTATTCAGACATTTTCGAGCTTTCGCTCACTTCAATAAAATAATTCTGTCGAGTGTATTATAGTATTTTGTAGAAAAGCTTTATGAGGTAAAATCATATGAAATTAAGCAAAATACCAATCAGAATTTCGTCAGTTTGCAGCATATGCACAGAATGCAAGGTCTAGCGAGGCACTTTCTAAGGGGGAATAAGTCAGTTTTTTGGGCCAAAACAGACTCAAAAATAGTATAAATGGTAAAATGACGTGAAAATCTGTTAATCGCCATTACTGATCATTTTCAAGCGGTTTATCAGAAAAATTCAACTTTGTTAATTTTTGATCAACATGCTGTAATTCCCAAAAATTTTCACATTTTTAAATTCTAAAGATCTAGCTATCCCACCCCCGCGCATTTGATTGTCTGAATCTCTCCATTGCTAATTATGTCAACCGTCTTACTCTCAATCCACAACGCCTCCGAACTAGTCTCCATTTCGATTGTCTTCAAACCAAGAGAAAGTACGCCTAAGGCTGTCAAACCCAGGATAAGCACGTGAACGTAGAATCGTTGTACGAAACAGCCGAGTGAAAACAAACAGCTTTGCATAAATGAGCGAATTTTCAGCGCAAGGGTATTTCCGGTAGCGTACTTCTGCGATTGATTTAAATAATAAGTAACGCAAATGAAGCTAAAATACGACTAGAAATGGCTCCAGCTTATACCATGAGTTATTATTACCGTTTAGCTACGCGATCGACTCATTTCTTATTATCATCGAAATTATTAGGAGTTTTTTTGGAAAATTCTGCAAAAACCTGATTACCATCCGAAAACCAAATACCCTGCAGAACCACAGGATTTTACTTTTGAATTGTCGCAGTTTTGGACCATTATCGATAGTGCTTTACGAAAAAGGTGAAAACAGCATTTATGACCAAATTGCCAACTTTTAACCCTTTTCTTTCTTTGTAAATTTAAGCATGTCTAACTGTGAGATCCGAATCGTATACAGTTTGACATGCCAAAAGACGATATGTCATATCTGCTAGTACATTGCTTGTCGATAAATAATTGCACGTAAGCATCGGTATCTGAGATCTAGAGGCCCCAAAATCCAAAAAAAATCCGACAACACTGCACAAAATTAAATTTTGAAATGGTGTCTCGTTTTTCCGCTTTTTATCTGGTGCCGATAGATGCAGTTTGATTCTTAATGTAGGGCAAAATGATGTTTTACTGCATCGGCACTTTTCTGACTTTCAAAGATTTTTGAGTCTACTTCAAAATTTTTGAGCTCCCCATGTAAGCTCATAAAAAATGGTTGCATTGACGATCGTCTTATATCATATTTAAAAAAGATCAACTTTAAGTTGAAGAGGCTCTCTGGTATAAAAAACTTACAAGTCTCACGAATTGCCACGCCAACTGGCAGTCGCACCAACTGGGACGAATCAAAAATCGTAGGCAAATGGACCCTTCGCTTCTTCTATTTCTGCCGAGACAAGCAACGGCGGCTAAAAAATTGCTTAATGGTTCCAGTTTTACATTTAACAAAACAAGTTACTGGATAAATAAGATTTTCATGTAGAAATTACAAAAGGATATTAACACAACATTTCTAATTTCCCGCAAATGCAATTATGAAAAATGGTGCATTATTGTAAATACCAGAACTCTGCTGCAGTACTGAGACTGACTGTCCGAATATGACAAAATAAGTTAATTATTATAAAGCTCTGCGACAGATATCCGTGCTCCCAATATTTAAAGTTGTCAGAAACCATAGTATTTTCATGAATTAGAGCGACTTTCAATTAATGATTTGTCACGCCTTCTTTTGATGTTTTTCCGTCCAAAATAAGACTTCATAAAATTTCGATAATGACGTCGAAATGAACTCCCGGATACATAATCTAGCTAATAAAGTGCAAAGAATTTAATGAAGACTATCCATTCTTGCTTAAAAATTTGAAAATTTGGTTGAAAATGTATAGTTCCGACAATTTAATAACAGGCGATTGAGATCATGAAAGGGTTTTCCCGCTTGACTTTCATACTTGGAATGTTAAGCATAATGATAGTGTAAATGTGGCTTTGATTTAGGTAGGTAGGTAGGTACTCTTATATGCGAATTTTCCAAAGCATGCTTTGAAACTGCATACACAGCTGTATGCCGACCTAAGCGGACATAAGTCGGCTTGAACACCGTCAGTACTTACATATGAGGTATCATCTAACTGAGCCCAAATTTAAGAACGGAAGAATCAATTGGAGTAAGTTAAGAATATGGTACTTTCAGAATACTATATAATAAAGTTCAGAAGAGCGGATTTTTTTGCTCAGTACTTAGAACATGTTGAAAGAAAGCGCGGGAAAAAATTTCATCCGTCTATAATCAATTTTACTAAAGCTATGGGTTTTTTAATTAGCCTCTTCTCGACCTAAGCATCTTCTCGACGACCTAAGTATTTGAAGATTTAAACAACGGAATGCAGAATCACATGCAGATACCCAATTTACGTCGACCTAAGCATCTATACATCGACCTAAGCATCTATACATCGAACTAAGCATCTATACATCGACCTAAGCATCTATACATCGACCTATGCATCCATACATCGACCTGAGCGGAGGTGACCTCGACCTAGGCAGCTTAAAACACCTTTTCAGATATACTAAGCCTAAGCCTAAGTATAATAGAGGCAATAAATTAGATTTTCCTATATCTTATCAAGTAAAACCGAAAAAAACATGCAAAAAATATGAAATTTTTTTTAAGTTTTTTTGAAATTTCAAATAGCTTTCCGCGCCTTTTTCTCTTTTCTCCTTCATTGCTATGCTTCCTTCCTTAATTTCAGCCCATATAATTTATTTCTGACAAATGTGCAAGTCCTTGGATCGAGCGGTCTAATCGTCCCACCCAACACTGACATCGAGAGTTGCCTGCAACTTTGCAAGTATGGCTCAGATTTTCACCAAATTTTTTTCCGCGCCTCTTTTTATCATGTTCTACCAGTTTGGCAAGAAATTTTTGGCATTCCGCATTCGTTTTGCTCGTTTTCTAAAAGTACCATATTCTTAAAATTAGCCGCAAAAACTTAGATTTTCGTATATCTTATCAAGTAAAACCGAAAAAAAGATGCAAAAAATATGAAAATCTTTTTAAAGTTCTTCTAAAATTTCAAACAGCTTTCCACGCCTTTTTTCTTTTTCTCCTTCATTGCAATGCTTCCTTCCGTAATTTCAGCCCATATTATTTATTTCTGACAAATGTGTAAGTTCTTGGATCGAGATGTTTAACCGTCCCAACACTCAAATCGAGAGTTGCCTGCAACTTTTCAAGTATGGCTCACATTTTCAACGAATTTTTTTCCGCGCTTCAATTTATCGTGTTCTACCAGTTTGGCGAAAAATTTTTGGCATTCCGTATTCGTTTTGCTCTTTTTTTAAAAGTACCATATTCTTAATTCTGGCAGAATCAATTGTAGAATTCAAAGTTGAGTTCCTTCAAATCCACTAGAACTGAATTTCTTTGAGCGAATTTATTGTGCAAACCACAAAGAACAGTTTGAGATTTTTAAGTTCTACTCTAATATTAAAATATTTTAGGAAGATTCCGAAATGGTTTTTATGTTTGCTATGAGTAAACAGTGCAAACCACATATAAAGCCGCTTCTTTTCGCATAATCAACGAGACCGAGTCTACAAACTGCAACTCACCTCGAATGCCTTCGCCACACCTTCGTCATGAATTGGTGACTTTGTCTCCGAAGAGCTGGTATTGGTCCGCGAATCGTCCGACTTTGATTCGTCACTGACAGTCATCTTAACTCATACGGAGCAACCGAAGCGCGGCCGTTCCTCTTCGCTTCACTGAGCCAGAATGAGGAGGGGAAATATCAGCGAGTGTAAACGAAAATAATTGCGTCGTTTAATCCGGAATGTCTCATTTTAATAATAACTGCAAATTGCATCTATATAGAATTAAGTAATTTACACATTCCACGAAATTTTAGGGAGTTGAAGCAAAAAAACAGCTTTGTCGTATGTTTCAAAATCATTAGGGCTTTTGTACCATACGGTGATTCGGAAGTACATATTATCAATCAAGTCAAGCGGGAAAAGGCCTCTTTTTCACCTCCTCTCGCTTCATATGATTCGAACAACTTAATAGCATTGTTTCCTAGTCTTTGCTTATCTTGCTATTGTTATTATTTTTTCCTGTTGATGTTATTATTATAAATTATTATTATTTATACATTATTTCGTTACACATCGTTATTCCAATTTTGTTTTCGACACTCCGATGCTTCCTTTTTAGTAAACTACAAGCATATTTTGTATATGCTTCCTTTTTAGTAAACTGCTAAGATATTTTGTATACATATAGTATACAACCATCAATCCACATGGGATCTCTTCAGCCGAATTCGATTACCACGTCCCTTCAAAAGCTGAGATTTTTTACCTACCCCAAATTTTGACAAAAACTTGCATTAGGCAATTTGTCCAATTGTAGGTCATTTACATACGTCATCCCAAAGCATGGACGACTATCCCCTCCCAAATTTTTAATCGTTCCATATGACACCTCTTTATTATGCGTACGTGTTTTCATGCATGTATTTCATCAGCAAATCTTGAATTTTTCCGACATCTATGATTACTTTCAATATTTATCGTGTTGAAATAATGTTACCCTTTTACTCAACCGAAATTTTTATGTCATAAATGTCGTATTATTCTTAATTTTGGAGTTTGATAGACTATGCACTGTACAAGTAAAGATTTATGCCAGCAAGACTAAACGTTTTTTTTTACAAAAATGGATAATACTGACCAAATTTATCAGATTTGTAGCTATAAATACTTCAGTAAGCATGTATGTGATCGACTTTGCCTCTGTAGTCTGTTGCATTCCAAACGGCCCATTTTCGCATTACAATTTATTAGTGGATTGGCCCAACCTAAAAGCCTCACTAAAAAACGCCCAGCGGGACGGCCTTTTTAAGGATGACGTAGCGCTAGTAACGTAACGGACGCGCATTATCTGTGATCTGCATGCAGGGAGGTGATCATAGGTGGGCAGCTCCAAAATTCTGGGGGTGCAAAGTCAAAAATGGTCTTAAAAATGGCGGTATGGCGAAAAAACACCATTTTTTTAACGTTTCTCATCAAGCTCTATCCATTGGCATCGAAAAATTACGAAAGAATAAAAAAATTTTTTAAAAATTCAATTCTGGGGGCAGGATTTTGGTCTCTGCGGGGGAGGGGGTATTCAGCCTTCTGGGGGTGCATTCCCCCACGCCCTCGTGTGGAAGTGATGCGTACGCATGTTTGGCTATTCCATCAAAGGATGGAAATGCTTGATTTCTGATAGATACGTGAACATCTTCATGGGTTAATAATGCTGGTGTACTTCGACAATACTGAAAAATGTACATGAAGATGACGTAAGGCAGAATTAGAGCGGGGCAAGCACATTAAAGAATGACAGAATGGCGCGCATCGTTTCTCAGTGATCGACGGATGAATGAGACGATAATTTTGCTTTATAGCCAGTTTTACAGAAGTTAGGTTTGACGCATTCTCCGGATCATATTCATGGCGATTGAATAACTGAACACTTATAGTTTGTTTCAAAATTCGTGAGACCTTTTACAGTAAGGTGATTCGAAGGCAGTAAGAATTCAGCCAATCAGCATAAGGGCTTTCCTCTGGCTGGCTATCATCCATTCAACTTTACTTGGAAACCTGTGATTTGGCACTCTGGGTCACATTTGCTCTTCAGAGCTGTGAGACTGCAACAGGCAGCTTCGCGCTCGAAAAATAATTAAAGGCGCGCATACTCCCAATTTGAAAAAATTTTTAAATTTTTTTTGTTTGTTCGCAATTTTATGATACCAATGGATAGTGCTCGATGAGAAATGTTGAAGAATGGTTATATTTTCGCCATATCAAAATATTAAAGACACTTTCTCGACCTTTGCACCCCCAGAATTTTGATGCTGCCCACCTATGGTGGTAACCACACCTGGGCGTGGGGGTTGGGGGTATGCACCCCCCAGAAACCAAAATACCCCCCCCCCCCAGAAATCAAAATACCCCCAGAATTCAATTTTTGAAAATTTTTTCGTTTTTTTCGCAATTTTTTGATGCCAATGGATAGTGCTTGATGAGAAACGTCGAAAAATGGTGTTTTTTATCGCCATACCACCATTTTTAAGGCCATTTTTCGACCTTCAAAAAAATCTTGCACCCCCCAGAATTTTCTTGCTGCCCACGTATGGTGGTAACTCGCTACTTATGATTTGGATTTGAACAATACTACATTTGACGTCAGCTGGATGTCGATATGCCTGATTTTTCATTCTTAATTCCTCATCGAGTAAGATTGTGGTTTAATTTTTTAAAAACTTAAAGATACTGGGAATGTAGTTCGTCTGGTATTTTTTAATTGACTTTTCGCATCAAATTAAAGTTGAAAAAATAGACATCAGCATTGTAATTAATAATAGTTTTCCTGACATCCTTTGTTGACCGCGCAATCTAATTAAATATCATATTTTCCTAAAAAAATTAATGAATTTTGTGCTCATGTAAGTGTCATACATCTGAGTCAGCAAAAACTTTGTTTCTTAATGAGCCTTTCCTCTTCTTTCTTCACAGATGCGGTCAGGTAGAGATAGCTGAGATTAAAGAGCAAATTCCTTCAACATTCTCATTTCGGTAATAAAATGCGTTAGCTACCCTCAGTTTATTGTTATAAAGGGAAATATCATCTGCAGCTTTTGTCCGTTTGCGTCCATGGTGATGTACCTATTTAATATTCTCGAAGTTTTAGATTCCGAGCATAGTTTTTGCTTTATTTTGCCACGCGTAAACCTAATTTAATCTATTTCAAACCGATCCTTTGTACTTTAGGTATATGCGTGCATGTATGTACATTTTATAAAAACATCTCAATCTGAGTAAGGATCATTCCACCAAATATCCATAAGACCTAGCAGAGGAGCTTAGAAGAAAGTCTCCATTTTTCTTCCTTTGTCTCGCAATCTTTTCATGTAAATGGATGGAATGGATGAAAAAGATCAATAAATTGTATTTTTATCTTCTGACATTTTTAACGTATAAAGGGGTTCCTATGCATACTATCTGGCTGTTTCCCAGGCCGGGCTCAGCTCGTTTATATTTCCGTTTTACGGATCGTACATCAAATTTGCTTTGTTTTTAATTTTTTATTTCAAGATTTACGATTACACTTGGGCCTGATTTATATGCTTGTTTCTTTGAAACAATCAAACCATTGGACAAAAAAGTTAATGTGGAGACATGTTTTTTTCATGCTATTCGATAGAGCTTGAGACGGAAAAAATTAGCCCTACAATCGCGTTTACACTTCTCGTATGGTAATCGCACGTGCGTAAGGGTTTAGGGACTTAGACTAATCAAAATGCAAAATGGTAGAATATAGAAAACTAGTCACACCATTGCTTATTTCGACTGATTTCTAAGGCCCTTTCATTTGAGCCCAACTTTACCCCACATTTCTCGCAAATCTTGCCATCAATGAAGCTGATTAAGTATTTGGAGACAAAAAATACGCGCAGGTACATCGTGCTAGTTAACCGTAAAAAACTTAGTAATCTGATGAATTGTATTCTTGGAATTCTCTAATGAATCCTGCTCTCTGCTATAATATAGATTAAAGATTCCATAGACAACCATTTGTCATATTGTTGTAATGCTGTCAGGTTAATGCTAATCAGTACTAGTGTTAGGTACGGTTTATAATTACAATATGTAAAATGTAACGCTCTAATTATCACAAGTCGTATAACAAGAGCTTATTGTATGACCAACCGAGACTCAAAACTAGAAAAAGCTGAAGTATGCGCCTCTCTCAAGCACACAGCAAAGGTATAAGAAGGCGTCAACAACGTAAGCGATAGAAATAACTCACAAACAATGGAGTGTAGGATGGACCTAGTAAAAGATTGAGAGTAGTAATGGCCGGCAGCCTGGGGGCAACGCTGTAGGATAGCCCATGTTATAACATAGGCGATGACGTAAAAATCTGCACCCTGACGTCATCCCAGGGTGCAACGTTAAAGAATATAGAAGATTTGGACGGCTAGGGGGGTGTGTAAGGGAGGGGGGCTCCCACCGCGCCGCCTGTTATAGCATGGTCTATCTTGCAGTGTTGTTCCTCAGGTTGCATGGTCGATCTAGGGGTATCAGCTGGTGTGCCAAAAATGCTAAAATGGCATAAAACAGGTACGTGGCTGGTCGTCCTATTTGGGGGGACCAGCACTGATTTGGGAGGACTATGCCCAAAAATAGCACGAAACAACGTTTAAAAAGTCCGATTTTTCTGAATTTTGGGGGTCAGACCTTATTTCCCCAGATCTACGTGTCTGCAGCCTGGGGGCAACGCTGTAGGATAGCCCATGTTATAACATAGGCGATGACGTAAAAATCTGCACCCTGACGTCATCACAGGGTGCAACGTTAAAGAATATAGAAGATTTGGACGGCTAGGGGGTGCTTAAGGGAGGGGGCTCCCACCGCGCCGCCTGTTATAGCATGGTCTATCTTGCAGTGTTGTTCCTCAGGTTGCATGGTCGATCTAGGGGTATCAGCTGGTGTGCCAAAAATGCTAAAATGGCATAAAACAGGTACGTGGCTGGCCGTCCTATTTGGGGGGACCAGCACTGATTTGGGAGGACTATGCCCAAAAACAGCACGAAGCAACGTTTAAAAAGTCCGATTTTTCTGAATTTTGGGGGGTCAGGACCCTATTTCCCCAGATCTACGTGTCTGCAGCCTGGGGGCAACGCCGTAGGATAGCCCGTGTTATAACATAGGCGATGACGTAAAAATCTGCACCCTGACGTCATCCCAGGGTGCAACGTTGAAGAATATAGAAGATTTGGACGGCTAGGCGGTTGTGTAAGGGAGGAGGGAGCTCCCTACGCGCCGCCTGTTATAGCATGGTCTATCTTGCAGTGTTGTTCCTCAGGTTGCATGGTGGATCTAGGGGTATCAGCTGGTGTGCCAAAAATGCTAAAATGGCATAAAACAGGTACGTGGATGGCCGTCCTATTTGGGGGGACCAGCACTGATTTGGGAGGACTATGCCCAAAAATAGCACGAAACAACGTTTAAGAAGTCCGATTTTTCTGAATTTTGGGGGGTCAGGACCCTATTTCCCCGGATCTACGTGTCTGCTTAAAAATTATGTATCTGGTCAAGCATTTTCCCGATTTTAGCCCTATTTTATCTAGAAATTTTCCCTGCTGAGATGCTTCCCGCATGCATGCCTTGTTGTATGTATTTTTACTGTTCGAAGAAAGCACGTACACAACAATACGAATAAATAAGTAATGTACAACTAATTTTGCTAAAAATTACAGTAAAAATGAACGAGGCAGCCATATTGATCAGCGAATACATCGGATATGCTGCAAATGTGATCTGTTTCGTTTGATAAAGAGAAATACGATATGACAATACGTCGCAGGTTGAACATGAAAAAATTCGCAGTTATTTCAAATGATTTCTAGGCATCTCATCCGTAGATGCGAAGCAGGGCGGTTCTGGGGGTCAGACTGCAGCCTCAAAAATAGGCATAAATTGATGGTCATTGCAGCAAAAAATTTTAATTTTCATCAATTACCAGAAACTTTTCCATTTAGGCCCCCTCCCGTGTATGTCTCGTCTCCCACTCATTTGCATGGGTTTGCATACTACCGAAAACTTTGCCGTTTAAAAACAATTATTGATATATTTTTTGTGAAGTCGTGAAAATTTTTTGACAAGTTGTGAAAATTTTTTGTCAAGTTGTGAAATATTTTTACATGCTTAAGCATAGTACTTTTGTCAAGTTGTGAAATATTTTTGTCACGTTGTGGAAATTTTTTTGTCAAGTTGTGAAAATTTTTTGTCAAGTTGTGGAAATTTTTCGTCAAGTTGTGGAAATTTTTTGTCAAGTTGTGAAAATTTTTTGTCAAGTTGTGAAATTTTTTGTCGAGTTGTGAAATATTTTTGTCACGTTGCGAAATATTTTTGTAAAATTTTTATATTTTGCTGAAAGTATGCAGTTTTACAAGTTTTTTCTAAAATAAAAGGAATTCATCCATCGGCCAAAAAAAGGAAAAAATAACGAAAATATGAGTTTTAAGCACTCAATTCTGGTGTCTCAGCTTGATCAGAAGCTGTTTGCACCTTAAAAATCAAAATTGCTTCAATTCTGCATCATGAATGCAGATATACTGCATCCATGACCCCAGCTAGCACGACGTGGACGTATGAAGCTCGCCAGCCATGAGATAATATAAAAAACATTATTAGCACAATGTACAAAAAAGATTATAGGGTTGTGTATGATAAACGTTCTTTGGTCCCCGATTATTGTACTTTACCGTTCGGCTTTTGATTGTAGGGTGCACGTGTTACCCTGGTGAAACAGGTTCGTGGACACGTGTATACCTTTATTATTTTTTCTGAATTTTGTTTTGTTTCCCCTTTACATGTCGTGCCTTGTGAGGAGCAAGTGCCGGCGATGTGTAGCGGCCTCTGTTCGTTTTCGATTTTGTTTTGTTGTACATTCTCAGCCGTACCCCGCGATCCGGGTTAGTGGCGGTTGGGGTGTACAGTGTGCCTGGTGAAGTGAAAAGGTGCGTGCGCTACCTCCTTGAAAAGAGTTCGTGGGCGCACGTATACTTGTTTGACTGGCCGAGCGGTAAATACTTACGTTATTTACACCCTGCGATCATACACTGTCCTATTTCCTTTTTTGTACATTGTGCTAATAATGTTTTTTTATATTATCTCATGGCTGGCGAGCTTCATACGTCCACGTCGTGCCAGCTGGGGTCATGGATGCAGTATATCTGCATTCATGATGCAGAATTGAAGCAATTTTGATTTTTAAGGTGTAAACAGCTTTTGATCAAGCTGAGACACCAGAATTGAGTGCTTAAAACTCATATTTTCGTTATTTTTCCTTTTTTTGGCCGATGGATGAATTCCTATTATTTTAGCAAAAAATTTGTAAAACTGCATACTTTCAGCAAAATATAAAAATTTTACAAAAATATTTCGCAACGTGACAAAAATATTTCACAACTCGACAAAAAATTTTCACAACTTGACAAAAAATTTTCACAACTTGACAAAAATTTTCCACAACTTGACAAAAAATTTCCACAACTTGACAAAAAATTTTCACAACTTGACAAAAAATTTCCACAACGTGACAAAAATATTTCACAACTTGACAAAAGTACTATGCTTAAGCATGTAAAAATATTTCACAACTTGACAAAAAATTTTCACAACTTGACAAAAAATTTTCACAACTTGACAAAAAATTTTCACAACTTGACAAAAAATTTCCACGACGTGAAAAAAATATTTCACAACTTGACAAAAAAATTTCACAACGTGACAAAAATATTTCACAAGTTTACAAAAATATTTCACAACTTGACAAAAAATTTCCACAACTTGTCAAAAAATTTCCACGACTTCACAAAAAATATATCAATAATTGTTTTTAAACGGCAAAGTTTTCGGTAGTATGCAGACCCATGCAAATGAGTGGGAGACGAGACATACACGGGAGGGGGCCTAAATGGAAAAGTTTCTGGGAATTGATGAAAATTAAAATTTTTTGCTGCAATGACCATCAATTTATGCCTATTTTTGAGGCTGAAGGCTGACCCCCAGAACCGCCCTGCTTCGCATCTACGGATGAGATGCCTAGAAATCACTTGAAATTACTGCGAATTTTTTCATGTTCAACCTGCGACGTATTGTCATATCGTATTTCTCATTATCAAACGAAACAGATCACATTTGCAGCATATCCGATGTATTCGCTGATCAATATGGCTGCCTCGTTCATTTTTACTGTAATTTTTAGCAAAATTAGTTGTACATTACTTATTTATTCGTATTGTTGTGTACGTGCTTTCTTCGAACAGTAAAAATACATACAACAAGGCATGCATGCGGGAAGCATCTCAGCAGGGAAAATTTCTAGATAAAATAGGGCGAAAATCGGAAAAATGCTTGACCAGATACATAATTTTTAAGCAGACACGTAGATCTGGGGAAATAGGGTCCTGACCCCCCAAAATTCAGAAAAATCGGACTTTTTAAACGTTGTTTCGTGCTATTTTTGGGCATAGTCCTCCCAAATCAGTGCTGGTCCCCCCAAATAGGACGGCCAGCCACGTACCTGTTTTATGCCATTTTAGCATTTTTGGCACACCAGCTGATATCCCTAGATCGACCATGCAACCTGAGGAACAACACTGCAAGATAGACCATGCTATAACAGGCGGCGCGGTGGGAGCCCCCTCCCCTTACACACCCCTCTAGCCGTCCAAATCTTCTATATTCTTTAACGTTGCACCCTGGGATGACGTCAGGGTGCAGATTTTTACGTCATCGCCTATGTTATAACATAGGGCTATCCTACAGCGTTGCCCCCCAAGCTGCCGGCCATTACTACCATTGAGTAACGTTAGTGTTGTATAGGACGAAAAAAATCAAGCTAACGAGGTTATAAAAACATAAGAAAACCCAATCTCATAAATTTTGGTTTTGTACGAAAATTCTGTCATTGCAAAAGATTTAACTTTTTATTGAAACCTTAAAAGTTCAAACATAAAATGCGTCTTATACATATACAATATTCCATTTAGAACTTAAAAATTTGATTTCATACTAAAACTAAACTTATTCAAAACTATTTGGCAGTTCGGACCTAAAACCCGTTCACTTGGGTCTAATTTTAATTCGTGCTGTGTTGGGACATTAAAGTTGACTTCAATGTTTGAGGGCGTGAGGTCAGTTCGATCCCTGCCTGAGTCAATGCAATAACAAAGACAAAATAGCCGATCAATTTAAACGCATTTTTCTGACCTTTCGAAATTCTGTGGCTAAAACTTTGTCTAGCCTCATTTTAGCTCCAGTTAGATCATTTTTAATGCTTTAGCTTCATGAAAAATTATAAGGCAGTACAAAATGTGCATTTATTGCATATTGACAGTGATATCACAAAACTTTGAGATGAGTATATGGTTTCAATGATGAAACTCAGCAGTCTATTCCTTTTTAAATGTATATTAGCATCCCCTGGTTGTGTTTAACATAGGGAAATCTATTTTTCTTCTCTTTGAATGTATGTCCACCGCCTATGATATGCTTCGTAATAATTTTCTTCACTCATAAAATGATAATTCTTGCAAAAGAATAACATGCAATTTAGAGCGAGCTTAAAAAATCGCAGAAAATGAAGCTAACCAGGGTATGTAAAGCAAGTGTAACATAGGCCAGAATGTCGTCCTGTCATGGTATCGTAGGTTTTAAAAACGTCACGGTAAAAGAACAGCCAATGATAGTGTTAGTCAGAAAGCATTGATATCTGACTCTGAATAATAATAATTCATTCGCTTATTTGATAGTGTGCAATATGACGTGAAAAGCTAAAACTAATCTAGCCCTTTGGACTTAAAATATTTTTAAATCCGGAATTACGATTTAATTAAAGCATGTAGGAAAAGCGAAATATACGAGGAGTGCACGCTAGCTGCTGTCCTTGGATTTCGTATTTGATACTTTATTCATGTATTTTACGTTAGGCCCGCTAATTGGAATAAAGGCTGCTTTAAAAAATTCAGTGAGTCAACTTTAATTTCGAACTTATAGCAGTTCGACGTACTCATTGATCCCCTTAAAGTCCTAAGAAAGCTAATCAAGCTTATCTAATTTTTCGCTCCATTTGCTCAATCATTTTTAAGTTTAAAATATCAGCTTGTTCTTTTTGACTCGAGTGTATCACGTGTATATCTAACTTATCCTCTATATTGAAAATTTTTTGCGATTATTTCGATAATTTTATATGTTTTAGATCATATTCACCGTTAAACATAATAAGGTCAAAATCTTTGGCTCTAAAAACGTTGGAGTCTTTTATGTATTACTAGCTAAGGTAAACGGCGTTGCCCGGGTTGAAAATAGGCCTGATAGCTATATATAATCGAGATGTCTCCTGTATTTTTTAATTTTTTGGGACTTTTGATGTTTTTCGGATATTTCTAAAAAAATTGTTGGTAAAAACCATATTTTATTTTTTGGATTTCTTAAGATGTTTTTTATCAACCATTTTCTTGATCAAATCCATATTTTTGACGTTACAGAATGGTTATGAAAATTCTTTAGTCAAAATCATATTATTCATGTTTTGGGATGTTCTGGAAATTTTTTTGGTCAAACACATATTTTTGATGTTTTGGAATGTTTTTGAAAATTTTTTTCTTCAAACTCTATTTTTGATGATTTAAAAATTGTTTGTTTGTTGTAGCAATGGGTGTCATATATCACGTTATATCTTATAACACTCATTTGTTATAGCAGAGGGTATTTCTTATCTTATATCACTGCAGGTTATGGCACAGACAGGGTATCTTATATCACATCATTGTACCGTATAGCATTGCCCATCTTGTAGCATTATGTAGGCTATATTACGTCCGATCCTATGTTATAACGCATGCAGCGGCAAAAGTACCGTGAACCGAAAATAGTGAAAACTGAATTTAATCCGATTTTCGAAATTTGGCAAAAAATCGGCTATGTCCTGAAATCGGCCATGCATAATCATAGGGACGCCCCCCGCTTAATTCCTATACATTTTTTGATCATATCCATATTTTTGACGTTACAGAATGGTTTTGAAAATTCTTCAGCCAAAATCATATTTTTGATGTCTTGAGATGTTCTGGAAATTTTTTTGGTCAAACCCATATTTTTGATGTTTTGGGATGTTTTGGAAAATGTTTCTGGTCAAACCATATTTTTGATGCTTTAAAAATTTTTTTGTTCGTTGTAGCATAGGGTTTCATATATCATGTGATATCTTATATCACTCATAGGGTATCTCTAATCTTATATCACTGCATGTTATGGCACAGACAGGGTATCTTATATCACAGCATTGTACTATATAGCTATGCCTATCTTGTAGCATTATAAAGGCTGTATTTAGTTCGATCCTATGTTATAACGGACGCAGCGGCAAAAGTACCGTGAACCGAAAATAGTGTAAGAGAATTTATTCCGAATTTCGAAATTCGGAAAAAATCGGCCATGTGCCGAAATCGGCCATGCATCAGCTTGGGGACGCCTCCCACCTCAACCCTGTGCAGGGTGCATGGGTGGGGTTGGTGAAATTCAAATGTCGCTACTGCACCCCTAGCCGGTAGGCCGAGCTCGAGCCCAGACGTCAGCCCACCAAGTGTTATGAGGCCGGAGCCAACCCCGAACATACAAACAGTCTTTCACATAATATAGTAGAGTTGAAAGCACTATTAACTTTGTGACGTCGTTAATTATTGAAACAAATACTTAACAGTTCCTGCGATCGAAAGAAACTTTTTTGTTCAGTGCTTGCAACAATGGACACCTTTTAAGATGCATGAAGGAATTTAGATTTTTCTATTTTTATTAATTTATCACAACCATTTTAGTACCGAAGGATTCACGAGAGTCACATGAAAGACATAACTTCCCGAATACACAGTGGTATAAAACACTTATCAAATTGAAAAATTCAACGCTATGATCTTTCGAATTTTTAGGGCTCGTTGATTCTGGGACCCTGGGATCCAGGGTGTAGTGGTCTAACCAATGAATATCTGGTAGATCTATTAGATTAAATTTTTGATATGTTCTTCTTAATTTAGCCAGTTTTACACCATCTTGACCCTTGAGGCTCATTCATACATCACGCAGGACCACGTCACAGGATTATGTGGCGTGACTTTTCCTAAAAATAGTGCAACTTGTGAAAATCGTGCGAATTGATGTATCGCTTGATCCATTCATACTTCTTGCGGACAATCGCGCGATAATTCGCAACAATCGACGCATCGCTTGTTCCACTCATGCTTGCTGCGTATTTTCGCAAATTGGGTTTTCCTGTGATGCAACGTGCGATTTTTTCTGTGAATCTTGCGAAATATCGCACGATTTTTTCGCGCATTTTTTGTTTTTCATTTTCTCGACTCACCCCATTACAAAATCAACGCATTGTCCGCTTGATACGAATAGGTAATAGAGCTAAATCAGTTTAAAGAAACACAGAAAAATCTGGGTTCAGTATAAAATGGCCAAAAAGGTACGAAAAATACTGTTCTGTGTTTCTACAGTAATCTGTGGGAATTTTCAAATTCTGATGGGGAAATCGCATAAAGATTGATAAAAATTTTTAGAGGTCCATTATTTTAGGGCTCTGATAAGCGTATGAGACATTCTCTTCTAGTGTGACTGCTAATAAATTGCTAAAACAACCGTGAATTAAAGTCAGTTTTAGGCTGCTTACACAGACGTTTTACGATGAACGGTATTCATAGGGCTAAATGATAGCGACCGCTTTTCCGGAATAAAAGGAGCATTTTTCATAAAAAGAGGAATTCAACATTTTGGAAGTCCGACAAAAACCAAAGGAATAGTAATACGCGCACTTAACAATTTCAGAATTTGTCGCCCAATTTCTTACTTTTTCTTTATTTTTTTATTTAAAAAGTTTGGGCTTGAATATTCTGAGCATGTCAAAATTATCTGACTCTTCTCACCGACTTATTTTTATATAGTAATTTTGCGCGAACTTTCAAAATTTAGCAAAACCAATGAAACTTCGATTTTTTAGGATAAATTCGGCTTAAGCTGAAAATAATGCTCTTTGACATTTCGCTTTCGTACTCACTCGTTTATTCTAGAAATGAAACCTATTTTTACACAGTAATACACATACGCTTTAAAAATCTAAGCTCTTTTACTTTATTCGTTGTAAAGAATTTATTTCGAAGAATTTTTTTATCATTTTCCCAAATAATGTGAAAAAACTTAACTGACTAGCCGACAATGTTCGATATTTTGTCCCATGCGAGATCTTTCTGCTCACAAGCCCGCGCAGCATGTGAAAAACGATTAGCTTGAATGATGACGTATTAAAATAGTCAAAAATTAAATTGTATTAAATGGTTTTAATGATGACAAAGATCATACATGTAACGGCTCAAAATTTAGGGATTGAGCTCCCCGTCCAATTTTTAGAAGAGTGGGAAGGGGTAACTGACTTCCAATTTTTGGCAAAAAAAGGGCCAAAAATCGCAAGTTCTTCCGAAAATGGGGGAAGGGCAAAAAATTTTCTGTCTTTTTCAAAATTTCAAAAATTTTCTAATTTAAGATTTTCTGACTTTCTCCAACCCCTCCCCGTTACATGATTGACAAAGATATCATTTAATCAACTTTATAATCTAAGTAGGCGTGACGATCATACGTGGGCAGCAAGAAAATTCTGGGGGGAGGTGCAAGATTTTTTTGAAGGTCGAAAAATGGCCTTAAAAATGGTGGTTATGGCGATAAAAACACCATTTTTCGACGTTTCTCATCAAGCACTATCCATTGGCATCAAAAAATTGCGAAAAAAAACGAAAAAAATTTTCAAAAATTGAATTCTGGGGGGGGGTATTTTGATTTCTGGGAGGGGTATTTTGGTTTCTGGGGGTGCATACCCCCCAAAACCCCCACGCCCAGGTGTGGTGACGATGAACCATGCATGTGCAGTTCGAATATGCATTCGACTATGTGCCATTTACATAATGGCCGACTAGGGCCGTAAATCTTCAAAGTTGACATTTTATTCGGAGTTGCATGTATAAAGAAAACGCGAATTCGCATCAATCTCCAATTTTGCGAATTCTCGTCCGTCGTCAATTTGTTGCTGAAAATAGTAACTTTTGACACTTTTTGCCCAAAAACACGCGATGAAGTATGAATTGCAACGCGAATTATCGCATGATGAAATTTTTGCATTGTGCGATTTATTCTGCGTTGCGATTTTCGCTGGAAGTATGCATTGAACAATCATGTCGCAGAAAATCCTGCGATTCGCGCGAAAGCATGAATTGAATTCGCGTGCAAATCTGATCTTGCCAGCTTCGATTTTTGTATGTTTGGCGCAATGCGTGGAGTATGAATGAGGCTTTACTACGAAAATCGCAGCGCAGAATAAATCGCGCAATCCAGAAATTCTATCGTGCGAAAATTCGCGTTGCCATTCATACTTCATCGCGTGTTTTTGCGTGAAAAGTGTCAAAAGTTACTATTTTTAGCCACAAATTGACGGGGGACGCGAATTCGCAAAATTGGGGATTGACGCGAATTCGCGTCTTTTTTATACACGCAGTTCCGATTGAAATGTCAATTTTGACGATTTACGGCCCTAGTCGGCCATTATGTAAATGGAGAAAACGTCGAGTGCATGTTCGAACTGCACATCGATACATACTTCAAGGAGGGCAGCATACATAGCTAATTGTGTAGCATGCATGGGTCATCATCATGCCTATATAGATTATAAAGTTGATTAAATTGTATCTTTGTCATACATGTAACAGGGGATTTGGAGAAAGTCAAGGAATTTTAAATCAGAAAATTTTTGAAAGTTTGAAAAAAGTCAGAAAATTTTTAACCCCCCCCCATTTTTGGAAGAACTTGCGATTTTTGGCCGTTTTTGGCCAAAAATATGAGGTCACTTACCCCCTCCCCCTCTTCTAAAAATTGGACGGGGATCCCCCTCCCTAAATTTCGAGCCGTTACATGTATGATCTTTTTCATCAGTAAAACCATTTGATACAAGTTAATTTTTGACTATTTTAACACGTCCTCATTCAAGCTTATCGTTTTGGACATGCTCTGTGAGCTTGTATGCAGGAAGATCTCGCTTGGGACAAAATATCGAACATTGTCGGTCAGTCGTATAAGCTTTTTTACATTATTTGGGAAAATGATAATAAAATTCTTCGAAATAAATTCCTTATAATGAATACAGTAAACGAGCTTAGATTTTTAAAGCAGAGGTGTATTACTGTGTAAAAATAGGTTTCATTTCTAGAATAAACGAGTGAGTACGAAAGCGAAATTTCAAGAGCATTATTTTCAGCTTAAGCCGAATTTATCCTAAAAAATCGAAGTTTCATTGGTTTTGCTAAATTTTGAAAGTTCGCGCAAAATTACTATATAAAAATAAGTCGGTGAGAAGAGTCAGATAATTTTGACATGCTCAGAATATTCAAGCCCAAACTTTTTAAATAAAAAATTAAAGAAAAAGTAAGAAATTGGGCGACAAATTCTGAAATTGTTAAGTGCGCGTATTACTATTTCTTTGGTTTTTGTCGGACTTCCAAAATGTTGAATTCCTCTTTTTATGAAAAATACTCCTTTTATTTCGGAAAAGCGGTCTCTATCATTCAGCCCCCTGAATACCGTTCATCGTAAAAGGTCTGTGTAAGCAGCCTAAAACTGACTTTAATTCACGGTTTTCTTAGCAATCTATCAGCAGCCACATTAGAACAGAATGTCTCAACCGCTTGTAAGACCCCCAAAACAATGGACCTCGAAAACAATTTTATCAATCTTTACGCGATTTCCCCCATCAGAATTACAAAATTCCCACAGATTACTGTAAAACCACAGAACAATATTTTTCGTACCTTGTTGGCTATTTTATACTAAACCCAGATTTTTCTGGGTTTCTTTAAACTGATTTAGCTCCATTACCTATTCGTATCAACTAGACAATGCGTTGAATTTGTAATGGGGTCAGTCGAGGGAAGGATAAAGAAACAATGCGCGAAAAAATAATCGCATGTTGCATCGCAAGAAAACCTAATATGCGAAAATTCGCAGCAAGTATGAATGTAATACGCGATGCATCGATTTTTGTCGATTATCGCGGGATGTTTCGCTAGAAGTATGAATGGATCAAGCGGTACGTCAATTCGCATGATTTACGCAAGTTGCGCTATTTTTAGAAAAAGTCACGTAGTATCGATAGAACACGGGAAGCGATGGCGAAGTTCGGATTGTTACATAGTTCTTTGTACAATTAGCACGAGAGGCGGATACTAATAAATTGCTCTTTGCCAATCGGCTGAATTGTTAATACTTCTGAATCACCTTAATGTAAAAAAGTTTCAAGAATTTTGAAAGAGACTATAGGAAAAGAAGGCTTACAGGTAGCGCGTTAGCGCGCACCTACATCATAGGTAGCGCGATAGCGCTATCTATAATATACTCGGCCATCCTTTTTCTTATATGTTTTTCACAGCGAGTGCGAAATTTGTGTCCGCCATACAGCTATAACGGCACACATATGGGGGGTGCGGTTTTTTTAATCGATGGATAATTAAAAAATCCGATGCCGGTCTTTTTTTGTTTACACTCAATACCGAGTTAGCAATGCGTGTGTAAAGTGTAAACCGAAAAATCAAATAATTTGCGGAGGGCCAATTTTTTTAAATGTTGCCACAGAGCTGTATATTACGAACCTGACCTTAAAATTTCTTTACACTCAATGGTTGTTGCATAAAAATGTAAAGTATATGGCTTTTTTACTCTTTGCCTGTTTTCAGCTTATCTAACTCAATTTTAGTTTTTGTGCAGTCCAATTGGTTTTATAATGTAGAGGGTCACAAAATCTCGAATAACAATTTTTTCTCTTTTAACCTAATATTGTGTAAAGTAGACGGTTTTTTACTGTTTTCATGTGCAGAAGCATATCTAACTCATCTTTACATTCTATGCAGTCTGATTGGTTTTAAAAGGTAGACAGTTATAAAATCTAGGAAAGTGTTTCTGATTTTTTTCGAAAAAGTGATATTTTCAAATTTAGAGGCGGTTTATTGTAAAGGTAATTATCTTTATAATGTGCATCGTCCTAAGCGCTACACGGCAAAATTTATTTTGTTTCTTTACAATCAATATTGCGTTATTAGTGCAGGTGTAAACTTTACACTGAAAAAATTTTTTCGTCCAGAGCATCGTGGATGATGAATTATTTATTAAAAAATATTCCCCTTAAGGTCAGAATAACGAATCTGACCTTTAAACTTTTCTACAGTCAGTGTTTGTTGAGATATGAAGAGGTGAACTTTGAATTTTACCTACATCTATTTACTAATGCCGATAGATAACTTCGTATTTCATATTGTTTGATCAGATTTTTCTTATTTCAGAGGTTTTTAACTCGCCTTTAATGAGTAATTATTTTTATTATCATAAATACACTATTCTTAAACTTCAGTAGAATGATGAATATTTTTCAATTATTAACTAAGTTATAAAATCAGCCGATATGTCGAGTTGGCGCAGTGGCTTACGCATCCGTTCTCGCATGCAGATTCAGAGAAAGACTAATGGGTTCGAATCTTTTGAGTGTTAGCTTTTTTTCATTTTTTAATTCTTTTGGCAAAACCATGCACTTCATTTGACTTATTCATCTATTTATGTTCTGCAGCTGACACTTTTTGTTTTTTCACTTTCGCCTTAGTTCTCGGATGGGAGTGTAAAGAGTGCGAAAATCTGGGGGTAAAAAGACACATTCAAGCCGAGTTTTCGACTTGTTTATGCCTGCCAACAACTCCGGTTATGAGATTTAGGAAATTTTTTCTGACAGAAATGTACTACGGATCAAGGGCTATTCTGTGCTTGCCAGCAAACTTTTCTACAATAAATACGCAATTAGTACCAGGGATTTAAACCATCCACTCTAGTGGATGAGTAAAAAAACAGATTTTGTACGAGATTTCTCTGCCAACATTTTCGGTTATGAGTTTGAATGAATTGAATTAAAGAGAAATAAGGTAACTTCTAAGGGCTACACATCAAAGCAAGCCGCGTTCAAAAAAACGTAATATGGTGTTATTTATGGGGGGGGTGTAAAGTTCGAAATCTGAGGTGTTAAATGGGCGAAAAAACAGGTTTTTTTCGTATTTTGATTGGTAAATCATATCAAATATTTTGCGGAACACAAGCTTGGCTCATACAAACGTACTACAATCAAAGTGCTACAATCTGGCCCGAACCGAATTTATTTACACTCAATGGTTCAGATTTTTAAAGTTTACAATGTGGTGGACAATGGAAAATACAGGTTTGTCCATTTTTTGTTCGCCACTTTCTCTGTTCAGAAGTCGGGCGAGGTCGAATAGGATAAAAATAAAGTAGTTTCTAAGGGGTACGCGTCACAGCAAATTGCGTTTCTTTACATCAATATTTTGCTTTTTTCGGTAAATGTAAAGTCAAAAAAATGAGGTAGTTTAACGTATTTCTGCCTTGTTTTTTCTGCCAAGTTCTGGGTTATGAGTCTGGACATAATCTCAAGTCTAAAAATTAACCAGAAACCAATTGTGATACGCCAGTTTGTTTGCACTCAACAGTGGTGTAGAGTGGTTTACATCTGATATTTATTTGTCCTCGGTCCGTTGTGTTGACTTGATTTTTTTCATAAATGTTGATCGTAATATCACAGTGATATACAGAATTACGAATCCGACTGAAATTTCCTTTACACTCTGAGGTTGTGTAAAGTTTACACTGCAAATTAACTTTAGTTCTAGAGCCTTGCAAAAGTTTAATTTTTTTAAAAATGTTCTACGTAAAATCAGAATCGGGAATCTGACTGTAAGTTTTCTCCACACCTAGTAGTTATGTAAAGTTTGCCCTATTCCATTTATTGGTTATATGTAGTTTATACTACAAATTTATTTTACTTCCAAATCTGAGCGTTAGTGTTCCTTACACTTGATATTTGCGTAAAGTTTATGCTGAAAAACTTCGATCTGTTTAAATAATGTAAGGTTGTCTTGTTTAAAAAGGATAATGCTGATGTTAAAAACAATATTGTTTTCCGCGTTCTTGGACTGCTGTCATTATTGTGGTATGCTACTGTATGTGTTTACTGATTGATGTACTCAAATCATGCTGATTAAAAGTAGGGTACTACCAAAGAAAAATGCTCCGATGGAACAAAAAAGATGAATATACTTGGAATGTGGATTATTAAGGATGTAAAAGGAGGGGGCTAAGAAAAATCTACCTAAAGTCGCAAAATCTGCTGCAAATCATACTTTCTCTAAGCAACGGAAAAAATCGAAGTATATTCTGCGCCCTCTAAAAAAGTGTCTTTTTTAAATAACGTTCAAAGTTTCAGATAAGAGTGTATAAACGAAATCTGTATTGTTTATTTTTTCGAATTGCTGGCAAGTAGCAACGCTGACTAGCTTCGTATCCTGATCGATAGTAAACTAAATGGTATTGTATCTAAAGTTGTTTTATTTTGTTTTGAGCAGTGAAGCAAGCAAAGCAGGGGCCGATTGTTTAGTGCACAAAATCCTTAAGGGCATGTTAGTGTACCTGATTTAGTTTGTTTCAAGTCAACTTAAGTGTTTCCTACTGTTTTAAACCATTCATTCAATTGGCTTAGAAAGACTGTCAGTTTACTTACCATCATTTCCCATAGCTACTGTATAGCTAATGTGCTGCTTTTTCAATCATTTTATGGTTAAATATTTATTTTAATCTGTTGGCCGCAGAATATACTTCGATTTTTTCCGTTGCTTAGAGAAAGTATGATTGTTAGCAGATTTTGCGACTTTAGGTAGATTTTTCCTAGTCCCCTCCTTTTACATCCTTAATAAACCATATTCCAAGTATATTAATCTTTTTTGTTCCATCGGAACATTTTTCTTTGCTAGTCTACATATACCTATGCATATTTCTTGCTGCATAGCGCATTTCAGCTTCGTAAACTATGTACATAGGTACCTTGTTTCATTTAACTTATCGGTTTTCTTTTGAATTTTTCCGCAAGAATCAGGCCAGAAAAGTGGTTTAAAATGTTGATGCACTAATGCGGCTTAGCAATGGCATACGTCTATGACACGTTATACTGTAGAATATCATATTTACCGCATTAGTTTAAAACACCTTTGTAATCACTTTAAATTTTTTCAGAAACCTCAAAGCTAAATGAAACAGACTATAGTCTGTTCACTAACTTCGAGCATAAATTCTAAGAATTTTAATCGAAGCCGATGTTCACGATAATTATATATCAGGGCCCGGTTGCTCGACTCGGCCATTAACTAATGTTTACCTTAACGTTAATGGTCACCTTAACGCAACCACTAATTAATGGTCGCGTTAAGTCCGATTTCCACCTTAACGGAACCCTTGAAAAAATCGGGGTGCTCGACTCAACCATTAAGCTCGACTTTAAGGGGAGTCTAATGGTCGATTTAAATTTCGGTTGCTGGACTCCACCTTAGTGCAGCCATTAATTAAGGCTCAGTTTTTTAATGTCTACCTTAAGACCAGTTGCTCGACTGAAACCTTAACGCTCCCATTAAGCGTTTAATGGTTTCTTTAAGGTAAATTGGGTTGCTTGGCTTCGCCTTAACGACTTTAATGGTTTCGTTGAGGTTCATTCTTTAAGGTAGGTCGAAAGCTATATTAACGGACTCATTGATTGTTTTTCACATTGAAAAATGGCGCTTCTTCCTATCCTTCGATTTTTAATATTATGACAAGTTCTCGCCGATTCGAAGTCAAAAGAAGTCCTTTGACTGATTTCAATGACGATGAATTTTATGACCGATTTAGATTTAGCAAGTTATCCTTTGAATTCATTAAAAATCTTATCAAGGATGACCTTGCCCGTTCCAGTGAAAGTTCTACTGTTGCAACAGTAGAAATGCAAATCATTTGCGCTCTGCGTTTTTACGCCACTGGTAGTTTCCTAGATATGGTTGGAGACAACTATGGTTTTCACAAGTCTACCGTTAGTCGTGCAGTCAGGGATGTTTCGACTGCTTTAGCGAAGCACTTGGACGAATTTATTTCTTTCCCGACTGATTTGAACGAGTTAAGGAAAATAAGCGTTGATTTCGAAAGCCCTCATGGCTTTCCACACGTTATAGGGGCTATTGATGGCACTCACATACGCTTACAGGCTCCTTCTGGAGACCAGGAACCATATTATGTCAACCGTAAGGGTTATCATAGCATAAATGTTCAGGCGATTTGTGATTCGACAGGGAAATTTTTGAACATCGTCGCTGATTGGCCGGGATTTACTCACGACTCTAGAATTTTATCTTGCAGGTACTTAGTGGTACCATACGTGGGCAGCAAGAAAATTCCGGGAGGGTGCAAGATTTTTCAAAGGTCAAAAATGGCCTTAAAAATGGTGGTATGGCGTAAAAAAACACCATTTTTCGACGTTTATCATCATGCACTATCCATTGACATCAAAAAATTGCGAAAAAAACGAAAAAAATCTTCAAAAATTGAATTCTGGGGGATGTATTTTGATTTCTGGGGGAGCATTTTGTTTCTCGGGGGGTGCATACCCCCAAAACCCCCACGCCCAGGTGTGAGTGGCACCTATGTATACATAAACAGCGACCAAAGTCTGGCTCGGTCAAACAATTCAAAGATAAAAAGTGTTGAAAAATTGACGATAGGGACTAAAAAGACCACTACTCGATCTTATCTATCGCGCTCCTTACCGCGGCTACAAAAATCGCAAAAAGTTAAAATTATAATTCTAGGAGTCTTTCGCATTCAGAAAATTCAGCCAGACCTCCGCCCGCATCATTAAATTTGAAGCAAAGTCAAGAATTGTGTAAACACTGCCACTCATAAATGTACAGCATGGGAATTCTGGGATGTCAGGCTCAAAAAAATTTTTCAAAAGTGCCTTTTTTAGCTTAAAAAACGAAGGATACACGTCAAAAACACTGTTTTTTGACGTTCTAGACAATGCTCCTTTTTTCTAGAAGATAAAAACGCAAAAAATTTGAAAAAAATGGAGTAAATTGAACAAAATGTAGTCAAAAAATGATTATAAGGTGCGAAGCGCCAAAAATTTGAGAATTTTGAGCCAAGAATAAGCAAAAACTTAAGACAGGGCACACTTTTTGCAAGTTTTACCAATTTTTACGAAAAGTCGACAATTCTGGGGAGTTCGCAGCATAGGTGGGCGGCACCGGAATTCTGAGGGTGCGAGATTTTTCAAAGGTCAAAAAATGGCCTTAGAAATGGTGGTACGGCGAAAAAATATCATTTTTCAACGTTTCTCATCGAGCACTATCCATAGGCATCAAAAAAATTGCGAAAAAAAGAAAATTTTCAAAAATTGAATTCTGGTTGGGAGGTATTTTGGTTTCTGGATGTATTTTGGTTTCTGATGGGTTGCATACCCTCAAACCCCCCACGCCCAGGTGTGGTTCGCAGCCAATTTGCGGGGGTCAGTTGCCATTCTGGGAGGGTCCAACTCCCCTCCCCCCAAGAACACGTCTGCAGTGCCACTGCTGCTTGCAGAAATTTCAATTCAAAAATCGCATGACCTCGTGGAAATCTCGCAATTTTCTGTATTTTTTCTTTTACTCATGAATTATCAGATTTAAAATGAAGTTTTTAGGCGATAACATTTTTCAAGGTTGAAGTCAAAATTTTTAACAGATTTTAAAAGTGACAATTTTGTTCGAAACTATGTACCATACAGAAAATCCTGCTTTGTTTTAGCAACATAGGAAGAAAGTTTATCAGTGGTGAGATTCATAAGGGTATTCTTCTCGGCGACAGTGACTACGCTTGTATGCCGTGGCTTCTGACCCCTTGTTGAATCCCGCAAATCGTTCAGAAATCAACTACAACCTAGCGCACAGGTCAACGAGATCAATTATAGAAAAAAACGTTGATCGATGAAAGCGTCCTTTTCACGTTCTCCATTCAGAAATCCGAATGAACCCAAAGAAAGTGTGCACTATTGTTGCGGCTTGCGCTGTTTTACATAATATAGCCTTGCTGAGAAACGAACCGATGGAGGATGTAGAAAACGATAACGACAGTGAGGACATAGATGTAAGGTATGATGGTCCTCAAAATGGGCATACATTTCGAAACCATTTCATTGCTAAACATTTCGCTTAATTGTTTAGTTGTTCACTAACTTCTTAATTTTTTCAGTACCTACATATTTACGTGCACTAGCGCTTTTGATTCGAAATTAGTAAAAAACTAGAGCTATACTAGGGCCGCCTTTTTTGCTGAGGCTGATTCCAGACCGTAAATGCTATGTTAATGTAACTAACGACACCAATTAACAATGATTTTTGTTAAATGCAAACTCGTTGGCTTGATTGATTAAAGTAAGGATTAATTCCATCATTTTATTGTCTCACAAGAATCAAATGCGCTTAATTTGTTGATAACTATAACGAAATAATTGTATGACGATGGATCTATATAATGGTTTCCCAAGGTCGAAAGTTCAGGGGGCGGTTAAATTCCAAAATTTAGAACCACTAAATTTAGAGTCTTGCCTCTTTTGCTGGTCAAATATGAAAAATGGCTAAAATATCCTATATAGCATAATTTAATATGGAAAACTGCATTTTTAACTAATTTTTGTCCCATTCTGACTTGTTTCGTCACTCTTGTAAGTAAAACATATAAGAATTCATCGAAAATTTTGACTTTTCAGATCATTTTAAATTCATTCTAGCTATTTTATGGGTAAACAAAACAGAAATGTATTAGTCGGCGCGAAGCGCCGAAAAAATTTTAGTATCTTCGCTGCTTTTGTACCCAAAAATCATACAGAAAATGTTTAATAGCTGAAAATCGTCCGACAGTGATTCAAGTCTCGGACCCTGAGTTGAGGGTAATACCCCCTCACACCCCTGTGGGAATGTGTGACCTACATACTTCAGTGTCCGCTCGTTACCTAAATGTTGATCTTAATTAATTCAATCAATCAATACAACAATTTGCATTCAACAAGTATTTTACTATTTCGGGCCTTGATGCCTGGACCCTCCTAGCCCTAGGGCTGGGGCCAGGCTCCGAATCAGCTAGTGCCTGTATTTAAGTTTGAGTTCGAGTAGAAATGTTAATTCATAAAATGCATGTTTCCCTGAAATTAACCAAATGGAAGCACACATTTACTAAAATAACAAAATTGTGCGCATTGAAAAGTAAAGAAAACCGTAATTAGCGAAAAGAAGAGAGAACAGGTGGTACAAAATCACTTGCATCAATACACGGAAAATAAGAAACATGATACTTTTACAAAGACACATGCAGAGGTGCACATTCAACGCAGTTGCATATAGCTAGATTGGTCATGATCAGCGCCAACATCATCATGATACAGAACGTGTGTCGGAAAATTTTCATACGACGCACGCACCTACAGACTGCGAATCGTGTGATGTACTTATGGGCTGACTGTTGCATGGTTACCGAGTCTGCGAAGAATCATACACACAAACTGAAGAAAGTGCGGGAGGAACCAATTCATTTTCATTAGACATTGGAGGCACATCTACTTTGAGATTTTGCAGCTCAAACTGCAATTTCAGAATTTCAAGCTTATTTTTATAACGCTGCTCTTTGATCAACTGCCTATTTTCATGCACCAATTTCAATTGCTCTTGCATGAGATTCATCTGCATACTTTGGACTACATTATCTTCTTGATGTCTTTCAAACCGCTTCGTTTTCTGCTGAAACTTTTTGCTAGTTGATTGAAGTAGGCAACCTACAACGAAGTTGAATAATTTTAGGTACCTACTCATAGGTGGGCGGCACCAAAGCTCTGGGGGTGGGGGTGCAAGATTTTTTCAAATGTCAAATAATGGCGTTAAAAATGGTGGTATGGCGGAAAAACACCATTTTTCAACATTTCTCATCGAGCACTATTCATTGGCATCAAAAAATTAAGAAAAAAACAAAAAATTTCAATAATTGAATTCTAGAGGGTATTTCGATTTCTGGGGGGTGCATACCCCAAACCCCCCACGCGCACTTATGTATCCTGTCGGACTCTTGTCGGACAGAGCCGCACCTGCTGTGCTCACATATGGGTCTGGAGGAAGCAGTCGGGGTCTTGCTGGGCTTCAAAACTATATTCCGCTCAAAACAAATTTGATAGAACTACAGAAATAAATTTTGAAGAATTTTTCTCGAATCCTTTGCGATTTATAATGTCAATAGGTGGAAAAAGATTCATGATAGGTCTTAAACTAATGTTTTTGTCCCTGTTTTCAATTTTTAGCGCTCTTTCGATTATGAAAATTTCAGGACCTTAGACATGCCCAGGTTTTGTTGTTGCCCATATATGAACATGCTCTGCACTATTCAATCAATGGTCCTTTGCGGGACAAAATGTGCAAAATTTACTCCAATTTTTCCTTGTCATAGTTTAAACGTGTTATACTTTTGCTGTATGAATTTTATATTTATAGAATAGATTTACGTTTATCAGTTTTCGCTGTCGGCTCAGATAATTCGCGTTAGTTATTCAGTATTTCGTGAATCAAAGAAATACAAGGACGATTTTCCATATGGTATTCTTGGTGCTTGTTTCATCCGGCATTTTGTAATCAATCCATAATTTAAGCTAGACTTCCACCACCAGAATTTAAGTGCTGCTCGGGTACAGAACGAGGCACCTCTTTAGGGCATAATTTTTAGCCTTAAACGCCTCGTAAATTGGCGAAAACGCTAAAATTGCAAAAACTATCTTAATTTGCTTTTTAGAAATTATTTCACATCTTTATCAAAAATCTTCATTTTTATTACTTTTTTTCTAATTTTTGCATTCTTTCTCAAAAATCTTCGAATGAAATTCTACACCACATATCGGCGTGAAGGGTCAGGCTAGACACCCAGAATCTATAAGACCATCAATTTTGAATATTGACAAAGTTTTGTTTTCTCGCGATTTTTTTGATGCCCATTGATCGAGCCTGATGAGATTCGTCAAAAAAGGTGCTTCCTATCGTTTTTTGCGTTTGGCGATGCTCTGTCTTTCTACAGCATTTAACAAAAAAATTTGAAATAAAGAAATTGAATAAATATAAGAAAAGTTAGTGATAAGTAGTACTACCTGATACTCTGGATCGCCAAACATTTGTCACTTTTAGGGAGATAGCTAAAAGGCTTAAAACAGCATTTTTCTACTATTTTTCAAAACTTAGAAAATCTTGAATTCTGATGGGTGAACAGATTACCGGGAGTAGATTAAACTTTTTCTGGTGGGTAGAAGAACCATCTCCCGTACCCCTCACTACGATCATATATGTTTACTGTGCACTTTTATATACTTCGTACATAAATGTATGATTTGGAATGGCCGTTAGCCGTAACGCAAAATCTACTGTAAAGATCACCCTAGCTGTAAAGACCAAAATTTAGACTCTGCAAGCATTTTTTTATAGAAAAAAAATTTAAGCAAAAAAAAATTAACTAGAACGAAATATTGAATCTTACCAGGAATTTCATTACAATAAAATTAGTTAATCCTTTTTTTTCTAGTTGCAGACAAAGAAACTATGAGCGCTGCCTACTGGCAATGCGAATTAGTAGTTAGGCGTGTGTCCCTAGGGTAGCAATGTTATAACATAGCCTGTATTATAGCATAGGCGGAGGGGCTCAGAATCTGCTCCCTGGCTTTTCTCAGGGAGCAATGCTGTAGCATAGGCTGTGCTATAGCATAGGTGACCTGCCCGGGGAGGGGGCGCGTCCAGCCCAGGGCCAGGGGCCCAGGGCCAGGGGAGGGGATTTCCATGGGTAACCCAGGGGGTTATTACCCAGGGGTTATTAACCCCAGGGGTAATTTTTGAAGAGGCGTAAGTCAAGAACCAGCGCTCGGATCAGGCTCAAATTTTCAGAGTATGTTAAGTATATGTTAAATATGGTATGTACAAAATTTTAGCGCGCAACCTACAGTATATCAGCATTAGTTTACACTTTTGCATAAATCAAGAACCAATGCTTGGATTTTGTTCAAATTTTCAGGAAATGATGTATATAGGCGAGGCATGCTATGCACAGAATTTCAGCGCGCAGCCTACAGTATACCAATTTACTTTACACTTTCTCATATAGTACTCTAACTTTAGGGATAGAGGGCGGATTGGATTGAAATTTCAGGGGTAGTATACATATCCTATTAGAAAACTATTACAAGAGTTTTGTGAAAATTCCTACAGTATATCAATTTTTTACAATGCTCCCAAGAAAAATTGTGTGCACGCGCTTAGGCAGGGGCCCAGAGTCAGATGGGGGACACTACCGCCACTTTACACTGTATGATTTTCGCCGATCTACGTCAAACACTCATTGATTGATCGTTCGTGAAAGTATGCATAATATTCTTTTGTTTGCTCGCTGAAATGTTGCCACAGATTAGCTAGAATTAGGGCATTTTTGTAATCAGGTTATAATGATTATTAGCAGTGTGCAAGTGAATCACCTTGGCAGCTTTAGGTCCTTCAAAAAACAAAACATTGCCATGATATATTTTTATTTGGAACTCTGGCACCAAAGCATTTTGAATTTTCTCTACAGCTTCAAGCCCATATTTATCTTCATTAATGCTAAGATTAGCTTTGTGCATCAGTTCTAATGCTAGCCGTTTTTGCAGAGTACATCGGCTCTTATCTCCTTTCCTAATGGAATCCCATTTTGGGCTCTTTTCTAGCTTTGCTATTCCTGTTACAACAGCTCGAGGTAGGGATAAATTATCATTTGAGGTGATTTCAATATATCCACCTCCATTTTTACAAAACTCCCTCACATCAGGTTCAAGGCCAGTTCCGGTTTGTTGTTTTTTATCAACAATAACTATTTTGAAAGCTATGTCCTCGCTCAAGCAAAACTCGTTCTTAGACTGGGCTACATTTTCTATAATGCTCAAAACCTTGTCAGCATTTATATACTCACGTTGAGTAAATGGAACTAATACAGGCGCATGAAGGCACGGCTGTCTAATTTCAATACCTACCAAAGAGTCAGGAGGACAGTCATGCAACATCTGCTTGATAGCTTCCTCAAAAATCTGCTCAAAGACCTCAAACAGATTAGGGCATTTCTTAAACCGCAGCAAAAATGCTCTTGCAGTTGTCTTAAACCTACGAACAAAAATCTCTGGGAACTCATGTACTTCAAAGTATTTATTCAGATCCATTTTTAATGTAAGAACTTTATGGAGTTATACTTGCCCATATTTATAGACATACAATCAAAATCTATAAATACTAATAATGGTCTACTGTTTAACTACTCTTTTTAGTACGATAAGGAGAAAATGGAAGAAATCAGGGAAATCCAAAAGCGTCTTTTTCTGGATGAGGAGAAGAAGCCCTATGGCCGGTCCATCAAACCGGCCATAGAGCTATGTGGGAGGAACTTGGATCGGCCCATGTACTCCCTAATGATCCAGCTTTGCTATTTTTGTCAGAAAAATAGTTCTGAAAGGGACTTTTTCGAAACAAATTCTGGCAGGTGGTACTTGAATATCCAAATGTGCCCTACAGGGCCGTGCTTAGAGGTTTAGCGGCCCTGGGCAAAACTTATTTTGGCGGCCCCATGATTTTTAAAACTGGTATTATATGCATCATAATTATCACTTATGGTACATCCTTTACATATGTACCTATATGATCGCAGTTAGCATCTTACTGGAAATTTACTAACAAAATATTTTGCTACATTATTTTTAGTAGGTATCGTATGTTTTTTTCTCAAATAATTTACCTATTTCGTGAATGATGACGTGCTTTATTACAAAATAACTTGCCTAGCTTTCTGAGCGGCAAACTGGTCAATCAATTGCACAAAAATCTAACGGAGATGATAAATCATTTTCAATTGAAATAATTGCTAGTGCACTTAGACAAGAATCAGTCATAGTTGACCGCAAATATGTCTTTATTAATTTCAGTTCCGAGAAGGAACGTTCTGCTGAGGCCACAGCAATAGGTATTGTAAGTAAAATTCTGAAATCAATTATAAGGTTCGGTAAAACATCCTGGAAGCCATTTGATAGATATTTAAGAGTAGCTAGTGGCGAAGTTAATTCATTTGGACTTGATCGAGCAAGAACTTTTAGCTCTGTGTACATGTCTGGTCCATTAAGATCATCAGAAACGCAGCTAACCGTGTGCATGACTTGAGCAATTCATCATCTTCCCATGTTTTTAAAGCTGGTATTCGTGGGTAGTGCTCAATGAGAAACCTCGAAAACGGTGTTTCTTATCGCCCTACCACCATTTTTAAGGCCATTTTTTGACTTTCAAAAAACCTTGCACCTCCCCGGGATTTTGTTGCTGCCCACATATGCTGCGGGGGTCTTAGGTGGCGCGGTCAAGCGTTCCCTGCGGGGTCCGGGACAGAGTCCCCAAAAATTTTGTAAAAAGCATTTTAATGTCAAATAATAACGTTAAAATTTTCGCAAAAACGGCCGAATTTCGGTGCTGAATGGAACCCAAAAACACTTGAAATTGATGACCTATTACACTTCACAAAACTTCTGAGCTGAAATGCGTTTTTCGACCTCTGCTAATTACATAGCGCTGCAACGGGTCGCTGCCAATAAGATATAGAAAAATGTATAAATTGAAATTTTTGTTCTTACCTTTTCAGGCCCATTTGTGGCCTTCTTATTAAGAAGATGTAATTCAGAAAACAGGAAATGCACAAAAACACAAGAAAATTTGGCCATTTCTTTCATTTAAAATAGGATTGTGTCCTTGTAAAGAAAGACAAACAAAGCAAAGAATAGACAAACTGGTACACAATCATTTTCGCACTTTTAGTTTTATGCTCAACAAGCATGCGCACTTTCATTCAATGAACAAATAGTGCATTAAATTACTAGTGATGTGAAGTGCTAGATTATTTCATCTGATTCAAGCTTTTAAATTCATTTGATCTATGGCTCGAAGCAAAGCGCCGGGAAATTTTGACATTTTAGCCTTTTCGAACTCAATTTTCTGGACACATTATTGCAACAGAAAAATCAACAATTTGTCTGAAAAATGAGAACAAGTATAGCTCAGACAGCGTTCTCTAAAAATGCAAGTAAAGATTTTCTACTGACTGTCTGTGTTTGCATTAGAACGTCGAAAAATCGATCCTTTTGAACGTATGTATCGAATTATTGTAAGAGGGCCGCCAAAAAATGAATTCTATATGGCATGCACCACAACTTTTTTAGCGGCCCGTAATTTTAGCGGCCCTGTGCGGCCGCTTCGCCGCCCCCTAGGCACGGCTATGGTGCCCTAGGTGCAGCGAGTTTAATAGAGCCATGCAGGAAGCGGGCAAAAGAGTGCTGAAGCGCTATTCTGATCAGCAGGCTGAGGAGGAGAAGGCCAAAACAGCTTACTAAGTCTATAAATATGGGTGCTGCGCTAGGTATATTATATATGCAGCTTTTAAAAAAAGAAAGCATGTCTTCACCCGGTGAACTAGCGTACCATCATTTTATCCGAAAGCTTATTGAAATCTGGGGTTACATGAGCGATGCATTTAAAGAGGAACAGCGCGAAATTGATAAACGCGAAGCATTTTGGATTTTTGCATTGAGACTGAAAGCAGCCATTTTAAACAAAGATGTTGATTCTTTGTGTGGCTTGTATGCGGCTTTTGATCAAAATGGAAAGAACATGTGGGAAAACATGTATGATAACTTTGTATTTTGCAACAAGTAGATCGTTTGTTTGTGAATTTATAGTAAACTGTGCGTTTTCTAAAAACGCAGGCTCCCGTTGCTCTTAACCTCCACGTGGTGGGAGCCGAGACGATCCGTTTGATCGGCCAATAAGAGCATAAATATTAAAAAATAAAATAAAAAATGTAAAAATGGATAAATTGTTGACAAAATTATATTACGACCCTCAAACTGGGTATACGGGGGCAAATCAACTTTTTGCTCGAGTGAAAAAGTTACGTCCAGCTACAAAATTTGAAAAGGTAAAAGCATGACTGGAAAAGCAACCCACGTATACACTACACAAACCTGCAAAGAAACATTATTCGCGTAACAAGGTAATCGTTAGTGGGGTTGATGAGCAGTGGCAAGCGGATTTCGTTGATCTACAATTGTTAGCCGACCACAATCATAATTTTAAGTACCTACTCAATTGTATTGACATTTTCTCAAAAGTATGCATGGGCAGTGCCACTTAAATCAAAAACTGGTAAAGAAATTATTGCATCTTTTCAGAAAATTTTCAAATCGTCGGGCCGTAAACCATATAAACTGCAAACGGATCAGGGAACTGAGTTTACAAACAAGGAATTTCAGCAATTTTTGAAATCTCAATTTATTGACTTTTTCACGACCAAAAGCGAAATGAAAGCTAGTATTGTTGAGCGGTTTAATCGTACGCTTAAAGAACGCATGTGGCGATATTTCACTAAAAAGAATACATTTAAATATATTGACATTTTGCTCGATTTGCTTGAAAATTATAATAATTCTTTTCATAGGACCATTGGTACATCCCCGCTAACGTTACCTATAAAAACGAAAGGGAAATTTTGAACAAGGCATTCAGGATTGATAAACCGAACATTGTTTTTAAATTTGATATTGGTGATTAAGTTCGTATAAGTAAAGTGAAACGCACATTCGAAAAAGGATTCTGGCCCAACTGGACCGAAGAATATTTCATTGTTAAGGAGAGGTTTGCTCGCACACCACCCGTTTATACTTTCGAAGATCAAAAGGGGAAAAATTAGAGGGTGTTTTCTACGAAACCGAGCTGCAGAAAATTAGTGCAAAATCAGATGATTTATTTGTGATTGAAAAAATTATAAAAGTTCGTAAAAAAGGCAAGAAAACTGATTATTTGGTGCGCTGGAGAGGCTACCCGCCTAAATTTGTTCCGTGGGTTTCTGATATTGTAAAGCTATAAATAGTAAGTTAAATCTTAAGATCAAAAATGGAGTCTATAGGTCAGTGTTTTTTCAATCATATTCTACATCATTTATCACAATACGCACATTTGTCTAATGATGCCATTGGTGATTATTTTTGGCCAAAAATGAGCAACCAGTATAGGCAAACATTGCTCAAATTTGATGATCATGCTATTTTGAGCTTCTCAAAGTTTATCAGAAAACGCCTGAAAAAGGGCGATCTTTGCCTGCTGTTTAACTTGTGGGAATTTTTAAGCCCTGAGGCTAGGTTTTACTTTGCGAACCTCCATACAAAAATCATTGATGACCATATAACTTCATCCATGTCATCAGTATTGATCTAAAAATTTGTAAAGATTGGAATAATTTTGTAAAGTTTGGAATATTTTTTGTAAAGTTTGGAATATTTTTTGTAAAGTTTGGAATATTTTTTGTAAAGTTTGGAAAATTTTTTGTAAAGTTTGGAAAATTTTTTGTAAAATTTGGAAATAATTTTACATGCTTAAGCATAGTACTTTTGTAGAGTTTGGAATATTTTTTGTAAAGTTTGGAATATTTTTTGTAAAGTTTGGAATATTTTTTGTAAAATTTGGAATATTTTTTGTAAAGTTTGGAAAATTTTTTGTAAAGTTTGAAATATTATGTATCTAACCTGCATTTCTCAAGCATTGTTGAAACTATTTTATATGCTCTATGCAACTCATGCTCCTGTTTTGCACCTGTAAGGATCAATTTTCCGCTTGTGAACAGCAAAAATGTTATATTTCTGAATTTGTATATTAAACCAGGAAACAATTCCACTTCATAAATGCATTTTCTTTTCACCAGCTCATAAAATTTGGAAAGATTAATGCGGAACCCTAAATTTGCCGAACCTGCAAACATATGGGGTTTCACCTTTAAATCATCACTTTTAGCATTTAATGCATCCACAGCTGCTTTTATAGCACTTTCACCATCTTTCACTGTTTTGGCTACAACACATACAATCTTACCTGATTTGAAAGAAAACCAGTAATGTTGCCTGAGGTAGTCGAAATACAATTCCTGGAAATCTCAAATAATTGTATTGTGCAGTCTCCGGTAATTTCTGGTAGATTTCTTCGAGGTTAAGCGTATGGGGTAGTGCTGTAGTCAGTAAAATATTTTGTACAGTCACCATTTTTCTATAAATACTTCCTGATAAACTTATATTTATACCTAAAACCATGATGTTCCAACATCCTTTCACCTGTCTTGTTTCAGGACCAAACAAAGTCAGGCAAAAACAACATTTGTCAAGCGATTAATTGAGAATAGAGCATGCCTGATTGATACTAAAATCAAAACGATTTGGTGGAGCTTCGCAGAAAATCAGCCTATTTATAAAAAATTAAATGATGTTTCATTCATAGAAGGGCTTCCTGATTTTAATTACCTGAAACAATTTAGTCATGTGCCTCAACTTTTTGATTCTCGATGATCTTATGCAACAGAGCAAGGGTAATGCCCAGATTGTGCAACTTTTTACAAGGAGTTGTCATCATTGGAACATTAGCATTATACAAATTGTTCAAAACGTTTTTTTTGATGGTCTAAGAACTTCACGCATCAACTCTGATTATATAGTGTTACTAGCAAAGAAAAATGCTCCGATGGAACAAAAAAGATGAATATACTTGGAATTGTGGATTATTATGGATGTAAAAGGAGGGGACTAGGAAAAATCTACCTAAAGTCGGAAAATCTGCTAAAAATCACACTTTCTCTAAGCAACGCAAAAAATCGATGTATATTCTGCGGCCAACAGATTAAAATAAATATTCAACCATAACAATGATTGAAATAGCAGCACGTTAGCTATGCAGTAGCTATGGGAAATGATATTAAGTAAACTAACAGTCTTCCAAGCCAATTGAATGAAATAGCAAACATCGAAGACAATTGAAGACATGGTTGGTTTAAAACAGTAGGAAACGCGTAAGTTGACTTGAAACAGACTTAATGTAGATACACTAGCATGCCCGAAACGATTGTGTGCACTAATCAATCGGCTCCTGCTTTGCTTGCTCTAATGCTCATAAAATAAAACAACTTTAAATACAATACCTCTTAGTTTTCTATCAATCAGGTGCCAGCAATTTAAAAAAGTAACCTTGATAGATTTCGTTTATACACTCTTATCTGAAACTTCGAACATTATTTAAAAAAGACACTTTTTTAGAGGCCGCAGAATATACATCGATTTTTTGCGTTGCTTAGAGAAAGTGTGATTTTTAGCAGATTTTCCGACTTTAGGTAGATTTTTCCTAGTCCCCTCCTTTTACATCCATAATAATCCACAATTCCAAGTATATTCATCTTTTTTGTTCCATCGGAGCATTTTTCTTTGCTAGTACACTACTTTTAATTAGCGTGATTTCAGTACATCAGTCAGTAAACACAATCAGTAACATGCCACAATAATGACAACAGTCCAAGAACGCGGAAAACAATATTGTTCTTAACATCAGCATTATCCTTTTTAAACAAGACAACCTTATTGACACCATCCATTTTCAAATTAAAATTGCATTAAGTTATTTCTTCTTAATGTGCAGTTCACTTATAATCAAGCACAAATATTTAACCAACGAATTCACATTGCAAATCCTCACTCAATCAATACACAAGCACAATGTGTTGTGACTTTTGAAATTGAAAACACCCAATTTTCAATTTTCAAATTGAAAATTGGATCAATTTTCAAATTGAAAATTGGGTGTTTGAATTTGCGATAAAGAAAATAATCAAAAGATAGTCACTTGGTTTATTTAAGCCGAGTAATAAAATAACGACCGTCCACCAATTCCAAACTAAACGCGACTAATCTGATCACTATGAAAAAGTTTTGAAAAATGAGCTTGCTAAGCGAGAGTTGTAAACCAAGAGAAACTTAAAGTTAAAACCTACCATTAAATTATTAAGAGAATTATAAAAGATTTTAAACTTTAAGAAAATGGAAAAGGCGGGATGTTGGTAAATTAGAAGGCAAAGTTTTTCGGCAAAAATTCAAAAACTTCACGCAAATATCAAATGTAAGGAACACTAACGCTTTGATTTGGTAGTAAAATAAATTTGTAGTATAGACTACATATTAACAACAAATGAATAGTGCAAACTTTACACAACTACTAGGTGTAGAGAATACTAACAGTTTACGGCTTATTAATGTACATGATTACAATAAAGCTGCATATCTTTGTCGACTTCTGTGCACAGTAGTGTGGTTGCTGGTTCATTTTAAACCACTTTTGCAGGCAATTTACATCAATTAAACGATAGCCCTCCATGTACAAGATTTTGTGAAACATATTATAAACACGGCTAAGAAGGATTTAACTTTAATGCAACCCATTTAAGACAAAATTACATCTCTTCAATGATCTAAGGACACTTGAACATAATTTTTAAATCACTTTAGATTACTTTTGAGGGTAAACAAACTCACTTAATTGATGTCTCACATATAAATCCTTGAAAATTTCTTGACTTCAGTTACAAAGTCTCTGCAAGTCTATCGAATTAAGGTTAACACGTAATGTAAACTTTACACAAACACATAGCGTAAAGAATATTTTAGTCGGATTCGTAATTTTGATATTGCTCCGATATTTCTTTCAACATTTATGGAAAAATGAGTCTCCATAATGTTTTAAAGACAATAAACATTAGGTTTAAACCACTTTGCAATACTGCTGAGTGTAAGCAAGCGCGCCCAACTGACGTATATATTTCATTCCCTGTAAATTTTTATATCTCAGGAAAAAATTTCAGTTTTTGCAATGCTCTAGAACAAAGGCTAACATGCAGTGTAAACAATTACTCGGATATTATGATCAACATTCATGAAAAATTATGTCTCTACAATGGTCTGAGGACATATAAACAATGAGTGTAAACTACTTTACATCACTGTTGGATGTAAACAAACGCGCCTACGTGACGTCTCACATTTGATCCTTTGAAAACTTCTAGACTCCAGGAAAAAATTAGGTTTCTGGAATACTCAAAAACGAAGATAAATACATATGTAGTGTACACTTCATGTAAACACCTAGTGTAAAGAAGATTTTAGTCAGATTCATAATTTTGATATTGTTCCGATATTACGATTAATACTTATGAAAAAATTAAGTCTACATAATGTTCTATGGGCAAACTAACAATTGGTGTAAACTACTTTACAACACCGTAGAGTGTAAACATATGCGCCAGACTGGCATATCAAATTTGGTTCCTGGTCCATTTCTAGACTTGATAAGCATGTCCCTGACTCGTAACCGGAGAAGCAGGCAGAAAAAACAAGACAGAAACGCATTTTAAACTCCAAATTTTTGACTTTACACTCGCTAAATATTAATGTATAGACAATTTGCTTTGACATGCACCCGATATAAAGCACTTTATTTTTATTCTATTAGACTTATCCCGACTTCTGGACGGAGAAAGTGGCGAACAGAAAACGCAACAAAAACGTATTTTCCATCATTTAGAACACTGTAAACTTTAAAATTCCGTATCGAACTCCCCATTGAGTTTAAAGAAATTCGGTTTGGTACAATTTGTAGCTTTTAAATCGTAGTACATTCCTGTGCGCCAAAATTCTGTTGCAAAAATTATTTGGTATGATTTATCAATCAAACTACGGAAAAAACGTGTTTTTTCGCCCATTTTTTACCTCTGATTTCGAACTTTACACCCCCATAAATAACTCAATATTGCGTTTTTTTAAATGCGGTTTGCTGCGATGTTTAGCCCCTGTGAGGCACTTTATTAATGCTGTCTTCGATTTACACTGACTCATAAGCGGAAAAATTTGGCAGAGAAATCTTAGTTAAAATCCGTTTTTTTACACCATCCACTAGAGTGTAAACTTTAAACCCCAGGATCTAACTCACCATAGAGCATAGAAGACTTTGCTTATATGCAGAATGTAGCCCTTGATCCGCTCTACATTTCTGTCAGAAAACATTTTAAAAATCTCATAACCGGAGTTAGTATCGGACATAGGAAGGTTGAAAACTCGACCAAAAAGTGCTTTTTCACCCCCAGATTTTCGCACTCTTTACACTGCCGTTCGATAACTAATGCGAATTTCAAAAAACAAAAAAAGTGTCATCTGTAGAATTCATCCCTCTATTATCCTATCCTGTTCAATCCTTCGAGTCATCAATACTCAGTTGTCCACATGCCGCAGTAAAAAGATCCCAAAATTTGTCCTATGTTATAACGTTACACAAAAACTTTACACCTTCTTTACACAGTCAATTTTGAGTTTCAAGAAAAACAAAAAAACACGGGCAGCGAATTTTTTATTATCTTTCTTTTTAATAAAAGCCGCACCTTCCAGAAGTGTCCCGTTATAGCTGTAGGGGGTGCACAGGTGTTGGGGGTACCCAAGTATATTATAGGTACGCGCTAACGCGCTACCTAGGATTGTTCCGTATGATTGTTAAAGTCATATTTACTTCCTAGCGAGCGACTGCGCGTAATTTCGCCTACACCATGTACGACTTGTGAAACTTGCTTAGGTGGTAAATTAAAACCAAGGCGTAAGAATGCTGATGTGGTCATCATGGTGACCTGTGAACCTGTATCTATGAGAGCAGGTACATCAACGCCATGAACTTTGACGAGAATTGTGGCCGTCAAGTGGTTCCAGCATGGCTTACGATAGGAATAGTAGGATCTAAGATCTTAGACGGAGGTAGATTAATTTTTTCGTGAGCTGCAAGACGGCGTCGTAGGCACGTTCGTACTCTTCAAGAAATTCTTGCGAGGCGAAGAAATTAGGACGCGTGCTAGATTCTTGCTCATTCGCAGTAACCGTGTTCACATCACGAGGAGATGTAAGGGTTGGCTGCGGTGGGGGTATATTCAAGGCGGGTTGGTTGTCTGCAGTGTATGTGACATACGGGCGATTGAAATTATTATCGCTGCGATAACTAGAGTTATAGTATGTGCCACGCTGTTCATTAGGAAATTGCACAAAAGGTGTATTTTGGCGCGATTGGTTATTATAACGATTATCGTAACGCGAATTTTGATAATTAGCACGCGAATTTCGGTAATGATCATTACGATTTTGCCAAAAATTCGATCGTGATTGCTTTGATTCAAAGCGATTATCATTATTCGCATAGTTAGATGAACGATGTTGACTAGAGTTACGATATCGTGATTGAGATCGATGCCTATTCTGCGAATTCGAACGCGATGGCGAACGATTTTGTTGCGAAAAAGAAGCGATTGGCTGCGATTGCGCGCCATAGAATTAGTATTCCGATCAGCTTGATTATTAAAATTAGCATTATTAGACGTTTCTTGCCTTTGACGCGTGAAACATTCCTCATAAATGTGACCTATGCGCTTGCAAAAGGTACAATATTTGCGAGAAGAATTTTCTGGTTTCTCAGCACGCGATGAGCGATGAAACGTTCGATGACGTGAACGATTTGGATCATTTTGGTTAGATGCGCGAGGAGTATCTTTAGGTACTACGCTGCCTACTGGAGCAGCTGTTACCGATACGTAAGGCGTTACTGCCTTTTTATCCTCAAATTCTTTATTAGCAAATTCAGCGCTAAGCGCATTGTCCAAAAATTCAGCTAATGATGCTCTAGGTTTTTTATGATATGCCTCTTTCGAAATGTGTGGTAATAAACCTTGTTTTAGTTGATGTCACATTAAATTATTAAAATGTGGCGAGTCAACTTCAAGATAGGGATCCGACTTAATTAACTCTTCGCGAAGCGAGAGATAATAAGCTTTAACCGATTCGTTAGGCTGCTGTTTGTGTGACAAAAAACGATTAAAGAGCGCACCGGTGTCCATAGGACAAAATTCGGTTATTAGCGCATGCTTCATTTTCGAATAAGATTGTTGTATATCAGCAGGTAACGAATGGTATAGACGCAAAACATAAGGGTCAAGAAATCCAGTAGCGAATTTTAAACGATCAGCCTTGTCAATATCATAGGTATTGGCAAGCGATTCAAATTCTGCAAAATAAGCCTTTATATCCGATTTATCGCCGTCAAAAAATTTTTTATTTGCAATTGCAAATTGCATCTGCTGCAAAAATGGTCCGCGATTCAAGGAATCAGCGAGACGTGAATCACCACGCGAGCTTTCAGATGAAGAACCTGAACTATGCCTATGACGTCGTCTGCGCGATCGAGATTTGCGACGCGAGCGACGACTGCGCGGGCGATCATAACTATTAGATGAGCTGTCGTCAGAAAATTTGACATGTTTTTTCCTACTAGACGATTCAGATTGAGGAGCAGCTTCATTTTGCAAATTTGCAGATTCGTTATTAATACCAGATAAATTTATCTCAACCGGTTGCATTTCGATATTAGAAGAATGCAAGATAGGATTATTAGGTGGTATTTCCACATTTATAGGATTAGGTACATAATTATTGGGTAAGATTTCTCCTTGAGGTGGAAAATACTGCAGCGGTGGTGGATTTAGTTGCTGCTGCAAATTCGCAATAGAAGGATTAGGTACGAAGGAAGGCGCATTACGATTTAATGGCAGCGAAGGCCGAGATCGCGACGTCTGCGAAATCGATACCGACGGCTGCGAAATCGTAGGTATATTCTCCGAAAAACCCGAGTTTTGCACTGATTGCAAACCCGTGTTTACAGGATTCTGTGACAAATTACATATTTCCGGCGCGCGGTTCGTACAACTTTGAGAGATATTTTCTGGAACAGTTTCCGAAGGTGAGCGTGAATTCGATGCTCTGTTGCTAGTAGACAACAGTGAAGATGCCCTATGCGTACTTTGCGCACGATTCACACTTTGCGCATTGAATTCAGAAAAATTTGCGCTATCGATTGAGTGGTTAACGCGCTCAGATACATTAGTTTCTATGCGATTCAGAACTGGTTGGGGTTTAAGCATAGTGCTTAGCTCCAAACGCAGTTTACGCATTTCATCCGCATTTTCCTTTTTATCTTGATCAACGCGCGTAGAAAGATCCGAAAATTGCAAATGAATAGCTTGTAGCGCTTTCAAAATAAGATCATTAGTCACATTAGCATTAGCACGCTCTCTGTCGGCATTCATGCAGCGACTATGATTACTTTCTACGTCAGAATCGTGATTTTCGCGTTCCGAACTGGTTTCAGGGTTATTTGCCGTGTTAATGGTAGTCGTATTATCGATCATTGTGTGACTTGATGAATTGTCAATATTAGGATCCGACCTAGTTAGCGAAGATTGATTAATGCGAGATCGCATGGTACTCAATGATAATTCGTCTTCGGACTGTGTATTACTCGCGGCATGTAGTGACGCGGGTAATTTATCATTATTCGCCTTAGTCGTTACGTCTCTCGTAATTGTGTCATTACTCGCAGAATTACACGCGCTATTAGAGTCAACAGGCGCGGTAGGTAATTGGCGAGCTGAAACAGGTGGCGTAGAAGGTTTTTCAATTTAGCGGGCGGTGTCCGCAAAACCTTTTTCCTGCCATTTTTAGGTGTCAAAAATGTCAAAAAATGTGCCTTTGGGTAAAATAAATTTCAGTACGTCGAAATTTTTCCCAAAATAAATGTTTCGAATTAGACCTTTGTCGATCCGAAAAACAGGTTTTTCCACGTAAATAGTACTTCCTTACGTGAAGTAAGATATACCTGACGTGAAATGATCGAAAGCAGATAGAACTAAGCCTAAAGCGCAAGAACGTGTACGTGGTTAGAAAAACAGTTAGGTAAGAACCTAAATGACGGAATTTCGTCGTCAGTTGAGAAAAATGATAAATCGTCGCCTGAGGGCTGACGTTTATAGAAAAATGAATATACGAGCGTGAGAGCTGCCTTCGTCGGTAGAGATCCGACGGAAATAGAAAAATAACGATGGCTTTACCACGATACACAAAATCTTTACCACGGACGCTTACTTAAATTGCGCACTGCCACGATCGCGGTCGATACAACAACAAAGGTGAACGAAATGTTACACATTTTTAGATGGCCAAAATGATGATTTTTGGATCGAAAAATAATTTTACGATGATTGATCAGCTCGGCTGTAGCTAGCAGCCTAAAGGAGGGAACATCCAATGTAAATGTAGAGCCGTCTATACCTACTAAGAATCGGCATAGGACGGATACATTACCTTCGAGATTTACCTAGGTACGTAGGTACTTAAGTCTACGCTTAGTGCTGGCCCCGATCGCGCGGCTCTAAGGCTTTCGATCTTTGGACCCTTACAGACCTTACGGCTTCGATCCCCTCAGCCCTAATATTGCTGGCCGCTTTTACGTCGGGTGATCTCAGCAGCTACGCCCTAAGACCTAAGGCTACCTACCTAGTCTCGGTAATTGCCGCGGAGGTCAGTTGACCTATCTCAAGCTCAAGTTGTAATTTAACTTATTTTCAATCAGTGCCTGATTCAGAAATGTTTTGGTTCCTAATTTGTGTAGCACGCTGAACTATGAAAACAACAACAACGAGCTCTATGCTGATCAATCATCCTTAAAGATTAGATAATAATTTTGATCAATTTTTGGCTTGAGAAATAAATTATGGTTTTCGAATAGAAAAGGCTATCATACGGAATTTACCTATCAGTCCACTAGAAGGTGGAAGTCCTCGACGTAGGGATGATGGCCGACCTAACCCTCGGTATAACCAAAACCACTGGGTTGGTTTTCTATACTTTTATTCGACGAAGAACACACGGCCTATAGCCGGGAAACAAAATACGCAAAAGAAAAACGATAATGTACAGTCGAAATAACCGGCCAACGAAAAACCAAAAAGCCAGACAACTAATACGACCTTAAGTACACTGGCCTCAAGGGCCATTACAGTAAATTAAAACAACGATCAATTTAACATAATACTGAAATGACTTTTATCTCAGATCGAAAGTTCTCGATTCACGTAAGCGGTATGCATTAAACAATTACTATTATCATACACTTAGCTCTATGCTACCGGACAAGTATCTAAATGTTTTTTATTATTGAAAATTTGGGAAAATAATGGGAAGACCGAAGGCATAGCCCACAGTGCACTATCATAGATAGCTACTAGTATTGGCTATGTTATGGCTATTGCGAACTGCTAAGGCAGGTTCGCCTAAACGATGTAACTCTCGCAGTTACAATAGGTACCGCGGAGATAGCGTAGCACCGTGGAGATTCCCCAAGATTGTGTAATTGAATTCTAAAAGATAGTTAAATATTGCAATGGAGTCGCTTGTTCCAAATTCAAAATTGAGCTAAACTATTCTCAACTTTTCTAAAACCAGGTTCGACCTATGTATATATGTAAATCCAAATTCCCGTGCAATTTTCTATTTACAAGGTATAAAACAAACGTAACCAGACAACATGTAAAAATACTCCGAAAACAAACCATTCGTTCGACGGTCGAACCGAAAAAAGAGTACCTACCTCTCTCGAAAAACGAGTTCGGTCTTTTAAAAAATCATCTATCATCCTTCGGCTCTTCCCGCCACTCTGGATTCTGTCCAACCCATTGTTCTCCTCCGTCGAATCCGAGAATTTTTAGTGTATGTCGTGTTACTGTCGTGTGCAAATTACATAAAACGTTTACTGTATCTGTAGATTTTTTATGACATGTGTGCAGGTGCCCTATTGTCTTACATAATGCGCTACCATGTTGCATGCTCTACTTAGATAGGCAAGTCTACTGTACCTATAAATTCACATGTATAAGTCTCTACTATTATTTTGCGCTAGGACTACAAAAATGTAAGAGCTAACAACAATATTCCGCGAAATTACGAATGCCTGCTTTACGAATTTGGAAAATACGTGCAGAAAAATGACCATATTTACAATTTTGCATGCGCAGAAGCGCTGCTACCTATTACAATCATAGGTAGCGCGTTAGCGCGTACCTATAATATACTTGGGTACCCCCAACACCTGGGCACCCCCCCTACAGCTATAACGGGACACTTCTGGAAGGTGCGGTTTTTTTTAAAGAAAGATAATAAAAAAATTCGCTGCCCGTGTTTTTTTGTTTTTCTTGAAACTCAAAATTGACTGTGTAAAGAAGGTGTAAAGTTTTTGTGTAACGTTATAACATAGGTCAAATTTTGGGACCTTTTTACTGCGGCATGTGGACAACTGAGTATTGATGACTCGAAGGATTGAACAGAATAGGATAATAGAGGGATGAATTCTACAGATGACACTTTTTTTGTTTTTCGAAATTCGCATTATTTATCGAACGGCAGTGTAAAGAGTGCGAAAATCTGGGGTGAAAAAGCACTTTTTGGTCGAGTTTTCAACCTTCCTATGTCCGATACTAACTCCGGTTATGAGGTTTTTAAAATGTTTTCTGACAGAAATGTAGAGCGGATCAAGGGCTACATTCTGCATATAAGCAAAGTCTTGTATGCTCTATGGTGAGTTAGATCCTGGGGTTTAAAGTTTACACTCTAGTGGATGGTGTAAAAAAACGGATTTTAACTAAGATTTCTCTGCCAAATTTTTCCGCTTATGAGTCAGTGCAAATCGAAGACAGCATTAATAAAGTGCCTTACAGGGGCTAAACATCGCAGCAAACCGCATTTAAAAAAACGCAATATTGAGTTATTTATGGGGGTGTAAAGTTCGAAATCAGAGGTAAAAAATGGGCTAAAAAACACGTTTTTTCCGAAGTTTGATTGATAAATCATGCCAAATAATTTTTGCAACAGAATTTTGGCACACAGGAATGTACTACGATTTAAAAGCTACAAATTGTACCAAACCGAATTTCTTTAAACTCAATGGGGAGTTCGGTACGGAATTTTAAAGTTTACAGTGTTCTAAATGATGGAAAATACGTTTTTGTTGCGTTTTTTGTTCGCCACTTTCTCCGTCCAGAAGTCGGGACAAGTCTAATAGAATAAAAATAAAGTGCTTTATATCGGGTGCATGTCAAAGCAAATTGTCTATACATTAATATTTAGCGAGTGTAAAGTCAAAAATTTGGAGTTTTAAATGCGTTTCTGTCTTGTTTTTTCTGCCTGCTTCTCCGGTTACGAGTCAGGGACACGTTTATCAAGTCTAGAAATGGACCAGGAATCAAATTTGATATGCCAGTCTGGCGCATATATTTACACTCTACGGTGTTGTAAAGTAGTTTACACCAATTGTTAGTTTGCCCATCGAGCATTATGTAGACTTAATTTTTTCATAAATATTAATCGTAATATCGGAACAATATCAAAATTACGAATCTGACTAAGATCTTCTTTACACTAGGTGTTTACATGAAGTTTACACTACATATATATTTATCTTCGCTTTTGAGCATTCCTGAAACCTAATTTTTTCTTGGAGCCTAGAAGTTTTCAAAGGATCAAATGTGAGACGTCACGTAGGCGCGTTTGTTTACATCCAACAGTGATGTAAAGTAGTTTACATTCATTGTTTATATGTCCTCAGACCATTGTAGAGACATAATTTTTTCATGAATGTTGATCATAATATCCGAGTAATTTTTTACACTGCATGTTAGCCTTTGTTCTAGAGCATTGCAAAAATCGAAATTTTTTCCTGAGATATAAAAATTTACAGGGAATGAAATATATACGTCAATTGGGCGCGCTTGCTTACACTCAGCAGTATTGCAAAGTGGTTTAAACCTAATGTTTATTGTCTTTAAAACATTATGGAGACTCATTTTTCCATAAATGTTGAAAGAAATATCGGAGCAATATCAAAATTACGAATCCGACTAAAATATTCTTTACGCTATGTGTTTGTGTAAAGTTTACGTTACGTGTTAACCCTAATTCGATAGACTTGCAGAGACTTTGTAACTGAAGTCAAGAAATTTTCAAGGATTCATATGTGAGACATCAATTAAGTGAGTTTGTTTACCCTCAAAAGTAATCTGAAGTGATTTAAAAATTATGTTCAAGTGTCCTTAGATCATTGAAGAGATGTAATTTTGTCTTAAATGGGTTGCATTAAAGTTAAATCTTTCTTAGCCGTGTTTATAATATGTTTCACAAAATCTTGCACATGGAGAGCTATCGTTTAATTGATGTAAATTGCCTGCAAAAGTGGTTTAAAATGAACCAGCAATCACACTACTGTGCACAGAAGTCGACAAAGATATACAGCTTTATTGTAATCATGTACATTAATAAGCCGTAAACTGTTAGTATTCTCTACACCTAGTAGTTGTGTAAAGTTTGCACTATTCATTTGTTGTTAATATGTAGTCTATACTACAAATTTATTTTACTACCAAATCAAAGCGTTAGTGTTCCTTACATTTGATATTTGCGTGAAGTTTTTGAATTTTTGCCGAAAATCTTTGCCTTCTAATTTACCAACATCCCGCCTTTTCCATTTTCTTGAAGTTTAAAATCTTTTATAATTCTCTCATAATTTAATGGTAGGTTTTAACTTTAAGTTTCTCTTGGTTTACAACTCTCGCTTAGCAAGCTCATTTTTCAAAACTTTTTCACAGTGATCAGATTAGTTGCGTTTAGTTTGGAATTGGTGGACGGTCGTTATTTTATTACTCGGCTTAAATAAACCAAGTGACTATCTTTTGATTATTTTCTTCATCGCAAATTCAAACACCCAATTTTCAATTTGAAAATTGACCCAATTTTCAATTTGAAAATTGATCCAATTTTCTATTTGAAAATTGAAAATTGGGTATTTTCAATTTCAAAAGTCACAACACATTGTGCTTGTGTATTGATTGAGTGAGGATTTGCAATGTGAATTCGTCGGTTAAATTTTTGTGCTTGATTATAAGTGAACTGCACATTAAGAAGAAATAACTTAATGCAGTTTTAATTTGAAAATGGATGGTGTCAATAAGGTTGTCTTGTTTAAAAGGATAATGCTGATGTTAAGAACAATATTGTTTTTCCGCGTTCTTGGACTGTTGTCATTATTGTGGCATGTTACTGATTGTGTTTACTGACTGATGTACTGAAATCACGCTAATTAAAAGTAGTGTACTAGCAAAGAAAAATGCTCCGATGGAACAAAAAAGATGAATATACTTGGAATTGTGGATTATTATGGATGTAAAAGGAGGGGACTAGGAAAAATCTACCTAAAGTCGGAAAATCTGCTAAAAATCACACTTTCTCTAAGCAACGCAAAAAATCGATGTATATTCTGCGGCCTCTAAAAAAGTGTCTTTTTTAAATAATGTTCGAAGTTTCAGATAAGAGTGTATAAACGAAATCTATCAAGGTTACTTTTTTAAATTGCTGGCACCTGATTGATAGAAAACTAAGAGGTATTGTATTTAAAGTTGTTTTGTTTTATGAGCATTATAGCAAGCAAAGCAGGAGCCGATTGATTAGTGCACACAATCGTTTCGGGCATGCTAGTGTATCTACATTAAGTCTGTTTCAAGTCAACTTACGTGTTTCCTACTGTTTTTAACCAACCATGTCTTCAATTGTCTTCGATGTTTGCTATTTCATTCAATTGGCTTGGAAGACTGTTAGTTTACTTAATATCATTTCCCATAGCTACTGCATAGCTAACGTGCTGCTGTTTCAATCATTGTTATGGTTGAATATTTATTTTAATCTGTTGGCCGCAGAATATACATCGATTTTTTGCGTTGCTTAGAGAAAGTGTGATTTTTAGCAGATTTTCCGACTTTAGGTAGATTTTTCCTAGTCCCCTCCTTTTACATCCATAATAATCCACAATTCCAAGTATATTCATCTTTTTTGTTCCATCGGAGCATTTTTCTTTGCTAGTATGTACCTATATTTGAGATGGATGATCCGATAGAGCTCTCTATTTTTGAATTCACTTTTTAGCTCGAGTGATAGTTGGAACTACTGTCTATTTTATGAAGCTTTGAGGGTTTTGAAAAACTTTAAAGTGGTTGCAGAAGTGTTTTGAAGTAATACGGTAAATATGATATGCAACAAGATAACGTGCCATAAGCCGCATTACTGCATCAACATTTGAAACCACTTTTGTAGCCTGATTCTTGCGGAAGAATTTAAAAGAAAAGCGCAAAGTTAGATGAAACAGGCTATATTTCAAGCGATTACAAAGTCAGAAAATAAGTTATTTTCTTGAGCTCTGATTATAGTCTGTTTCACATAACTTCGGTCATAAATTTCCATGTCCGACGATAAGCTGACAGATAGCGATTATAGTATTGATCTGATATATACATAATTATCGTAACCCTCAGCTTACTGTCGCTGAAAATTCTTGGAACTTATGCACGAAGTTATATGTGAAACAAACAGACTATATGTATAGTCTGTCTCACTCAAGTTCGATCATAAATTTTAAAACCATTTCCGACAATAATCTGACAGATTGCGATTACAGCATTGATCTGATATATAATTATCGTAACCCTCGGCTTACTGTCGGTGAAAATTCTTAGAATTTATGCACCAAGTTATGTGAAACAGACAATAGTTTCTGGGATGAGGCCGGAGATCAACTGATCTAAAGCGCATTCCGGGGTTTAGGCTAATTAGTTGCATGTAAGAGTCAGGGAACCATAGTCTGTTTCATTTATCCGAGAGCTTTTTCAGTAAATGTTTTCGGAGACTACAGTAACCCTTTCTTTCTTATTTACTGTAGGTCTCTAATCTCACTGTAGCTTACGTAGCAAAGAAAGGGTTTTCAATAATATTTTTGCAACATAATTTATTCGCGTCTTCCAGCAGATCAATCAACTTACAGATAAAAATCGCGCATTCAGCTTAATTTAAGTTGACACTTCAAACACAATAAACTAAAATGTTAAGAAATGCCCCGCGCTCCCGCATAGCGTAGTGGTAAAACGTCTGCTTGTCGTTGAAGCAACCCGGGTTCGACTCCAGCTGATCGCTTTTTATTCAGCGCACTTACTCTAGTATGTCCCAGCACTGATTAAATGTTTAAATTAAATTTACATGGGCGGATTAGCGCATTAAAAATAGAAGAATTCCAGCCACTCGTCCTCAGTGAGCTGATCTGCCAAATTACAATAATTCGTCTTGCTTCGCTTACTGTAGCCTTTAAAAAATTGACTAAAAAGCTATCGAATAAAATGAAACGGACTATAGGGCGTAAATATGTAGCTGCCTATAGTCTGTTTCATTTAACTCTGCGGTTTTCTTTTGAATTTCATCTGCATGACTCAAGAGTGGTTTAAAGTTGATGCAGCTGATGCGATATGGCAATAGCAAGCGCCTCACAGTAACTCGATATACTGTAGAACATCACAATTGTACTGTTAAATTGAACCACTTTTTGTAGGCACTTTAAATTTTTTTGAAAACCCAGTTAAATGAAACAGTCTATAGATTTTCGCACAGAAGCAGCCAGCTGTAACTGCGAGAGTTACACGTATAGGCAAACTTGCCTTAGCAGTTCGCGATAGCCATAACATAGCCAATACTAGTAGCTATCTACGATAGTGCACTGTGGGCTATGCCTTCGGTCTTCCCATTATTTCCCCAATTTTCAATAATAAAAAACATTTAGATACTTGTCCGGTAGCATAGAGTTAAGTGTATGATAATAGTAATTGTTTCATGCATACCGCTTACGTTAATCGAGAACATTCGATCTGATATAAAAGTGAATCAGTATTACGTTAATTTGATCTTTGTTTAATTTACTGTAATGGTCTATTGAGGCCAATGTAGTTAGAGTTGTTGGCAGTTGAGTTGGTCATCGTACGTTGTATAGTCTGTACGTTTTCGTTTTCTTTTTGCTTTATTGTTGTTGTCCGGCAATCAGGTCGTGAATTATTCGTTCAGAATTAAATAGAGAAAAACCTACCCAGGGGTTTTCGGATACACCGAGGGTTAGGTCGGTTAGTGCCCACGTCGAGGATTGCAACTCATCCGAGTGGACGGATAGGTAATTTCCGTATGATTGCTATTTTTATTTGGAAATCTTAATTTATTTCTCAACCCAAAAATTGATCAAAAAATATTATCTAATCTTTAGAGATGATTGATCAGATTAGAGCTCGATGTTGTTGTTTTCATAGTCTATTGTGCTACACGTATTAGGAACCAAAAACCTTTCTGAAATAGGTACTAATTGGAAAATAAGTTAAATATTCAACTTGAGCTTGAGATAGGTCAGCTGACCTCCGCAGCAAATACCGAGACTAGGTAGGTAGCCTTAGGTCTTAGGGCGTAGCTGCTGAGATCACCCGACATAAAAGCGGCCAGCAATATTAGGGCTGAGGGGATCGAAGCCGTAAGGTCTATGTATAGAGGTCCAAAGATCGAAAGCCATCCAGAGCCGCGCGATCGGGGCCAGCGCTAAGCGTAGACTTAAGTACCTACGTACCTATAGTCTGTTTCATTTAGCTTTGAGGTTTTTGAACGATTGTTTTAAGAGGCTACAGTAGCAATATTTTCTTCGATTTACTGTAGTTTCTCAAATCAGAAGCCTAGTCAGCCCGACCAGCTGCCGCGGCGCGGCCTGTCCTCGACGTCGGCCGACCCAGATTGGGCAGCTGTTATTAAGTTATTGCGGCGGTCGTTTAGATTTGTCGTGGATGGCGTACCACTGGTTTTTTCTGGCCGATTTTTGCGACGTAGCACAGGGCACGAACATCGCTTTCATTTCGACTAGAGGCTCTTAGCAGATCGATATTATCAAAATATTTGTACCTGTAGCTGATTCTGCTTACCTAAGGATTTTTCCATATTAGGACGTTTGAATTTGATCGCCATCACATCAGTAGCAGAAAGTGGCCTATAAGAGGTGAGCCCAGTTTGGATTTTTAAGGCTAAACAATCGAAAATAGATATCAAAATTTCACTTTCGCGCATCGAGTTTTAAGCTTTAAAGTGATGCGTCCTCTAAGAAGTTATGTACGGAGTAATTTTATGATGTCCGAATTCGCAGAAATACCCAGAAAATACATAGGCTTGAACAAAAAGCTTTCAATTATTTTGTAAACTTAATTCTTTCAGGAAAATGAAAAACACTCCATTTTTAGCCTTTATACAACCTAAAGCGTATTTTGCACCTATATGTCTTCTGTTCTGTACAGGTTTTATGCACAAAATGAGATGGGTTCAAGAAGGTGTCTATTGAATTCTCACCATGTTTAAGGCATTTGGATAGCAAAATTTACAATGTGTACAGCTCTAGTGGTCGTAAAACGTCTTTTTTAATACTTCTTTTAGTCCCCTCTTGTTTTTAAAAAATCTTGGTCGTGCTGTTTTTCTCCGAAACAAAATCCTGGATATGGGCCTGAATGCGATAATCATTTTTCTAAAAGTTCTGACGAAGTTAATACGTTTGCAAATTTATGCAGATTTGAATCCGTAGCATGTTGATCTATTTAGTCGGGAGCATTAAACTAACAAGTAGTTAAGCCTAAGACTATAAACAGGCCTGTACCTAGGGGAGATAGAGGGGCACATGCCCCCCCCCGCCCGAACGGTGCTTCGCGCCAAATATCGCAATTATTCATTGTACCTTATCTATTTAGTCCCATACGCACGATCAAAGCACTCCAAATTCGACTTTATACAACCTAAAGCATATTTTGTATCTATGTCTTCTGTTTTTTGCTGGTATTACGCAGAAAATAATTTCAGACCCATAATTACGCTGATGCTACGATTTAACATTAAGGTGCTTTTTTCACAAAATTTCCCGGAATTCCGCCCTAGACCCCGCTGGGGACGCGTGAGCTTGCTCTCCCAGACCCCTTTAGCCCTAGAAGAGAGAGTTCCTTGTATTATAACCATATTAAAGTTACATGGGAAGCAAAATTTACAAAGTGTTTAGCTCTCTAGTGATCGTAAAACGTCTTTTTTCAATTTGTCCTTGGTCCACCCTTATATTTTCAAAAAATTTGGTCGACCCCCTCCCGAAATAAAACCATGGATACGGGCCTGACTATAAATGATACGCTGAGTAGAGCGGTTTTTAGAATGACTTTCAGAACATAATTAAAGTTAGTTTCGCTTTCAACTTTTTAAACTATGATTTTCAAATTTAAGCTGCCACCTTTTTTATTTTTATGGCCTTGAAAAATTCCTTCATTGTATTACATCAATATTAGTCTTTTCCACTTGGATCTTTTCTCGCTTTCTCTTTTTGTGCCGTTTATTTGCCTTAGCTATTAATGCATTATCGAATGTTCGACAGTTGAAGTTCACATATTATAAGAAATGTATTATTGCAATTATTACGATCATTATCATTGCTGTTGCCGTCATAAGTAGTTAATCATTTAATAGATTATTTCAAGATTAGCGATAAAAGATTCGATTTTCGCCTTGAAGCTCTGAAAAGGCAGTAGTACAGTTGAAAGAATTCTTAATTTTTGTGAATACCTACTTAAAAGAAATTTTTTTTGAAAATGACGAATTTCATAATTCAAAGGAAATTAATCATTTTTAACCGGTCAGTTTGCAGTGCAGCCTCTCTGTAAGTCCGTTTTAATGCGAGTTTACATATAGCATTGTCCTTCACTCCATATTTTTATGTTTTTCACATTTATTACTCGTATTTTAAATTGACTTTAGGATGAATCTGCACGTTGTTGGAATTTGATTTGACGGCTCTAAATCGCCTGCATGACTGCGTCCTGTGGTTCGACGGAATATCATATGCGAATTGCAGTACCTTCGTTGGCTTTTAATCGTTGTGCCCTACTGCCACGCTTTGCTTGCTTTAGCACCCTGTCAGATATCAAGTAAAGTTTATCGTCATCTCAGTGCAATAAAAAAATTATTCTATGGTTAACTTATTCAAGTCACACATGATCATAGGGGGTGGTATTACCCCCTGAAGGGTCAGCCAGACAGATACTGTCCGGGGATATTGAGCGGATGCTACGTTTTTTGCATCATTTTTGACGTCAAAAACAGTAAAAACGTCAAAATGTTTCCGGCGCTTCATGCCAGATTAGTACTTTTAATTACTTTTTACTCGATAAGCGCTCAAAAGTGATGTATATTTTAGTGTTAAAAGTGATATAATGCAGTCGAAATGGACTTAAAATGCGATATTACTACGAAAAACGTTTTATAGGCTATTCTTACCATTTTGATCCTTAAAACAGCAAAAAATTGTGAACGTTAAATTGACTGTTTCAAATTTTTGGGATTTCACACCCCCTGCGACCCTGACCTTGTGCACCTATGATTCAAGTAGGTAATACTTTAGAGTCATGATTTAAATGTGAAGCTACCATTTTTTATTCAAGTCTGCAGCAAAAAATTCTAATCTATCTCAAACTGCCTAAAACAATGATACACAAGAATTTCATCAAAGCTCATTTTCTTCGCTTGATCGCTTAATACATCTTCAAGAGCAGTGCTACAGGGCCGTGCTTAGGCTTCTAGCGGCCCTGAGCGAAGTAGCTTTCAGCGAACCTCGAAATGTATATTTTTGCAAAAAAAGGCATTTTTATAGGAGCTTATTACAAGTTTTTCATCATAAACAATACTCGTACATTGAAAACATTGAATTTTTTCTTCATGCATTACTTAAAAATGAATCAGTATGATTTCACATTAATTTTTTCGGATTTCTGAGCATTTAGATTAGCCATGAATTATGTACTCAAATTGTGAGTGGCATATGAGAAAAGATGCTTAGCTGGAATAATATCGCTTCAGAGAGATTATCAAAAAATTTTTATTTCAAACAAGTATAAATTTCTTTGACCAGGGTTCTAAAAACTGTACAAAAATCTCCCTAATAGTTTTCATGAAGCAATATTTTTCATGCATACATGCATCTATCAAAAATAGTGCGATTTCACTCTAAATTTTGGCAAAAAATGCCAATCATGTGGTTGCCACAATGAATAGAATGTGAAGAAGTAAGTAGTATAGAAGCGACCGAACAAAACATGCTAAATTTTCAAATAAATCTCATTCAAGCTTACAGTCAGCAAGAAACAAGTAAATGACAGAGTTTATGCCTACCTCATTAAATCATAGTACATACCCGTAGATTGTACAAATATAGCTTTAAAAATAATGCACAAACCTCAGACAAAATCTTAGTTATGTAAAAAAGAATACATATCCTAAATCAAATTACCAGATGTGCACGGTAAAAATATGATGATTAATAAACTTAATGTAACCTTTCCAGCTTCATAAGTCCTAAATTGAAAATCTAGGCTATAAATAACATGTTCGCCAATATGATTTGTTTCATTAAAACCTCTAATAGAGTTGTACCAAGTTCCCTGGAGTTTTTTAGCGGGCCTCATATTTCGCGGACCTGGGCGGCCGCCTAGTTTGCCACCCCCTAAGCACGGCTATGAGTGTGCACTATAATCATTCTACTGGATTTCCGGCATCAAAAACGTCATATTTTTGCGTTTATTGCGATGCTCTTTTTTCCTGTATCGTAGAACATAAAATATTCAAACGAAACTAAATAAAGTTTAACACAGTATAATCAAAAATTGTTTTTTTGAACTAAGCGCTTAAATAAGACGTTTTCTACAATATTTTTGGAAATTAATAAATTCTTAGGTGGGGTGAGCGCAAACTTTTTTCGGGGAGGTGTGAAAAAGTTTTGTTGAGGAATGAAATTAAACGTCCAGAATAATGTATAAACAGTCATCGTATTCGTCCTTCCTGGAAAATTTAATTTTGTTTCAAGGCAGTATGCTGCTTGCTAGTAACCTTCTGCATCCTAAATATGACCATTTCATGGAAAGCGTTTTGGTTGGGCGACGATTGGATAAACGCAGAATACCAAGACTAATTATAACATCGCAATTAAGTGGACGTTCAACATGGGCGATTCATTGTGCTTTAGATATTCAATGTGATAATAGATTATGAAGTCATTGCCTTTTGAAATTTTTTAGTTTGTCCAATAGTCTACAGTACGTCTCCAGCATATATTTAGATAACGATAACGGCTTAAAAATGTTGATGATGGTCCTCGGCCATTTTTAGGGGTGGGGGTAAACGACCTCCAATTTTTGACAAAAACAATGGCCAAAAAACGCAATGTTTTCAAAAATCAGGGGATCGAAAATTTTCTGACTTTGAGGGATGATCAACTTTGGGTGAAGTATTCCCTTGTTAACATATATGTAACGGCTCGAAATTTGGGAGTCCGGCCATTTTTAGGGGGGAGTGAATGACCTCAAAGTTTTGACCAAAACGGCCAAAAAATTCGACTTTTTCCAAAAATCGGGGAGGGGGCTCAAATATTTTCTGACTTTGGGAGATCGGGGTGGCCGACTTGGGTGGGGGGATCCTCCAGCCCCCTCTAACATGCATGTTTGTTAGGTACACGTATGTGTCTCTTTGATTCCTATGCATGTACATATCTATGCATCTGTAGAACGCGTAGTTTGCATTATTCTGCGTACCATGTATACATGTGTAGACAAGCGTTTATAAAAAACACATTAAAGAGGATTTTCCTGAAATTAATCTTGAATTGCCTAACACTGAAATTTGAGCATCGTTGATAAGAGCCTCGAGCACACATGGATGTGTAGGGTGTCTTGACCAGACATGCACAAGGAAATTTTCTCGAGAACATGAAGCAAAATGAAGGCCGAAATAGATAAAAATTCAATTCCAAAGTACCTCAAATTGACCAGAAACTGTAACAACGTAGTCTTGGTACTATTTCAGCGCCTATGCCAGTTTTCGGATCATTTCGGTCCGAAAAGTCCAGTTTTTGACCCCTCCCTTTAAATTGGCCATGCTGTGCATCTAAATAATCTGATCCCCGAGAATCCAGCGACTTGCCAAATGAATAAATCCCTAAAATTGAATTTTTTGCATCATTGGGCCCACAAAATTTGGCCACTGCTGTGGCCAGGAATGGAAGCTGATGAGGGTGTTACGTTATTTTTTGTTTTTTCAGAAACAGGCTGAGAGTGCGTGCAAGTGCATGAATATGCACGTAGAGGCACGTAGCTGGCCGTCATATTTTGGGGGAGAAACATCAATTTTTGGGGGAACAAGCCCAAAAATAGTACAAAATAACGTATAAAAAAGACAGATTTTCCTGAATTTCGGGGGGTTCGGACCCCTATTCCCCACAGAGCTACGTGCCTGTGTATGTATATCATGCCTTCAGTCATCCAAGCATAAATGGCAAGGCAGTTTCTATGAGATGAAATTCGAGGAAAGCGTCTGCTTTTCTTTTTGGGATGCTTATTGCTTACCTATTCAAGAGTCGGATGCGAAATTCATTTCACTATACGTATTTATGTAATGAAAAAAATGGTAGTATGGCGAAAAACTCCATTTTTAAACGTTTCTCATCGAACACTATTGGCATCAAAAAATCGGGGAAAAAATTTTAAAAATTGAATTCTGGGGGGTATTTTTTGAGGTGCATACCCCCACGTGTGGGTATTACCATATATGGGCGTCTGACAATGCATGGGCAGCTACCGAATTCTGAGATGGAAAATTATAAATACCAACATCAAATTCTAGGGGGTATAACCACACCTGGACGTGGGGGGTATGCTCCCCCAGAATTCAATTTTTGAAATTTTTTTCGCAATTTTTTGATGCAAATGGATAGTGCTTGATGAGAAACGTCGAAAAATGGTGTTTTTATCGCCATACTACCATTTTTAACCTTCAAAAAATCTTGCACCCCCCTAGAATTTTCTTGCTGCCCACGTATGGGTATAAGTGGCAAAAATAATAAAAAAAATAGTTCCCTATGCCCATGTGTGATTTGAACTGCCGTACCCTAGAAATTAATTCTCTCGATTGGCGCTGTTTGACACCAATCAATGAGAAACGTTGTTACATTCCTGAAGGATAAGGCGGACAGGTTGTGCATGAAAGTGTGCTACCAGTCGATGCTCAGTTATGAAGCAATAAACAACCTTTACTCAATCAAAAACTTCTGCCACATAGATTATTTAATTAGTTTTCAGCGGAAATTATGAAAAATCGGACGAAAAAATCAAATTCGCAGGTCGGATTGATCAATTTTATATAGGTAAATTAGAGTGATAAAGACCATCTTTTGACTTAATCAATTTCAAGAGCACGTTTTAATCTCTAAAACATACTGAAGTGATGATGTATGTAGATATCGGAATCCTATCATTGGTTTATTAGCGATATGGCTAAGCTTAATAGCCGACGATATATTTCCATAGCTACAAAAACAATTACAACAACAATGGATCAATGACATAAAAGGTTGAATGCAAATCGTCATGTGCACGCACGTTTACAAAATAATACATAAACATATGCATCAACAACAGACCTATATATCAGTGGCGGACTCAGGATTTTCCTAAGGGGGGGCGGTACCCCTAAGGGAGGGTGGAACCCTGACTTGGGCGGAAAAATTAGCCGTTTTAACCCGAAAATTGCTAAAAATCCTTAATTTTGCGCACTATTTTGGGCCAATGGGGGGGCGGCCCCCTTAAATCCGCCCCTGACCTATATTCAGGATTCGGCCTAGAGGGGATGGACCCAACAGATTGGTCAATATCTCGGAAAATTCGTCGAGGTAGTAGCTCACATCACAAGTACCGCATTTTCCAATATCCATTAAGGTCACAGATTTCGAACTTTAGGAAAAACTTTTTCACTTAGAAGGCTAAAAAAGTCATTTTTTGATCTCGCTTGAGCTAAAATGATGGAAAATACAGGGTGCCCATCTAACTGTTCAATACGTTTTTTCATAATAACTTCGTAAATTCTTATTATTTTTTAATAATTTTCTGGATGGTCTAATAGGAAAGTAACTGACAAGGTTTGATCGGCTTTGCTCATCCATTGTGTTAACTACAGAACTTAGTGTAAACCTTGGATTTCTGATTGTCTTTCCTTTTGAAATTAATGTATTTTGCGATCAATGCATAGCCCATGATTCAAGGCACTCAAGCAATAAAAGATAATGCATTTTGAGTATCTGGATGTTTGTAAATCAATAAAAAATTGTTAAATGGGTTTACACAAGTTCATGAGAAATCGCTGTCAAAAGTCATTAGGTACGACAATTTTTGCATAGCGAAGAAAAATAGTTCTGTAAAAATGTTACATTTTGATCAGTATATTACCAATTCATGCCAAACTTTGTCAGTCGATGGCCTGTTAGACATTCTATAACCGCTCGAAAACGTTTTCAAAAATATAAAGAATTTAATGAGCCAACGCGAGATAATATTCCGGATACTCAGGTGGGGCTGCCCATAAAAGCTAAGGTTTACATAAACTCCTGTAGCTTATATCATGAACGAGCAAAAGCAACCAAATCACATCATCCAGTTTCCGACTAAACCTTACAGCTATGTCCAAAAAGCATGAAAAAATATTAGGAATTAGCTGAGTTATTATGAAAAACAGTTGGGATAGTTAGGTGAGACACTCTGTGATTTACATCAGGCGCGAAGCGCCGACAACTTGAAGGTTTTAAGACAAAGGAATCCAATTTTTCAATTTTTCCTTACATGATCCTACCTTTCACAACTTTCTCTCCGGCCAAGGAGGAGCGGCGGCCCCCTTAAGTACGGCCCTGCCTACATACATAAGTACACAAAATAGTGATACACTTTTTATTCACAAAATCAACAAGGGGATCGAATGAAAGAGAATAAAGATGCTAGCATTGTAATGTGTTTGATTGTAATAAGGCACTGAATTTCTAACCAATGTCTTTACCATACATGGGCAGCACCCGAATTCTGGGGGTTAAGAGCACACATGGGCATGGGGGGTTGGCGGGTATGCACCATACGTGGGCAGCAAGAAAACTCTGGGGGTGCAAGATTTTTCGAAGATTAAAAAATGGCCTTAAAAATGGTGGTATGGCGAAAAAACACCATTTTCCGACGTTCCTCACCGAGCACTATCCATTGGCATCAAAAAATTGCGAAAAAACGAAAAATTTTTAAAAAATTGAATTCTGGGGGGTATTTTGATTTCTGGGGGGGTATCTTGGTTCCTTGGGGGTTTCATACCCCTAAACCCCCACGCCCAGGTGTGGTATGCACTCCCACAGACGGCCGAATACTCCCTACCACCGAACCAAAATACCCCCCAGAATTTAATTTTTCAAATTGTTGTTGTTTAAGCAATTTTTTGATGCTAATGGATAGTGCATGATGAGAAACGTTTAAAAATTGGTTTTTTCGCCATATTGCTATTTTTAAGACCATTTTCTAACCACTGAAAAATCTTGCACCCCAGAATTTTGGTGCTGCCCGCCTATGCTTAGGATCAGATAAATTGCCGAAAATGTTACAAAAAATAGAATTCTGGGTATCTACAGTAATATGGGGGTTTCAACTTCTGGGGAACGGGTACAAACCACCAAAATTCCCCATGCCCTGAGTGATCTCTACTCTACCATACATTATTCCGGGGCTGGGGTGGTTTGGAGGGATTCAGCCCGAGAAATTTTGTCACCCAGCAGAATTCGCGATTTTCCAATTTCTAAAATTCATACAAAAATGCGTTTTCGATGTTTTTAACTATCTGTTCGATAGAATGTCAAATTTTCAGCGCTTCGTGCCATAGGCTCATTTTTAACCAATATTTTGTTCAATTCATTCGATTTTCTAATTTTGAAATTTTTTTCGTATCTTTGTTCCAGCAAGACAGAGAATCGTTATAAACGTCAAAAAAGATGTTTTTAATGCGTAGTGATGCACATTTTGAGCCCAAACTGGCATTTAAAAATCTCTGGAATCTCATTTGGATATTAAAGAACAGTTTCTGTGAATAATAATAAATGCGCATTCGCCTTATTATCATGGAACATATACAAATAAGTTAGGCAATCAGAAAACCATTTAAGGCTTCACTTGCATCTACTTACACGGATCAATCATTCACTAATCATCATAAAAAACCATTCCATGGTTAGTCCTGTGATCTTACGATATCGCAGTCGTCGCTTCGGCCTATGTTCTTCGTCGACTAGAATCAGAGGAACTGAAAATAATACTCGACTGAACTATCTGTAGAAATCGTTTTAAAAAACAATGAAACACATGTGCATGAGAAATTGTATAGCTCAATAACATACTCGTATTCTAACGTTAACTCAGAATTCCTTTGACATAAAAACCTTTATTTTAATTTTTATTCCTTATTAGTCTTTATATAAAAGTCATATAAAATTTCGGGAGGAGAATGTGTGGGTCAATGGCCTATTTTTCTCAAAACAACAAAATTGCATCATTGCTGAATTAATGTTTTTGTTCAAAAATAGCCTAAGGAAAGTATGGTTTTCAAAAGTCATAATAGCGAAGAGTCCCTCATTTTCCTCCCAGTGTGCATGTGTGATCATACTAAGCACTTTTGCACAAA
>JAVLUZ010000157.1:16374915-16487183 GCA_036768485.1 Mermis nigrescens | reverse complement strand
CTAATACGCACGTGCAACATTGTCGAACTGTATTATGATACTAAAAGTTTTCAACTTTTTTCAAAAACGACGTCGTTTTCGGACCTTAACTACCATACATGCACATTGGAATTGCTGGGGGTGAAAAACCTACAGTGCCTTTTTTGGGCACAAAAATGGCCGGTGCAATGCGCGTTAAAAAACATCGTTTTTTGGCGTTTCTGACGATACTCTATCCTTCTAGAGCATGAAATCGTGAAAAAAATTCTAAAAAAAGTCGAACAAATTGACCAATATATCGCTTAAAACACGAATATATGCCGCGAAGCGCCGAAAATTTGGCGATTTTTGAGCCAAATAGATAGCCAAAAACCCTTAAAAAAGACACTTTTTCTACCAATTTTCAAGTAAGTTTAGGAAACTTTTGAAAAATCGCATTCGGGGGAGTGAAAAATTTTTCCCCTAAACCCCTTCAAGATCATGTATGTTAACTAGTATTTTCGAAAAAAATCAACATTAAATTTTTTTGAAATTAATGCGATTAGAATTATTCAAGTAAAGTGAGTGAAACGTGTCAAGATGTTTGATAGATAGTTGCGTAGTCACGTGATAAATTTACAAGGTACGTATTGCAGTCTCTAATCGACTGTCTTTGCGATATTTCTATTTTTCAAAAATTTTCCAGTATTGCTTAAGCTTTGATGCTGGACACTTCCAAGATTGATTTTTTGCGTGTGATGTGGCTATCGGCACATTTTTAATTCTTACGGAGTTTCTGTACTTTTACTTTGTTTACACGCTACTTTTGATCAGCTTTGCGACTTTGAGACTGTAAAGTTATTTCCTGAGGCATCTAAGGGCCGTATTCACCAACGCCGATTGGGGCTAATCGGCGATTAAAATCTACGTTTAATCAGGATTAGGGTTTAAGCGGTATTCACCAACTCTGATTAAATTTGGCCGATTAAAAAAAGATGGCGATTTAATCGGAGATTTTAATCCTACTAGGGGGCAGGTTTAAATGGCCGATTAAGTCATTCTTCAACACTTTCTCAGTTGAGTGGTACAGTTTGAAAGTCGTTTTCTTCTTATGGATGTTCTTAACTTTCTGGATGACCTGGACGAAAATGATCAAGAAAATAATATGGTACAGCAATTTCTTCGAGATCAAAGTAATCCATTCGAGCTATACGAAAACGAAGTTTTTCGTCTTCGATACAAGCTTCGAAAAGAAACAGCTAGGGAATTGATTTTTCTTATAGAAGATCGCCTTACTCAAACAAGTCACCGAAATTGCCCGATTCCAGCTTATTTGCAAGTATGTATAACAAACAAATTTTATTCATTAATGAAACCACGGTAGCGAAAGCTTTCTGCAATATAAATTGTATGTTTCATTCATATATTTATATATTGATGCACGCTAGAATTCGAATCCAAAGCAAATTCACTTCCATTTGTGAAACGAGGCTGAGTTGGCCACTGCAGCTGTGACATTTTCGCCTGATAATACCTCATTTTAGCAACTGCAGCTTCGTTTTCACAAGCAATCAAATCCATGCGAGCGTTATGTTCCTTTTCCAATAAACTTTTCTGAAACTCGATTAATTCTAGACGAGCAGAATTTTCTTCATCGCGCTTTACTGAAAGCTTGGCCACTTTACAAGCTGGTTCTTCGGTATTCAATTTGGAATTTGCGAGTAAACTCTCTTCCACTTCTTAAAATTATAAAGCGTGAAATCTACATATAGGGTGGTCCAGCATACATGGGCAGCAAACAAATTCTGGGGGGTTCCGGATGGGATTAAATGGCAAAAAAGAACCAAAAATAGCAGTTCTAGGGGTATAGCCAGAATTATCGATTTTGGGGGTCCGCCAGAATCTTGGGGGTCTAGAGACCATACATGGATGTGGGGTGGGGGTTTGGGGGTTTAAAAACCCTCACAGATTACTGTTGACCCCACATAATTCTATTGTTAGCAACTTTTTGCGATTCTACCCTACCACCCCGCGAACTTTTTGCTGTCCATGTATGGTTAACACTGATGGCCGCCACGCCTTAGGTTTAAGCTTAAGGCGTGGGAGCGAAGCGAAATGCCTGAGACACAGAGCGCCAGAGGGTATCTGATTTTTCGAATTTTGGCGGGATGGGGGTGGATTACTGATTTTGGAGGCCCCCTTTTTCCCTATTACCAGTATGAGGTTGTCCACCCAGAACTTCTTACTGTAGGTAACCTTTTTCTAAGTAGGATACAATAATGCAGTTTGAAGAGTCCCGCAGAGCGAACATTTGGCAACGTAGACATCCACAAAGTTTCATCGAGTTATTTGAAATTTTCACTTTTTTAATGACTTCAAAAACGAAAAGATGGACTTTTTTACTTCTTTATCGCCATGTGAAATCTCTTGTCTGATTTTTAAGTGGGTTAGCCTGCATAACAATTATCTGATTGCGTTACCTTTAATTTTTGATTATGGCCTTTAAAATAATATTTTGATGTGATTACTGCTTACGTTTTCTCGAATTTAGAGGAAGTGACGTACTTCATTCAATAGTGTACAATTCATTTATGTCGTCGTCATTTTGCTCACACCTATAAAAGGATAATGAGTCAACTCTATTTTTTATGGCTACATTATCATTTATCCAGCTTCATTAGTAAATCTTTGAATAAATAATTTGCATATCAATGATCAATAATGTAACAAACATTTACTTGAAGGAGAACTTTGCCTGTGCTGAAGATTGAAACAAATTGGACAAATCGTCATCAGGCGTGGATTTTTCTCGTTCTTGTTCTCCATCAACGTTATCACTGTCGAAAATGCACGAAATGCGATCGAACTGGTTGGGAATCAACTTCGAAACTCTTATATGCAAATCAGAGGGTGGCGTCGGCGAGGGGCCACCACCAGTAGATTTTTGGATTTTTCTGTAATTTCCAATGGTCTTCTTTGCGAGCTGTAAATAATGCCTGCATATTGATAAAGCAGTATTCATAAGCAACTTGTTTTGTTCCTTTTGAGCAGACTTGTCATGACCACACGTGGGCATGGGGAAGTTTGGGGCGTATGCACCCCCAGAAGGCCGAATACCCCTTAGAAATCGATAACTCTTGCTAGACCTATCCAGAATTGCAATTTTGGTACTTTTTTGGCCATTTGACCCCATCTGGACTACCCAGAATTTTTTTTGCTGCCTATTTATGGTTATTAGGACCCTTATATGTTTCAGGTTTTGCTGACGTTAAGATACGTAGGGTCTGGATGCTTCCAGCGGGAAGATGCGGATTTGCACGGCCTAAGTCAACCAACAGTTTCCCGATGTACTCATATAAGTGCTCAGAATAATTGCTGAGCACCGACCGCAATTCATTATGTATCCAACGGAGGCAGATCAACAAAGGATTAAGCAAGGATTTTTTGAAAAAGAGGATTTCTGGGTATAATAGGAGCCATAGATTGCACCCATGTGAAAATTATAAATCCCGGTGGGCCAGATTCGGAACTTTTTAGAAATAGAAAAGGATGGTTTTCTATTAACGTTCAAGTTCTTTGCGATGATAAACTTAGAATTAGGGATATTGTTTCTAGCCACAGAGGAAGCACCCATGACTCTCGAATTTTAAATGAGTCCCATTTGCTGACCCGTTTGCAAGCATTGCCAAGTTCACTGCACGTTTTGGGAGACCGTGGATATGCTTGTCAGAGGTATTTGCTCACTCCACTTACAAATCCTCGGACCCCAGCCGAACGCCGCTACAATTTTGCTCATTCATCGACTAGAATGGTCATAGAAAGAACGTTTGGCATCTGGAAAAGATTTTTGCCCTGCTTATCTAGGGGAATGAACTTTAGACCAAAAAGATGCGCTACTGTAATTATCGCTTGTGCTGTGATATACAATTTTGCCAAAATTCGAAACAGAAGTTATTGATAATATAGACGAACTTGAGCCAGAAGTGGAAGACAACTCAGAAGGAGGAAATGCCCAAGGAGTGGCTAAAAGACGCGTGATCATTGATGAGTATTTCAGTTGAAGTTATTTACGCTTTAGTTTGTTTTTGTTGTTTTAAATACGAGTGTAAACTAACGGTCTTAAGATTTTTCCATCTAATTGCCAGCTGATCTTTATTTCGATTTTTTACGTCAGGGTTTTCGATAAAAGCATCTTCTATCTGAGACCAAGCGATGCTCTTTGAATAGACTGCTTTTTGAATCCGTTTTCTTGTTCTCGATAATATCAATTCGTTCTTTGACACATTCAACTAAGAATTCTACCTCTTCATTGCTAAAATTTTGGTCGCGATCTCTGCTTTTACGTTGATTTTCCATTTAGCAAAACGATACTACAACACGCGAGGAAGTACAACAAAGGTAAAAAATTATTGACCACTCGACAAATGTGTGCCCTTCTTTGCCCATTCAACTGTTTTCTGGATATAAGTTTAACCACGATTAGGTAATCGGCGTTGGTGAATACGAAAACTGGCTAATCGCGATTAGTGTTTAATCGTCGATTAGCTAATCATGATTAAACCCGGTAATCGGCGATTATGTAATCGCGATTAAAAGTCTAATCATGATTAAACCTAATCGGCGTTGGTGAATCCGGCCTAAGATTTTAAAAACTCAATATTGAGTTGAACACTAAAACCGATTTACGTAAACGTTCCATGTCGTCTAAATTATTTTGGTTTTTTATGTCTTTTCTTGATTTTTGTCTTTATCCTTGTTTTTTGCTGGTTTTTTTTGTTTTTTGATTTACATATAATTCCATTTTTCTCTGCTTGTTTTCATACTTGAAGGACCGAGAATGGAATCAAATTAGAATTTAGAGTCAACCCAGACTTGCATTCCAGTGAAGAGCCGATGACGTCCAGGCGTTGCTGTTCGCTACAATTATGTCTTTTAGTGTCCGGCCGCGTAATAAATATTTCAGTTGATAATTAATTTAGTCTTTATTTATTATTTTTACACTTTTTTCCATAAATTCGATTGATTCCAGTCCAGTTCGATTACTTTCCAAATATTTTTGAGTCTGTAAAGATTTAAGAGTAAAAATTTAATAAGGATTCAATCATTCCATATGAATTAAGTAAATAGTTTTATATTGTAACCTTTGCGTAATTTAAAATACGTACAATTTGTTAAATTTTAGTACTTAATTTAATAACTCTGAATTACAATAATTTTCTCTCCAAAAAAATTCTACGCGGCCTTAGACCAGTTTTTTACGCTGATTCTGAATATGTTTTTATATTTTTCCGAGCACGACTAGTTTTTGAGCTATTTGGCTATCGTATGCAAGGTAATATGCATACTTTGCATATATAACGCGCTGTAAAGCTTGAACCTTATTATCAGCTAATTTTGTTTGCATCTGAATAATTTTAAACAGTTTCTTAAACGGTTTTTTACGCTGATTTCGGATCTGTTTTTTTGTTTTGCGCTAGCACATTTCGTTGCTGGAAAATCTGAGAATTTGTAAATCGAGTAGGAATCCGAAAAAAGCTTGTTTACGCAACTTAGACAAACAAAAACTTCCACAACTAATCAACTCTTGAATTCTCAACTGTGTCAAAAGCTTGGAATATGCTTTGTTAGTACAGATAAATGCTTTGCAGTGATTACGACATTTTCTTTCTGTTGAAAACATTTTTCAGAAATTCAAAAAAAAACGTGAAATTCCTAAATATTACACAATTTGTGCAGTATGCTGAAACATGAATTTCTAAAAAAAACTAGAAACGCTAGTGCCAAACACAAAACGGATTTAAAATCAGCGTGAAAAGCGGTTCAAGAAGGCATATAATACGTTGAAGATGCAGAACTAGTAAGCTAGATATAATTTTTAAACTTTACACCGTAATAAATATGCAAATTAGGTGTAATGTTTTTCGGACTAAAATATAGTACGTCACGCCAATGATATTGAAATTAAGGGAAAGATTGTGTTCAAATATTCTGACAGTTTTGAGTATATAAATTATCATTTTGGCCGCCAGATTTCCATGCTTTGTTAAAAAAGACCATAATTTGCATAAATCTTAATTCGCAAATATCTCAAAAACCTGACGCGACAGAAAAACGCAAAAATTTTCGGAAATAAATTTAATTAAGGCAAAAAACTGATCTAGATTCATTCTAAAGTTTTCCAGAAGTGATAAAAAAGGTAAAATTTGTTAATAATAAAGAAGTAAAATAATGTACATGAAAACGAAATAGAATGGATGACTAAAATTGCATACGCGTATCTTGTTATTATAGAAATGCGTTGAATAAAAAATATATAAAAATTTACATATGAATAACTTTATAAATGAAAACGCAGTAAGCTGATGTAAAAATATAAACGAAATAAAAATTGAAAAATAAGAAATAATGAAAAAACTTATAATTATCTCGCGTTTAGTACCCCAACTGCGCTCCCGATGTGCAAATTAAAAATCCGCGGGGATTATTGGAGGAGCAGTTGGATGCCTTGAATGCCGAAATAAATTCATTCGTGGACACCCATCTCGGTCAGCCACTCCTCTATGACGTCATTCAAGTATTTATATGCCGTTATTTATTTTTCTCTGCATACTTATTCGTTCCTAAATGTTTTCTCTTATTTTTTCGACTGGACTCTTTACATAGTTGATGATACTCCACGACTATCGTTCCAACGTTTGTACATTTCGTACACGTTGCAAGTTTCTTTCATGCAATTATTCATTTCATTTTCATACATTCCATTTTGGGACTCTGGAAAAATCCTCACCCTCTCCTTTTATGCAGGCACGTAGCTGGCGTCTTATTTTGGGCGGACTAACACCAACTTTGTGGGAACTAAGCCCAAAAAGGCCAAAAATAGCGCAAAATAACGTTTGAAAAGTCCTATTTTTCCGATTTTTTATTAATTTGGGGGGTCCGGACCACACGTGGGCTTGGGGTGAATGGGGGGTATGCACCCCCCCAGAAATCGAAATACCCCCCCAGAAATCGAAATACCCCCAGAATTCAATTTCTGAATTTTTTTAGTTTTTCTCGCAATTTTTTGATGCCAATGGATAGTGCCTGATGAGAAACGTCGAAAAATGGTGTTTTTATCGCCATACCACCATTTTTAAGGCCATTTTTTGACCTTCAAAAAATCTTGCACCCCCAGAATTTTCTTGCTGCTCACGTATGGTCCGGACCCCCATTCCCCCAAAGCTACGTGCCTGCTTCCATGTATGCGCATTCCGCTGAAGAATCAGCCGAACTCGTAGTTTCCGGCGATTTTTAGCCGATGGAACGCTTTCTCGATCATTTTTGAACATGAAAGGAGTAATAATGTCGATATTTTTCCGCTCAAAAGTTTTATGTGCTATTTACTCAAAAAAGCGTCCAAAATTGATCAATTTCTATCTTTGTTTTATAGCGTTAAAAGCGGTATAAACCACCACTATTTTTTTTTGTACGAAACAAAGATTTTGAGGCTCGTACAAAGATTTTTCGGAGCCATCTTTGTACAATGTACAAAGACTTTTGGGGCAAAGTAATGATAATTTTAACGTTTTTTGAGTATTTTTTAGCAAAATTTCTAAAAATTTTCGGCGCTTCGCGCCGAGTATCATAATTACATTCTATTTAGCTCCAAGCGCGGGCATTTAACACTCCAAAATCTATCTGTAAGCATCTTTGTACAGATTGAAGCATCTTTTACATCTATTTCCACTGTTTTATAAAGATTTTATGCAGAAAAAAGAACTATTAAACAACTTTGCACTGTTTTCTGCCGTTTGAAGATAAAATTGATTCTTTATCTTTGTGTTGCATTAAATTCATAAGCAAATCGGTGTCTATTATGAGATTCAGTCAGCACATTGCAACCGCTTATTATTTATAATTGTGTAACACAAGTCATTTTAACTTGCTGAGTCGAATTTTATGCGTAATTTCAACCTAAGATTCATGAAAATTTTGGCATTTCGGGCCGAACTCATATAACCAGCTGAATTTAGGACAAAGTTACACCTTTTGCGAAGCGTGCGGGTCACGGATAACAATCTAGTAGTATGTAAAACTAAGTGCATTCAATAGCATATCTATACGTTACATGTACAAAAAAATTTCGCTCGCACAAAGACTTTTCCGGAGATCTTTGTACATGTACAAAGAGGCTCGTACAAAAAAAACAGTGTAAACCACTCAAAATGGGATAATAATGCGGTAAGACCAAGTGTCGTATTTTCGTCTCGATCGGTGGTTTCAAAATTGGTAGAACGCTACATTATTAAGCAGTTTACACTCTTGGCTTTAAGCATTCTACTTTCTTAACCCTTCAATGTGTCAAACGTGAATTTCTAATTATTGCACGAAATTGTGTAGTTTTTTGCATTTTTCTTGCAGTTGGTTCAAGAATTTTTGAACCGCGACGAGGTTACTGTACCCAAATTGCCCTGTTCGATTTGCCTGAGTCCGTTTCACGGCCAGCACCAAAATTTGTTTATCACTCAGGATTGCCACCATTATTTTCATAAATCTTGCGTGGCTCGTTATTTCCAACATTGGAGGCGCGAAAAAGAGGCGGAGTCTGCCGAACTACAATGTTCGTCCGCGACGGAAGTAGTTTGATTATGAAATTTTCAATTTTTATTTAAATTCATTCTGAAACTCGGGTGATTTAGCTTTTTAAGATTTGCAGAAAAACTAAATTTAAACCGGAAAATATCAAATTATTGAATGCTCGGTAGATTTATAATGACTTTTTCAAGTATAGATACGTAATAAATGTTTGATAAGCGAAAAACGGCAAGAAATCATTGCACGCCGAAGCGTTTAGTACAAATAGAAAATAAACTAGCAAAGAAAAATGCTCCGATGGGACGAAAAAGATGAATATCCTCGGAATTAGGGATTGTTAAGGATGTAAAAGGAGGGGACTAGGAAAAAGCTACCCAAAGTTGCAAAAAGTATTTGAAGACGTTAGTAGTAAAAAGCTAATAGTAACGAGTAATAAATAATATTAATTGATTATTTAGATAATTAAATAGGAAACTAAATAATAGAGTAAATCAAAATTAAAAATAGAAAGTTTAATAACTAATCAACGGATTATCTGATTAATTTGCAGACGCACGCGTAAAAAATCGTGAGTGACCGGTCCTAAAATGGAGAAAAGTGCAAAGTCATTAATTTACCCAGCTGTAATTGTAAATTCAAAATACTGATGAAAAGCGCAAATTTAATTTAAACGTTGTTCAGCGGCTTTCAAATTCAGTTCTTACGAGATACATAAAATGAAAACATACAATTTTTTTAAATTATTGCTGTTCGTCCGGGAAAGAAAAGCGGTGAAAAGAACATGAAAACTCAAATCAGAATACAATGGGGTAAACAATGAATCGAGTACAAGAAATACAATGACACTATTGAAGGCCGGTTCACAGTGAGACAATGAAAAAATGGTGATTTATGGTAATTTCATGCATTTTAGCACAATGTCTCACTTAGTACTCTAATTTAAAATTAATGTAACGACGAAAAGGCAAAATGAAATAGGAGTGTAAAGTAATGCGACGTGGAATCGTCTGCCCATTAAACTAGCGATTATTTATTCATTTGATTGCGAGCGTTCTTTAAAGTAATCTCAGTGTAAAGCAATAAAGGAAATTCGAAATAAAAGTAATTGTAAAGAAATGTGTAAAACCGAGCGTTCATTAGAAAAATAATGGATTATTAAACGCGTCGTCGGTGACTAGCGTGCGATTTCGCCCTTTCCCGTATCGATGTATTCTTTAGAGTTTTTGGTGTCCCCAAATTTCTTCATGATAACTTTTATTTTAGCGCTTATTTGATTATTTTTGTTTGCTTAAATTTCAATTTTGTTTTATTTTTCAATTTTTGATTGATTCAAATTTTTTAAAATCAAATTCAGGCAGAGTCGTTGCCTTGTCCGGTTTGTCGGCGCTCAATCGCTCAGCCCGATTATCTTTTGGCCAACTTCGATCAGCGAATCGACGACGACGACGATGAACCGACGTCGAGCGGTTCGTTCGATTTTCGACAATTTTCCGATCCGATCGATCGGCGGTTTAAAGAAGTTTGCGAAAAGCAAAGGCGGCAAGGCGGTTTGATCGATTTGGTAGCCGAGAGAAATCGCATGCTGTTGACCGATGATACGGTAAATAATCGATTAACTCGTCGCGAAACCGTTTGGTTTACACTCTAAATTTCTGCACTTTCTTTACACTTTACACTTTCTGAATTTGCACTTTTTTGCATTTAAATTTTTTATATACTTCGTACTCTACGCTCTACGCCCTTTACACTCTTTACACTTTACTTTTCTACTTTATTTTACATTTTTTATTAGTTTACGAAGCATTTAAGTTTTGACAGTGTGACTGAATTTCTAAATAATAGATAGTTTAATCAACGAAATATTCCGTGTCGCGTTTACTTTACACGCTGTATTCATTTATTCTTTTCGTTGGTTTACACTGCAGTTCGATTGGGTAGGACCCACTTACCGAATTTGGACATACATACATACATATGCAATGTCATTGATTTAATCGGCGAGTAGTCCCATGTTGTTTTTAGTCCTTAATTAATTATTTTAATCCTTTTTTAATGTTTTTTTAACATTTTCGTTTTTGATTTACAACGTGGTCGACAGTTCAGTCGAATCGGATAAGAAATTATGATTTAAATGACAAACAACGCTTCCGCACTTTTACTTTACGCTGAACTTTTCTCGATTTGCATTATTGAGGACGGTCATGTATAGTCTGGTTCGCGATTTTGGTTTAAAACATTGTCGTACTGTAGTATACGTATCTGAAAAGCACCTTTTCAGTCAGTTTTTGAACACGATGAAAAATGATTTCCGTACTTGAAGTTTCGGGAAAAGCTATAACAGCGAACTGGAAACAAAGCAGAATCGGTTATGCGAATCGTAATTATCGTAGTAAATAGTATTAGAATGTATACTGCATGGGTGAGCGGCACCAAAGTTCTGGGGGTGCAAGATTTTTTCAAAGATCAACAAATGGCCTTCACAATGGTGGTATGCTTACGTGGGCGGCACCGAAGTTCTGGGGGGGGTGCAAGAAGTTTTTCAAAAGTCGAAAAATTGCCTTAAAAATGCTGGTATGGCGAAAAAACACCATTTTTAAATTTTTCTCATCGAGCACTATCTATTGGCATCAAAAAATTGCAGGAAAAAAAAACAAAAAAATTTCAAACATTGGATTCTGGGGGTATTTTGTTTTATGGGGGTCGCATATACACCAACCACCCACACCCAGGTATGGCATAAAGTCAATTAAACGACAGATAAAGCTAGTTTAAAATAAATTATCGGGTTTAACTCGTATCATCGCATCGAATCCACACGTGGGCGTGGGGGGAATTTGGGGGTATGCACCCCCAGAAAGTGATATACCCACCTAGAAATAAAAATACCCCCAGAATTCAAACTTTGAACAATTTTTTGCTTTTTTAGCGATTTTTTGATGCCATTGGATAGTGCTCGATGAGAAACGTCGAAAAATGGTGTTTTTTTCCGCCATTTGACTTTTTTTTGAGACAATTTTTTGACCTTTGAAAATTTTTTTTCACCCCCACCCCCCTCCAGAATTTTCGGTGCTGCCCACCTATGATCGAATCTGCAACGTGGCTGAGTTGATTAATACTCCGCTTCATACGACAACATTACCGGTTACGCTTTTGTGGAACGAATATATCTGAAAAAAACTTTTGCGTAACCGCATTATCGACCATTTGCGACGGCGTTAGAATGTCGAAAATTATGTGTTTTGCTTCACTATAAATTTACATGAATTTTTACTATGTTCCGCTTTCGCCTAGTCATGTTTGATCGCCGTACACTTTAAACACGCGGATATCCGACATTCCCGGTATTTAATGACATCCAAATAAAAAAATAATTTGCTAAGCCTAGAGTTATATTCACTTGTTGGACACTTTTATTTTTTCATTAACCTATGTAGCGAAAGTAAACTAAGAGAACAAACAATTATGACGCGCTTTACGAAATTTTCATTCGTTTGTGGTTTGCCAAATTCAGAATTTAATTCTAATTTATTTTCCGAATAATTTTTATGTGATTGATATTGTTATTTTATATTGTTATTTTTATACTGTTATTCTCTGCGCTTTTCCTCCTTTTTATTACTTACCCATAACACTCGAACGTCACTTTACAGCTTACACTCATAGTTGGCGCTGCGAATCTTGTTCTAGAGTAAAAGTAATAAATGGATAAAAATTAAAATTGAAAAATGAAACGGACTTAGTGGGATTTACAACAGAGTGGCTAGAGGTTCGGCCGAACTAATAAGCAACGGGTGGTGTTAATTATATGCTTCATAGATGAGCAATATTAAATTCATGAGTATCCTTCGCTTCACGAATCTTGCGCTTGAGTTACGTGCGTAAATTGACTACAAAAGCGGTTTAAAAGGCGCAACTTTCATTATACTGTATACACATACGTGTAAAAGGGGGATGGGGACACACTGGGGGGTTTGGGGGTATGCACCCCGCAGAAACCAAAATACCCCCCAGAAATCAAAATACTCCCCTCAGAATTCAATTTTTGAAAATTTTTTTCGTTTTTTTCGCAATTTTTTGATGCCAATGGATAGTGCTTGATGAGAAACGTCGAAAAATGGTGTTTTTATCGCCATACCACCATTTTTAAGGCCATTTTTTGACCTTCTAAAAATCTTGCACCCCCCCCCCCCCTTCTCCCAGAATTTTCTTGCTGCCCACGTATGGATGGGGTTCCCTCGCCCGCAGTTGGTCGTCCTCCTCCCCCCCTTGATGCCAGAAAATTTTTGACTCCCCGTCCGATTTTTGGAAAAATTGCATTTTTCGGCTATTTTTATTGTGTTTTTTTTGGCCAAAAATCGAAGTCACTTACATAGGTGGGCAGCACCGAAATTCTGGGGGGTGAAAAAAATTTTTAAAGGTTAAAAAATTGTCTTAAAAGTAGTTGTATGGAGGAAAATACCATTTTTTGACGTTTCTCGTCGAGCACTATCCAATGGCATCAAAAATTTGCTAAAAAAAGCAAAAAAAATTTTCTGGGGGGTATTTCAACTTCTGGGGAGTGCATACCCCCCATCAAACCGCCCCCCACGCCCATGTGTGGTCACTTACCCCCTCTTTTCGCTACAAATGGCCGGGATCCCCAAATTTCCAGTCGTTACATGTATGCGCGCAAAAGTTCGCCTCAGTCCAGCTTTTCCATAAACAGTCAAAAATAGGTCCAAAAATTTGCCCTTCACGCGCGAAATAGCGTTTTTCGGCGTTTTGTTTAGTGCACTCTTTCCTGAAATCACTTCTGATGCAATATTTTTTCGAAAAATATTGAAAATTTCGACAATTTTTGCTAAAAAAATCATTAAATTTCTTTGACTTTAGCGCAGATCTGTTGCGAAACGCCAGCTTGATTTACTGCTTGATTTCCTGTATTTGTAGCTATTGAAAATAGAAGAAAATTATGCTAAAATAGCTGTTTCTGCTGTAAAAATTGTTTTGAAACCTACTCTATGAGCAAAAAAAGGCTTCCCGGTCGCCAAGAATGTATATAAATAGATTCATTAATAGGTCCGGCGCGCAGCGCCGGAAAAATTAGAAAAATCATATATGGTCACTGACGGCCAAAAAGCATTCTTTGTCCCGCCAATTGTTTTTAGTGAATGCGGGAGCGGCCGCCTCCCCGCCTACCCCCCTTAAATCCGGCCCCTGCTTCGCCTATAAGTTCTATTGAATAAAACAGGGCTTACTGTAGCTTGTTATAACTATTTTCGCCGCTCTTTGTAAACACGAATATCTGTCAAATATTTGAATTTGTTTAATTAACCAATTCATCGGATTCGTCTGCCAAGTTTTTTACTGATATTTTCAAAGAATGTAGTTATTTTGATACTTTTAATAATCAAAATCTAAAATCTGCACTTTTTTTCAAGATATTTGTTCGATCGGAAAACGTAAGAAATGAACTGGTCGATAATTTACCGTCGCGAATGGAACAAGCTAGTGAAAAGCCAAGCCATTCAATTAATCATCAATATCATAAGCGCTCGAATTGGCCAAAATATTACAGCAAATCCGCAGGCCGCCGATTTTATGCCAAAAATGCGCCGGTTGGCGAATCGCGTAAATTTGGCAAAATGCCAAAAGGTTTTGAATCACCGATTTAATTTGTCGATAGTTCATTTTTTAGGATTTTTAATTTTTTTAGCTCTAACCAGCGAGTCTTCGGCGATCGAACATTTAAGCTCTGACCAAGATTTCGATCAGTGATCCACTCTTTTAAATATTCGTGTCCATAAATGCGTTTTGCATAGGAAAAATTGACGATTAAGAATATTCGTCTGCTATACTTTAGATCGTAATGAGCAATTATGGGAAGCGACGGAATTCCAAGGCTCTGCGATCATAGGTGGGCAGCACTAAAATTCTGGGGAGAGTGTGTGCAAGATTTTTGAAAGGTCAAAAAATGTTTTTAAAAATGGTGGTATGGCGAAAAAAACACCATTTTTCAACGTATCTCATCGACTACTTTCCACTGGCATCAAAAATTGCGAAAAAACTAAAAAAAATTCAAAAATTGAATTCTGGGGGTATTCGGCCCTCTGTGGTTGCATACCATAGGTGGGCAGCACCGAAATTCTGGGGGTGAAAAAATTTTCAAGGGAAAAAAGGTTTTAAAAGTGGTCGTTTGGTGAAAAACACTATTTTTCGACGTTTCTCATTGAGCACTATCCAATGGCATTTTAAAAAATCGCTAAAACAAAAAAATTTCAAAATTTGAATTCTGGGGGTATTTCAACTTCTGGGGTAGCACCCCCCAAACCCCCCACGCCCACGTGTGGTGCATACCCTTCCAAACCCGCGCCCCCTATCGCACCTGGACGTGGTAGGTTGGGGGGTATGCACCACACCCGGGCGTTGGGAGGGGTTTGGGGCATGCACCCCCTTCAGAAACCAAAATATCCCCCCCAGAAATCGAAATACCCCCCAGAATTCAATTTTTGAAAATTTTTTTCGTTTTTTTGCAATTTTTTGATGCCAATGGATAGTGCTTGACGAGAAGCGTCGAAAAATGGTGTTTTTATCACCATACCACCATTTTTAAGGCCATTTTTTGACCTTCAAAAAAATCTTGCACCACCCCCAGAAATTTCTTGCTGCCCACGTATGGTATGCACCCTCCCAGAATTCAATTTTAAAAATTTTTTCGTTTTTTTCGCAATTTTTTGATGCCAATGGATATAGCTCGATGAGAAACGTCGAAAAATGGTGTTTTTACGCCATACCACTATTTTTAAGGCAATTTTTTTACCTTTGAAAAATCTTGCACCCCCAGAATTTTCTTGCTGCACACGTATGCCCCCTACCCTCTACGCCCACGTGTGCTTGCGATCCCTAAAAATTTTAAGGTCACAAAAGTGCCGAGAAATTTATACTGAGGGCAAAAACTATTTTTCGTAATTTCTCATCGAGTTCTATCCACACTTGGGCGTCGTGGGGGGTCTGGGGACGGGGATGCGGAACCCCCAGAATCCGGCGCGGCCCCTCCAAAATTGACAGACCCCCCAAAATTGAATTGTTTGTGCTAGTTTTGGCAGTTTTGCCCGTATACAAGTAAGGGCTCGAAATTTCGGGATGGGGTCCCTGACCGGCCATTTTCAGGGGATGACCTACAATTTTTGGCCAAAATGGCCAAAAATCCACCTAAAACGGCCAAAAATCGCAAGTTTTGCAAAAATTGGGGAGGGTTGGGGGAATGGAGGGGACGACCAAGTTTGGGTGGGGGGGGCCTTGTTATATGTCTGATTTTGCCAATCGGACTCCCCTCAGAACTTGGTCGCTGCCCATGTATGATTCTATTCATTGACATAAAAAACGTGAAAACCTAAAAATTTGATTCTGGAGTCTTCTCGGATTCTGAGGGTGTCCTGTCCATCCAGCCCCCTGGCACCCATTTATGGTCATTTAACTATGTCCGACAATAAGCCGACAGATTGCGATTATAACACTAATCTGATATATAATTAGTTTAATCCGTCGACTTCCTTTCGGAAAATTCTTGAAATTTATGCCCAAACTTATGTGGAACAAACTATAGATGAGCAGGTACCTATCAATTTATACTTTTTGCTAAATTGCTCAGTTCAGTCTTTCGTCGTGAAGCTGATGCCAGCCGCATACAAAAAGTGTGTACATTTTGCTTATGTTGCGTTGCGCTTTTGCATTTGTTCTATTGCTAGAAATTGAAATGAAAACAGGTAGGTACCATATTATATGTATGAACGTGTGTAGGTCGATGCATATGTACCTGTTTCTAGTCTGCTTCGCGTATTAAAGTTGGAGCTGGCAAAGGTATGTAGGTACAAGGAATGTACATAATTACAGTAAATTATTTATTGATTTACTGTCAAAAAACAGTTCATGCTCTATCATTTGCAAAACCGACGATAAAATTGGCTCGTCGCATTGCAGGTGATCTGTCTACTGAATCCGCAGAATCTCTACACTGCGCTTTGTTATCAGTTATTTCACGCAAGCATGTATATGTAGGTACCAAACTGGTGTGGGGGAAGGTGTAAGGGAACTTCAGCCGACGGACTCCTCCTGGCACTAATTCTGCCACGTCTAAACCCCTCCCCCAGACATTGACCCTGCCCAGCACCACTTTTGTACACATGTATGTATGTATGTATGCCTGACTAGTAGTTTATATAAGCGTACCTAACCTCAACCTTTGTAGAGGTGACAAGGACTATGTACACAAAACTTTAGGCAGTCGTGTTCACACCTGGGTTTGGGGGTGTGAACCCTCCAGAAATCAAAATACCCCCAGAATTCTTTTGAAAATTTTTTTCGTTTTTTTCGCAATTTTTTTATGCCAATGGATAGTGCTTGATGAGAAACGTCGAAAAATGGTGTTTTTATCGCCATACCATTTTTAAGGCCACTTTTTGACCTTCAAAAAATCTTGCACCCCCTGAATTTTCTTGCTGCCCACGTATGGTCGTGTTGCTGTAGCACAGTTTTAAGCTACGTGCTTTCGTACATGCATACTGGTGAAGAACATTTTATGGTACCACCGACGATATTTGTTTTAAATATTTTTTCGTCAAAATTGGGTCGACTTGTGTGTGTGTGATGAAAATTAATTTCCATGCACAAGGCTCCATGAAATGTGTTCCTACCTACATACCTATGTGTGTAGTAGTGCTGTAAAAGAATATCTTTATCTTTTTAGCAAGATAAAGGATGAATATATCTCTATCTTGACGATTTTTATTATATTATTATTTTGGAAAAAATCAGGCTAGCTTTATCTTTTTGATAGGAATTTATCTTGCAAAAAAAGATGAAGCATGTACATAAATTAGCATGTAGTCCAAAATGCAGGTTTGACGTGAAATATGTTTAGACGCATTCAAATTTTACTGTAATACAACAGAAGAAAAAAAACGATTGTTTAAATCCTATGGTGTGCGGCCCAAACTAATGCCTGTATATCAACCTAAGTAAGCGGGAGTGGAGGGAGTACTACTACTAGCACCCACTTTAATTCAAGTCCAAGCCTAGGAAACATAGAGAAGGTTGAAAAAATCAATAACTGTTGCGACTATATGTACATACTTTGTACAGGCGCCCAAAGCGGGGTTTTGATGCTTGTGAAAAGAAAAGTGACTTCCTGTCGGCCAGTAGTAGTAGTACGTGGGTCAGTCAGATACCGTGGGTAAACCCCTAACCTACATTTATGTGTGCTATGCCTATCACGTCTTTGATCTCAGGTGTAAAAGTTAGTGCAATCATTTGGCTGCTTTACATCAACCACTTCGTTTATTGCACTTCACAAACATCATTCTCCTGGGTTTAGGCGACCATATTTACATATATACACTTTATCTTTTTGATTTCTTTATCTTGCAAATTACCTTTATCTTTATCTTGCTTAATTTTGTATCTTTATCTTTACCTTCTAGATTTTAAAATTTCAACTTCATCTTTATCTTTTTATCTTGCAAAAAATCCTTATCTTTTACAACACTAGTGTGTAGCATGTGGTACATATTTACATAAGCGTGCATAAATTTTGGGAATTTTCATCGACAATAAGCCGAGCGTTACGACAATTACATATATGTACATATATCAGATAAATGCTACGATCGCAATCTACCAGCTTAGTTTCACAATTCATAACCGAACTTGTGTGAAGACCATACACGCAGATGACTTTTTTCTTTTCTGTGTAAGTTTTCGTTTTAAAATCCTACCTATTTTTTCTTTTAGACTTTTGCGCCTCATAAAACATGTAATCTCTCATAATATAATTTTGTAGGTACACTTGTGCTATTTCACGCGTTCTTTTTGTTTCTTTCTTACTAATAGCATGATGCACCTCTATATCTGTCTTTCTATCTTCTTTTTTCACCTTTTCTCTTTTCTTTTTTTATTATTTGCTGTTTTATCTATCTATTTGTTTACTTATTTATTTTTCCCCTCATTTTACTTTTTCTATTTTATTTGCTCCTTTCTCGTATTGATAACTTCTTATTATTCAGCGACCTAATTCTGAGTGGTGTAAAGCTGATGAAATCCCCGGAAATTCAATTATAAGGATGCATCAATTTTGGGGGTCTGTCAGATTCTCGATGGGTAAAAACCCCATACCAACGTGTGACACTCACACGTGGGCGTGGGGGAGGGTTTGGAGGGTATCCACCCCGTCCCCAGAAATTCGAAATACTCCCCAGAAATCAAAATACCCCTCCCGAATTCTTTGAAAATTTTTTGCTTTGTTAGCGATTTTTTTATGCCATTGAATACGACCATTTTTTTACCTTTGAAAATTTTTTCACCCCCCCCCCCTTAGAATTTTTGGTGCTGCCCATCTAGGGTGACAAGACAACTGACACTGCTGTAAAACGTAGTGTTCGTGCAAGGCAAGCTCATGCAGATGAAAAAACTTATGTACCAGTACATATGTACATATGTATGTAGGCGTGCGTTCGAAAAGGCAAGCCAAAAATATCGGAATCTCGCATGTACACGTATGTTGTACATATGCACATATACGGGGGTGCTCCAAAATTACTTTCTTTTGCTAAGCTTATAAAACTGTCCAGTATTTACAAGATGCAACTGCATACGTACATATTATACACCTACCAACAAACACTTGATATACAGGTAGGCACCATGGGTGGGCAGCACCTAAATTCTAGGGAGTGCAACAAAAGTCAAAAAATGGTCTTAAAAATGGCGATACGGCGAAAAACACCGCCCATGTTGGTAGGCACTAGTGATGTCCCGGTGCCGCTTTTTTTACCGGTGCCGGTGCTACATTAGCATATTATATAGTGTACTATGCTTCTTTGCTTCTTCAAAAAGGGTTAAATTTGTACCTAATTTTCACCGGATATACATATTAAGGGCAAAATTTCATTTGGCTAGTAACGAACGACTTCATTATTTTTAATTTATGAATACATATTAATTTTTCTCACTTAAGCATTAAACAAACAAAAAATTGTAATAAAATTGAAATTCGGAGAAAAACTCAAAAGTTAAATAGTGTATTATAAGTTTAAGTGTAGCGCAATCAAGATTGGCTTGTGCAGTAGTTGATTCTTTAGTCAAATCCAAATTCTGGTTTTAGAGCATTAGTTAAATATTCAACTAGTAAGAAACAAACATAAAAATAGCCGCAAAAACTTTTTGAGGTTAAATTATTTGAGTTTATCATTTCACATTTTCTAAAGCCTCTGAAAACAAGCATGGGATGCATTAGTAATGCAAAAGACTTACATAGAAGTTCATTTACAAAGTTTTAATAAGCTTTTTCTGAATAATTTGCAGGAAAAAGTTTTGCATAAAAACTATTTTAAAATTCTGGCTGCGTTTTACGGTCTTCTGCTCACGAAATGGAAGAATAAAAATGGATTTTTGATGAAATTAAGTTGAAAACTACTCTGTATTACTCATCCTTCTTGCCTACAGATGGTAGAATTAGAAGAACTTTCAACTCTATATGTCGATGTTTTTAATTTTTAATTTACTTTATTTATTAGTGTCCACGCTTCTTGCTGTTAATTGATGTTTTCAACAAGATGTGTTTCGTTAAATGAATAATTTATTTTTTTAAAGCTCGAAACACTTGTTCTGAAGTTCAGTCAAAATGCTTCACTATGCTAATCAGAAGATTTTATTAACAAAATGCTACCTTTTTGCGCCTTTATTCATCAAATTGGTAATAAAATGAGCTTCAATTATTCTTTTTACACTAATTTTTTCTCTTTTTATCTAGCACCGGCACCGGCGCCGTTGCTTAGGCACCGTGACGCCGGTGCCCAGGACATGCACTAGTAGGCACCAATGTAACTCACAATATGTATGTACATTAGTAGGTTACACTACATTATCAATACAAAAATGCAATGTTATGTAGGTAAACACGGTAGGAGACATAATGCATAGGTACGTAGTGTATAGTATAGATACATACCTACGCTTTAGCTCTTTACCTAGTGACATAAACTACAAATAGGCATGCACGATGTAATCAGTTGCCGTTCATCGGACAGAGAAATATCTTGCGCAAATCAATGCGCTGTATGCCTATTTCGGAAATAAAAACTGCTCATTCTGAAAAATAACGTCGCGTGCGTAGGATATGCAGCAAAGCAACCGCAAACGGAAAACAACATCAAGGTACCATTTAAAATGACATTTGAAGTGGACTTTGGCTCCTGCCAATCTTACGAATTAGAAAAAAACATTTCCAATGTTGCGCGTTAAAACAAAAACATTTTACGCGGCACTGCACGCCGCAGCAATTCTTATTTTCCAACGTCATTTTACGACGCCTAAGGACAATTACGATGCTAAAAAAGCCATTTGTTTACATTTTCGGCGAAGAGTCCGGAAGTTGACATTCCAGGAATTCCACCAGGCGTTCAAAATCTAAACACGACAATCCACACGCACCATTTTGACAAACTATTAGAAAAATTATCATGCAAGAAAAAGAAAAACCGTTCTCAATCGCTGAATACTGTTTTAAACTTCGGCTGATTTGTCGAGGCTTCGAACACGGAGTCAAAAGCAAATCAAACCACGAGCATATAGCCAAATTGAGAGATTTTCTACATAGCCGAAGGAATTTAGGAAATAATGCAGCGCACACCTGGGCGTGGGGGTTTGGGGGTATACCCCCCCAGAATTCAATTTTTGGAAAATTTTTTGATGCTAATGGATAAGTGCTTGATGAGAAACGTGGAAAAATGGTGTTTTTATCGCCATATCACCATTTTTAAGGCTATTTTTTGACCTTCAAAAAAAATCTTGTACAAACCCCAGAATTTTCTTGCTGCCCACGTATGGTGCAGCGTAAGACAAAGTAATTATGTTCATTTTCATTCAAACTTTTACGTACTCGAACAATCAACTCAAGTTGATTGAAGTATTTTTACACCCTATTAATAGAATTTCGGGTTTCTGTCGCACTTTACAACTTTCGCTTACTTTTTGAATCGCAATTATGCACTTTATTACGCCAACCAAGTCGACGAGCACTTGATGACCGAGCTGAAGCGACACGTGTTTACGAAACAGAATACTTTATCGAAAAATCGATATCAATCGAATTATTTACCTACGTATATTGGTAACAAAAATACTGAAATTTAAAAAACGTGTATTAACTAGAATTGAATTAACAAAAACTATATTTAAAACGACGGCGAACTGCGCCAAATATTAGCTTTGCGTGTAAATCCGCTGCTAACGTAGGAAGACGACGCGGGACAAGCGATTTAAACTAATTATATCTGACGCAAGCAACGCAAAGACGACGGTTCATTAAATAATTAGGCGCGGAACGGTCAAAGGACGAACAAACTGGCTTATGCTTAGAAATATGCGGTAAATAAGGATGAATTTTCTAGAGAAAAATTCAGTAAGTAACTAAAATCTAAGAGAAGAATAAAGTTTATTTTTGAGATGACTGTAGATCTTCCGTATCTAATTTTTTTCTAAAATCTAGTGTGAAACCATAGGTGGAACGGCACCAAAATTCTGGGGGTGTGCAAGATTTTTCGAACCTCAAAAACAGTCTTAAAATGCTGGTGTGGTATGGCAAAAAACAACATTTTTCAAGGTTTCTCATAGAGCATAATATGCATTAAAAAATTGAGCAAAAAACAAAGAAAAAATCACAAATTTGATATTTTGATTGTGAATTTGAGTATTTCGGCACTTCTGCGAGATTGCATACCCCAAAACTCCACCACGCTCATGATGTGGTGTAAAACTATACAGATCAAAGCAAAGCAGGCTGTAAACTAAAAAAATTAAATATGTTGATGTACATCGGCTCGTGTTATTTGCCGTAAATTGATAAATAATAATTGACTACCATAAAACTGCAAAAAAACGAGAAAAAATTGAAAATATAATTAAGGAGGCTTTTTTGGACATTGAAAGAGCCAAAATTCTACGCTCAAAATCCCTCTTAGCGAACTGCATACGAATGAATGGAAAAAATCAATTTAATTCATGTTCAGTATTAAAAATGATCCTGCTGAACTAATGTTAAAACCGTATTATGATGTTTTAGACTACTGATATAAACTGACGCAACTCTACTCTATAATCACTCATCTCGTCCGCAGCTTAGTCATGAAAAATTTTAACGGAAAAACTAAGACGACTCGGATCAAAAAACGTAAAATACATAAAGAAAATAATATCAAAAATGAAACCAATGCAAATTCAAGTTTGTCATACTGTATTCATGACGGTGAAGAGGCGCGGAAAGACGACAACGCGAGTCGAAGCGTATCAAAAAAAAACAGAAAACAAAACGTTATAATATAATAAAGATAATCCGTAGAAATTTATTCAACCCGGACGCAAATCAATTTAAGGTATCGATTTTTGGGCTACAGTAAATTATTCACAATATGAGCGTAGTTGTGCGGTTGCCTGCAAATAATAAACAAATCAGAAACGCGCTTAATACAATACAAGAAATAAATTAATTAAAAAGGTTACCAATAAAAATGGAAAAATAATACATATAAGATCGAAAATGAGGAGTCCTAGAAATACGAACGCAAAGCAAGAACAGAATAAAGCAGTGATAAAATTTAAATATTTGAAAAACATGCATACGTACGGTACGCACCCCAAATTTTGCATGCGCAGTCTCCATTAACTTTGTTGCAGTTGGATTTTAGCGAGCAGACCTTGAGTGGGTCTTAGTGGGCAGCTGTTAAGCAGTTGCAGACATTTGATGAACTGCTTGCAAACTACTGTGGCCGTTCGTGGACTGCAGTGGCCATTGGATGCTGACTACAATTACTTCGTGGTGAGTATGGAAACATGTATAGTATTGCAGTTAGCATATTGTGTTATTTATCACATAAACGGGGAAGAGAATTTTCTCAATCTGCTTTGATTTTTGCAAGCATGCATTTCGAAAGTGTTTTGCACGCTGCAGGTCCAGTCCGAGAAAAAGGTAAAAATAGATAGGAATTTTTTGTGCATATCATTATAATTCTCGTTCTCTCCACTGGAATCTCATCTGAGAGATAATGTGCATAGAGTATTTCCTGTGTGCAATCAATTGCATATTGCTCTGCAGCAAAAGGACATTTTAAAAAAATTTCATGCCGAGACTGTTCCACGTTTTAAAACAAATTCATGGCCAATAAAGAGCAAAAGCTTTTAAAATCATGTAGGCCCAAAATTTCTTTTGCCATTAGTTAAATGATTTTAAAAAAGCGTATCTTATCGACTAAAATCAAATTTAGAAATGAAATCAAAGCAAATTGCTCTTATCTTTTTGAGAAGGTCTTTCCGAAATGGTATTTTTCCTTCTTCTACAAACCATATTTTTCAGTGTTATACACTACTTGCCACGAATGTTTACACTTTAGTAAGCTTCTAGAGCTTGTTCAGATTATATCTTTAACACGTCGGTCCTATTTTGCCCACCCACGACTGACGTGTTACAAACATATCCCTTAACAAGCTCTATTATCCTATGGAGCATATTAAAACGTAAACATTTGTGGCAAGCACTGTAATTTCAAACTTGGGAAGAGAAAATGAATAGTAAGGTATATGCTAAATATTAAAATTTAACAAAATAATGAAACAAAGATGACAAATAGTTTTGCAAATTAATTGTACATCATGCATAGTGTGCTGAGTATTTTGGTTGCAATATTTTTGATTTATTCCCAGTTAAGTCAAGTCAAAATTCAACAATTGATTGCTACACTTTTTACCCAGGAGACTCAACTTTTATGCACAGCCTGTTGCACATGCGAGCCAATTCGCTATTTGATTAGCATAGCTTATGCATCCTCAGTCAAATAGAGAGCATGGAACTCGAGCAAAAACCTTTTGTGAGCTTAAGTATTAAAATATCAGGAGGTAAAAAAATTTGTTTGTTGTGTTTTCAATCTTTGCATCGAATACACGTGTAAAATTGCAAAAGAAGACGGCTGGTCAGAATAAAATTTTGCAAAATAATAGAATGGGCAATATTTTTTGAAATATATGCTTGCCTGTGGATTTCACTTCTGGACCATTTATATTATTGATGTACATATGATAAATAGATGAAAAAAAGCGAAGATGCACAATATTTTTTTTAAACCGGATAATCAGGAACTTTTTATCAATTTTGTATTTTAAGAGGCATTTATGATATTCATTATTTAGTCCATTTTAACAAAAATTCTAAAAAATGCAGCACCTATTTAAAATCGTATAACCAATGGCAAAAGAAATTTCAAACCTACATGATATTTAAATCTTTTGCTCTTTATTGGCTATGAATTTGTTTAAAAACATGGAACGGTCTCAGCCTAAAAATTAATTTTAAAATGCTCTTTTTGCTGCAGAGCAATATGCAATTGATTGCGCACAGGAAATACTATATGCCATTCATCTCTTAGATGAGATTCCAATGGAGGAAACAAGAATTATAATGATATGCACAAAAATTCCTATCTATTTTTACCTTTTTTTGTCGGACTGGACCTGCAGCACGCATACACTTTTGAAATGCATGCTTGCGAAAAAATCAAAGCAGATTAGAGAAAATTTTTTTCCCGGTTTGTGTGATAAATAACGCAATTTGCTAGCTGTGATACTATACACGTTTCCGTACTTACAGTGAAGTAAGTGCAGTCAGTATCCAGACCTGGCCGCTGCAGTCCACAAACGGCTGCATTACTTTGAAATCAGTCAATCAAACAGCTGCAAGTGCTTAACAGCTGCCCACTAATGCCCAAAAAAGTCTGCTCGCTAAAATCCGACAGCAGCAAAAGTTAATGGAGAGCAGCACGCAAAAAAATTCGGGGCTTGTACTGCATATACATACCTAAAACAAAAGCAAAAAATGAATAAAAAGGTCAAAAGTACCAACGTTTTTGGTCATACTGTATTGTAAAGTAAAGTTTAAAGCGACTACCTTATTGATACTCGATTTACCATCAGCACTTTCCCACCTTAAAGCCGCACTCGGAAAAAAAAGCAAAAACTACAGAAGTAAACTAAATCAATATACAAAAAATTATTCTGGATTCAATGGAAAATTAATAGAATTATTCAAATTATGTAAATGAAGTTATCTTTCAATTTTAAATGCACACCAATTGCCGAAAAATTAAATAAACTAACCGATTTAGCGTGGTTAAAAAATTTAAAAAAACACGACAGCTGCGGGATTCCGAACTCGAGTCCCCGACGTGCGAAACGATCGCGAACGCATTCCGCGAACAGATAAAATCGAAATTAAAAAAATAAAATTAATTTTTTAAGTTAAATTGAAATAAATTTAAAATCCGCTCACGCAAATATACCTGGATAGGGAAATGTCGTGTAAAGACGGCGCCGTCGTCGTCGTGTCCATCGATTCGATGAAATCGTCGGCCGACTGTATGCCGTCGTCGTTGTCGTCGAACAATCGTCGATGAGGGACGGCAACGTTGACCGCATTTGGCGTCGTCTGCGGCGCGCCGCAGAAGAAAGCGGCGGCGCCGACGTTAGCGTCGCCGTCCTGGCGACGACAACTCGACGACGCGACGCCGTCGCACAAAAACGGCTGCTTGCGCGGCGAAGGCCGCGACGCCGCCGCTTTAGCAAAACGGGCGTCGTTTTGCTGTGGTTGCCCAGCAGCACGGAAGGCGCCACGTAAGTGAAGCCCTGTAGCGTAAAACGAATACTTTACACTTTACTTTAAACTCGACGCTGCGCGTTAAACTCGCTGTAAAACGACTTACTTTGAACACTTTACACTCCATACAATTCGCTTTACTTATATTTTCCATTATAAAAACGCTTTACTTTACACTGCAAGCTTTCACCAAGATAATGCGAATAGAGTAATTCAAGTTAGAACTCTCAAATAACCGCCGCAAACAGGCAGACGTATCAATGTTTATCCCCTCCAACGGCCCGAAGGGTTATTTGAACCGTTGACTTGCGGTTATATCGTCTTAACATTTCACCTAAATATATTAACTGACAACTCTAGAAATATTCTATCTACAACTTGCAACATTCAAGGATAATTAAAAAGTATACAGTAACGCGTTGAAGGTGAACTGAAATTGCAAAGTCCCAAATTGATATCGTCATGGCCATAGGTGGGCAGCACCAAAATTCTGGGGGGTGAAAAAATTGCTGGAGGGGTGAAAAAAATTTTTAAAGGTCAAAAAAATGGTCTTAAAAGTGGTCGTATGGCGAAAAAAACACCATTTTTCGACGTTTCTCATCGAGCACTATCCAATGGCATCAAAAAATTGTTAAAAAAGCAAAAAAATTTCTGGGGGGGGTATTTTGATTTCTGGGGGGTATTTCAACTTCTGGGGGGATGCATACCCCCAAACCCCCACGCCCATGTGTGGTCATGGCCTCTAAAAACCACTTTTCATGTGTTTTGCATATGTTCATCGTGCAAGCAACCCAGTCTAGAAACTTATTTGATCAGAGCAATCTCCCGTCGATGCTCCATCTTTCGCCACTTACTTGATTTCATAGATCCCTTTAGTCTTGGTGAAAAAATCGATCAAAGTCAAAAATGAAAAAACCAGCAAATTTCATTTGAGGTAAAAAACCATGGGAACCAAAAAACCACCCCAAAATGTTCTGCGAAGCGCGTGGTTTTGCAGTGTAAATTAGTTAGTTGACCTTACATGATCATATTTTTTTTGAAAAATTTTTTCTTCTTTTTCCGATATTTCCGTTCATTTTATCAGATTTATATAAAAATCAATAATTTTTGCAGAATTTTATTAGTATTTCAATAAATTTCACAAATAAAGTCTTCAGGTGATAGAAACAACTCTAGGTAAGTCTCTTCTAGATCTTCTCCAAGAAATGAGTGCAAAATTATGCATCTTGATCAAAAGTAATTTCATTGCCATGGGTTTTTTTCGGTTACAATCAAACTTTTTTGACAGTTTTTGGGGTGATTCCCATTTTTTGTGGAAAATAAATATCAGGCATCATGTGAGGTGCTACGAGGCACATTCCTGCTAAGTTTTGTAAAAATTGGCGCAGGTTTTTTAGGTTGCAACTGCTTTTTTTAGGTTTGACTATGAAGGTATACTGTAGCTATGTGGATGACATAGGACAACTAAATTTTTTCCTGACATTAGTCTGCAAGGGAGCCCAACGTGAAAACATGAAAGATTTCAGCAAATATGAATACGGGTAGAAATACTGACCCTCAAAAATGCTTTAAAAAAATCAAAAAAACGGCAATTTTTCGGAACTTTTCGACAAATTTATATCTCAAGTTTCTGGATGATCCGGAAAGAGATCAGGGGCCACTTGGAATCCTCACGGCATAGTCTGTTCGCAAGTATGATATCATCAGTCATCTCCTTTTGGTTGTGGAAAAAATGGGTGGATTTTTTCAGGTTACAATACAAATCGACTGGTTTTTTAGAGGCCAGCACTAAATCATATCGCAACTCAAAATATTGGCAAAAAGCACGAAAAAACTCAATTTTTTGTCGAAAAGTCGGGGAGGGTAAAAAATCTCAGCATGGGGCAGACAGAGATCCTATCCCTTTTAAATCTATTGCTACAGTAATTAGTTCTGCACATGCATTTCACATAGGGGGTCAGGGGGTATAACCCCTCTGAAAAATCAGCCGAGACGAGTACTGTCCGGCGAATTGAGCTCATTGAACGTTTTTGCATCATTTTTGAGGTCAAGAGCAGTAAAAACCAGGCACGTAGCTGGCCATCCTTAAAGGGACCAATACCAATTTTGGGGTAGCCCAAAAAATGCCAAAAATAGCACAGAATAACGTTTAAAAAGTCCAATTTTCTGATTTTTGAATTTTTAGGGGGCCCGGACCCCCAGAGCTACGTGCCTGGTTAAAACGTCAAAATTTTTCCAGCGCTTGGCGCCAGATTAGTACTTTTAAGTTATTTTTACTCAAAAAATCGGTCAAAATTTATAAAGTTTTCGCATTTCTCAGTGTTAAAATGAATATAATGCAATCAAAATGTACTAGAAAGGCTTTCAAAATTCGAGATTACCACGGAAAAATCTTTTATGACTATTTTGACCATTTTGATCGTTAAAACAGCAAAAAAATCGTGAACATTAAACTTACTGTTTTGGATTTTAGAAATTTCACCCCCCCCTGCCGATACTGACCTTGTGCACCTATGATTCTGCAGCAAATCATCGTTTGCGTAATTTCAGATTTTTCCATTTTGAACGGTGCTAAAAAAGATCATCAGAAGACAGTTTGGCGTCGAGGCGTAAGTTTTTTAAGTTTTTGTAATTTTTTATTCGAATTTACGTATATAATATCCGAAATGGTACTTTATTCAGGCTCACGAAATTTATAACAAATAAGACATATACATAAATTAAGTCAATTTCATTGTATAGCAACAACCGTGGCATACGTAAAGCTTAAACTTTATACTTTAAACTTTAAACGCTTTAAACTCGAGCAACTTTACAAAAACGAGCTCTTACTGACAGAAGTGATTAACATTTAAATTAAAGGGTGTAAACAACTTTTTCTACAAAAATCGAGTATGTAATATGCAAACAACGGCAGAACTATTTTTATATATTTAATAATTAATAACAATTTAATGCGTTAAGATGAGTGAAATTCAAAACATTAAAATAATAGTGAAAAATGGGATAAAAGCGTAAAGAGTTTTATTGAAAAAATCCAAAGCCGCCGAGTGTTAAGAAAAGAATTAAACATTCGATATATGTATTATGCACATTATGTTACTTCGAAGACTAAATTGGCACTTTTTGACAGAACCGAATCGCAAGGACTATCGACTGGAGTCATTTTCGTAAACTTCGTGTCGAATAAGCTAACGTCGTCGTCGGATATCTACAATATTTATAATAGAGAAAATATCGAGAAAACAAAGATACAGAATTAAATAAAAGGAATAAATGAAAATTTTCGAATAAATTAAAATATCAAAATGTTTAATGAAATTAGCAGCCGCGCAAATAGGGGTGGCGCTACAAAACACAGAGTCGAATGAATTATTTTCCGGCAAAAAAACCGTTTAGAATACCCACGCGTACGATATTATTCCAATATTTTTAAAAAATAGAATCACAAAGTATTGAAAACATTGAATAGCGAAAAGTAAGGCGAATTGAAATACTTTTGGGTAACATTTTTATGCAGGCTTCGCAACGCCGGCATAAATTAAGCACGTAAATTGAAAAATTGATAAAATTAGAAAAAATCAATGCACAAATTAATTAAAAACGAGTAAAATATATTAGATATATATATAAAATATATTAAAATATATTAAAATATAACCATTTTTCAATAACCTTTCACTTGAAAAAAGGGCAACAAAAGCTGAAGTATCGAAAAAGATATAGAAAGAGTGAAAAAATTGGTCCATCATCTCATGAGAATTATAAAAATAGGTTCAAAGGAAGCTCCGCCTACTCCTATTTCAGCGTCAATCGCAGAAGAGGAGTTTACACGGAGCATTTGACGACGCGCTTTATAGAAAAATGCGACGGTTTACAATTCGTAAATTTAGTGCCTCGAGTAAAGAAAATTGGAAGAAGAATCAACAAATTATATAAATGGACCAAACCGATCGGTTTACAACAGACACGCACAGCATGGGAATTTATGGGGAGGGGAGTGAAATTTTAAATTGCCTGTTAGGCTCAAAATACGGTGCATGCATACTTGTCAAAAACATCGTTTTTCGGCGTTTTTTTGACGATGCTCACTTTTCTAGATCGTAAGAACATTAGCAAAAACCTAAAAAATTTAAAAAAATTCGAAAAATCGAAGAAAATACGGTCGAAAATTCGGTACCTAGCGCGAAGCGGCGAATATTTGGCGACTCTTGAGCGCGCAGATAGCTAAAAAGCTTAAAAAGACTCACTTTTACATATTTTTGGAAGCTTTTTAAGAAACGTAAATTCTGCGCGGCGGAAAAATTTTCCGAGAGGGGGTAAAATGTAAGGTTTACAATAAAAAATATTAAAAAAAATTCATCTCTGTATTCAAGTATATCACCCATAAATTTTCCCAAATAAATCAATAAGTGCCAATTATTCGAGTTTTATTGATTTTAAATTGAAATATTTTGGAAAAATGCGCTCAAAAATGAAAACAAAACGAACGCAATACATAGATATTTGTAAACAAAAATCTGTAAACAGTGTAAAGTGGAGTAAACGGGTTACAACGCACATTCCCACAGGGGGTGAAAGGGGTATTACCCCCTCAGTGTTTTTTGTACAAGGTCGGTTTGTACATGTACAAAGATGGTCCCTAAGAGTCTTTGTACATTTCGTACACACAAATTCTTGGGTACTATAATATGGTACAGTAGCGATTTTAGTGCGGCAAAAACTGAGTTGTTCGACCTTTGGTTACGTATTTTAGCAATTTCTAGGTTACTGAGGGCAAAAATCAGTAATAATCGTCTCAAAACGGCGCGAAGCGCCAAAAAATTTCGGCATTTTTCCTTTCAAAATACAATTTGTGAAAATATAAAGATATATAGAACACACAATTGCTCATTTCGGCGCCGAGCGCCGAGAATTTTGCGAATTTCGAACCTTTTTTGCAGTTTTTGTCTTCCAAAAAATCTTTGTACATGTACAAAGACGGTCCCCAAAAGTCTTTGTACATCGCGAAAAATCTTTGCCGAATACAAAAAAAAGCCGCGCCCCCTCACGGTCCGAGACTCGAATCACTGTCAGACGATTTTGAGCTATCGAACATGTTCTGCATGATTTTTTTTGGTAAAAAAGCAGCAAAGGTGTTAAAATTTACATTTCTGTTTTGTTTATCAATAAATACCTAGAATCACGGTTTTTTTGTGTTCGGCAAAGATTTTTCGCGATATACAAAGACTTTTGAAGACAGTCTTTGTACATGTACAAAGATTTTTTGGAAGACAAAAACTGCAAAAAAGGTTCGAAATTCTGAAAATTCTCGGCGCTCCGCGCCGAAATGGAGACATTGTGTGTTCTATATATCTTTATAATTTCAGAAATTGCATTTTGAAAGGAAAATGCCAAATTTGTTGGCGCTTCGCGCCGTTTTGGGAATATTACTTATTTTTGCCCTCAAAACCTAGAAATTGCTAAAATACGTAACCAAAGGTCGAACAACTCTGTTTTTGCCACACTAAAATCGCTACTGTACCATATTATAGTACCCAAAAATTTGTGTGTAGGAAATGTACAAAGACTTTTAGAGACACATCTTTGTACATGTATGTACAGATGGACCTTGTACAAAAAAAACACTGCCTAGAACGACCTTAAAAGTCAAAGTTTCGATGAATCCTTATATTTTTTACTTACATAGAGTGACGAAACAAGTCAGAATTGGACAAATAGTACATTAAAATGCAATTTTTACTTTGAAACATATTATATACGATGTTTTAGCCACTTTTTATATTTGACCTGCAAAAAAGGTTAGAACTCTAAATTTAGTAGTCCCGAATTTTCAAATTTCAGCCCCTGAACTTTCGACCTTGGTAAACTATGGTTTACAATGATGGGTCGAAAGGGCGGCTCGACCCTTTGACTCTGAACGTCGTTCCAATTGACGTTTCGAAAAAAAGCGTGGCTTTTAATGGCATCCGAATCAGTTGGACCTGCGCCAAGACGACTTTGCACGTGTCTTTTGAGCAACTTAAAACAAAATTAAATGAAAAAATATAAATCAAAATATTTTTTAAATATTCTGAGTAAATCGAAAATAAAAACACCCACATTCAGTCACTCATATTCTTTCAAAAGGTGAAATTTTTACCCCATCCAACCCGATTTGGGTGAAAAGTTGCAGAGCATAGGTACATGTAACGGCTCGAAATTTTGGAAGGAGGATCCGTCCCTCGATCACTTTTTTTTGGATGGGTAAATGACTTCAAATTTTTAGCCAGAAATAACCAAAAAATGGAAGTTTTGGCCAAAAATCGAGAAAGAATCGAAAATTTTCTGATTTCAGCGGGGATAGTGGAAGGGCCGACTTTAGGCGAGAATCCTGCATCCCCTGTAACATGTACGTAAAGTTGGCAAATTCCACGCCATACATTCACATAGAAGGTGAGGGGGGCTACCTCCCCCCCCCCGCTAAAGGGTCAGCCGGACAGGTAACTCGTCCGGCGATTTTGAGCGATCGGACGTTTTTTGCATCATTTTTGAGATTAAAAGCAGTACAAAATTTCAGAATTCTTCCGGCGCTTCGCGTCGGATTAGTACTTTTATGTACTTTTTATTCAAAAAGTGCCCAAAATTGATCGATTTTAGCATTTTTTAGTATTAAAGCGATATAATGCAGTCAAAATGGCCTAAAAATGCTTCACAAATGCGATATGACCACGAGAAAAAATTTTATAGGCTATTTTGACCATTTTGATCGCTTAAACAGCAAAAAAAATCAAGAACATTAAACTTACTGTTGTATATTAATGGGATTTCGCCCCCCCCGCCAACCCTGACCTTGTGCAACTACGTTCCACACCCAAAGTCGGCCGATCCTGATTTGCAAAAAAAGTTCAGCATTTCACTCCTCTGCCGACTTTTAGGCAAAAACTTTATTGTTTTGTATTTTTTGGAATATCGGCATTATTATCAAAAATATAAGGCCATTTATATTACGCTACAATACCTATCGACATTATGTAGACCAATTTAAATTCAATTCGATTTAATTCTAACAAGTTTAACCCAATTCTGAGCGATTTATAGTTTTTGACAATTTTACATGAATTTCATTTTGATGAAGCAATTTTAAACAATAATCAATGTTGATAAACAAGCTTCAAGAAATTCAGATTTTAATAATATACTAACAGCATGCCTTATTTATTTACCTTCTATTTATTTATTTATTTATTCCTTTATTTATTATTTTTTCATATTGATGACTTTCTGTTATTATTATATTATATTTAATTACAGTTAGGCAATAATCGAATAAAAATTCGACTGTTGAGGTTCTAATCCCAACAAATTTCGCGCCAGAACTTCATTTTTCAAATCATTGCAGAGGATTTTATTTTAGGCGAAAATTTGAAGCCTATGTAGCTCTCATTAAAAAATCCGGCTAACCCCTTCCTTTTTCCACATTAAAACAAGAATTAGGCGTTTTTCGATCTTTCCTAAAAAACTATCAAAATTGGCGCTTGACTTCTTGAACAAAATTAATAAAACATTTTTTAAACGGTTTGAGCATTCACACCAACAGCGAACTAATATAATTACACTTTACGCCACTGGTTTACACTAAATAAGCGACAATTTTATTTATTTTCCACCTTTTTGATCAAGTCTCGAGCCTCGGGGCTCAAATAAGGCGGCAGCGTCAATTTGCCTTTGAGTATTTTGTCAATGGTCTTCTTGCGATTTTCTCCACTAAACGGAGGCTGCGTGAAGAAAATAAGAATTTACAGTGAGAAATACAAAGAAAAACGAGTCAATCGGAAACGAAAACGCGATCCAAAGCAACGAATTAAAAAACAGCAAAAGATTTGAAGCTCAAAAGACAAATAATACGAAAAACTCCGACCTATGTATCCTCCTGTATCGAAAAATAGCAGTTTAAACTTTTCGAACAAACACTTAAAAAAATTTAAAAATCCATATTTTCTCTCAACACGCTTTTTCTTTCATTTGATACCTACGCTTTGATTTGTGTATTTATTGCCAACATTCGTACTTTTGTCGAGTGTAAAGTAATGAGTCAGCGGTGTAAAGTACAGCTAAGGCTACAGTAAGACGCGTACTCCTTCCGCGAGCATATCTTCCAACACTACCTTAATTCGCTTAGTAGCAAAGGTCGGATTTGTAATTGAGGTACATATAAATAAATCGTCGAGTGTAAACAAATACGTCAAGGGCGTAAAGTAAAAGTTAGGCTACAGTAAGACGCGTACCCCTCCCGTGAGCATATCGTAAGCCAAAGCGCCCAACGACCACCAATCGACGGCTTTGCCGTGACCCGTCCTCATTAAAATTTCCGGAGCCATGTATTCTATAGTGCCGCAGAAGGTGTGAGTCATGGCGTCGCCTTCGATCGATTCTTTACACAAACCGAAATCGGTCAATTTAATATTACCTGAAAAAATTATGAAACAAATCATTAGCAAAAAACACACGATTAAAGTTAGGAGCGAAGCACCGAGATGACGGATTGTCAAATTATGTAAACCCGCGATAATTACGCAAATTTCATGCAAACAAATTATTTAGCGTTAACTAAAAATCTTACGATAAATTTAAACAGTGTAAACTAAAAATCTTGCAGCAAATTTGAACAGCGTAAACTCAAAATCTTGCAGTAAATTTAAACAGTGTAAACAAAAATCTCAGAATAAACTCAAACAGCGTAAAGTAAAAATCTTACAATGAATTTAAACAGTGTAAACTAAAAATCTTGAGAAAAATTTGAACAGCGTAAGCTTAGAATCTTGCAGTAAATTTAAGCAGTGTAAACAAAAATCTCAAAATAAATTCAAACAGCGTAAACTAAGAATCTTGCGATAAATTTTAACAGTGTAAACTTAAAATCTTGCGATAAATTTGAACAGTGTAAACTTAAATCTTGCAGTAAATTTAAGCAGTGTAAACAAAAATCTCAAAATAAACTCAAGCAGCGTAAACTAACAATCTTGCGATAAATTTAAACAATATAAACTTAAAATCTTGCGATAAATTTGAACAGTGTAAACTAAAAATCTTGCAATAAATTTAAACAGCGTAAACTCAAAATCTTGCAGTATATTTAAACAGTGTACAGAAAAATCTTAAAATAAGTTTAAACAGCGTAAACTGAAAATATTACCCTTGGCATCGAGCAAAATATTCTCCGGCTTCAAATCTCTGTATATAATGCCTTCTTTATGCAAGTGCTCGAGCGCGCAGGTGATTTCGGATAAATAAAAGCTTAACAAAAAGCGGACGAAATGTAAAGTTTCCATTTATCAAATTTTCGGCCGATTATCGATTTTTGAGGACAAAAAATCGATAAATCATTTAAGATGCATATTTAAGGAAAATGAAAGTGAAAAAACGAGTTTTTGCTTGTTTGAAAAAGTCTAAAAAATCAGCGAAAAATGTTATAGTAGATATGTACTTTGGAAATTCGAAAAAAGTCATCTTTTACAAATCGTCATATTTCTATAGGTTTCATGTTTGTAAATTGCGATAAGACGTTTACTTTTCGGACAATAATCAATGCGAGAGTTGGAATCCAAAAAAAATTTAAAAAATACGAAACACATTTAAATGCGCTTACGCGTAAGATCACAGAAATAAAATAAAGCCGAATAAAACATCTAAAATTTATAATTTTTGAATATTTTTCGGCAAATTATTTAATTTTAATAATTTTTCAATCTATTTTAAATAGTCATTTCCTCTTTTGAGCTTTTGTTACATTTTATATAAAATTTTATAGAATTTATCAAATAATTTCAGTCCTATCAAATTTTAATTCTCATCAATATTTCTTTTTTAGATTTTGCTATAATAATTTTTTTACTTTTTTTCTTAATTTCAATTTCGATTTACCTGCAACTGCAGAGGCGGCTTAAATTTTAATAAAATTTTTAGAGAGCCAAGAAAACGGCAAAATTTTGAATAAAAATTTTTAAAAAGCCAAGAAAAGGGCAAAATTTTGAATAAAAATTTTTAAAAAGCCAATAAAACGGCAAATTTTTGAATAAAAATTTTTAAGAAGTCAAGAAAACGGCAAAATTTTGAATAAAAATTTTTTAAAAAGCCAAGAAAACGGCAAAATTTTGAATAAAAATTTTTAAAAAGCCAAAAATGGCAAAAAAGGAAAAGTAAACAATTACTAAGCCCAGGATGCCAAAGCATTATAATAAAGCATAAAAACGAATGATAAATTTAGAAAATAAAAAAACAATGAAAACTAACCATGCGGTGTCCTCCATAAAGATGCCTTCGCGTTCCAGATGCATAAAGAGCTCACCGCCGCTTAAATACTCCAGTATGAGATAGAGCTTGCCACCGGTTTGGAATGCGTATATTAAATCGACTATAAATTGACTCTAAAATTACATAAAAACAGATTTTCCTGAAGATTTTTTCAAATTTTACAGATATTGTGCATTTTCCCCGAAAACAGACTTTTACCTCCCCGCATTTTGGGTAAAAACTTGCGAGTTGGGCCATTTTAGGTTGTTTTTTGCCATTTTCGGCCAAATATAGGACAATCCGCGTTTTTCGCAACCTATTGCAATAAAAATATTGTGAGCTCCTAATTTATTTTATAAATTTTAATTAAATTTAATAAAAATATTTAGAATTCTTGAAAATGAAAATTGAGCGAAAAATCCGAATGAAATTGTTTTTCAGATGCGAGATTCAAAGTTGGATAATTTTTTTGAATTCAAAACCATAATCAATTTTAAAATTTAAAATTGACAAAAATAATGATTCTCAAATTAAGTTGATGTTGAAAATACTCAAATAGCTATTTATGTAAACCATCTCAAAATAAAATTTTTCGACAATTTTTTTATCTGACTGAGCAAATAATTCAAAACTATAAACTTTACACGCAAAGGCTAAAAATTTGGAAATTATTAATCTTCAAATGCGAAACGAATTGAATCGCATTAAAATTTTAAAAATTTCGTAAAGCGAAATCAAGGGAAAAAATTAAAATCTGAATGTCAAAAAGAATTCAATCTGGGTGAAATTCAGGAATTTGAAAAATTAGACAAAAACTAAAATAATGTATAGGCTTACGATGCATCAATAGAAATCATACAAAACATTTAAATAATTACAGTGTAAAATAGGTTCAGATTAAACGAAAAACTAAAAAATTTACAAATTAAGATTAAGCGAAAAATGTAAAATTGATAAATTTATAGCCTACATGCGCTTTAAAATTTTTGTTCATTTTGTAAAACAAAATCAAGAAATTGTTCTAATTCGAATGTCAAACAAATTCAAATTCAATAAAAATTTTTAAATCTGTAAAATCAAACAAAAAAGGCCAAAATTCCTTTTTTTTAATTTTGTAAAACAAAATCAAAAAAAGGTTCAAATTCAAATGTCAAACAAATTCAAATTGAATAGAAAATTCTTAATTTTTCAATCAAACAAAAATTGCTGCACTAGAAGCAATCCAGGACAAGTAATTTTAGTGTAAAGTACATTCAAATTGTGTTATTGAGAAACTTTTAAACTAAAATGTAGCAAAAAATTGAAAATTTATAAATTTTCAATTTACGCTTATATACTTTGACAGCCTCGAGGATATTCCTTTCGGCTTTAGTGTGGGCCGTATCTTTTTGATTGCGGACGACGGTGGCTTTTTTGAGCACTTTCATAGCGAATATTTTACCCTCGTCGCGTCCGTTCGTTTTTCGAACTTGAAATACTTTTCCATAGCCCCCTTTGCCCAAAACTTTTAGCAACTCAAAATCGTTGGGGCCCACTTTACAATTGGGCGGATTGACGTTCTTCTCGGACAACACAAAACTTTCCACATTGGGTCCTTCGATGTAAACAAAAATTTTCTCCAAATTTACCGCCGTTTTTAGGGAAAATTTTTTCGAACAAATTTCCAACTTTAATGACTCATAATTTTTCGGGAAAATCTTCTGAACTCGTCCAAATTTTGAATTTTGTCAAATAAATTACAAAAATTGAAATACTAACTTGCCGAATGAATAAAAAATTGCCGAATAAGAGAATTAGCTCAATGTAAACAAAAAATCGAATTGAGTTTCCCGAATATGTACAGTAGTCGCCATGAATGATGACGCGCTATCATCCTCAGAATTATGATAGAGGATGCGTCCCGAGCGCCGCGTTACGTCCATCATGCGCTATCATCTCTTTTTTCTATTAAGCGCCATTAACCTCTATCATACCGTTAATCTGGCGATGCGGACGGCGGCGCTATTAATAGCTAAATTGCGCCGTCCGCATCGCCAGATTAACGGTATGATAGAGGTTAATGGCGCTTAATAGAAAAAAGAGATGATAGCGCATGATGGACGTACACGCGGCGCATCCTCTATCATAATTCTGAGTATGATAGCGCGTCATCTTTCATGGCGACCACTGTACATGTATAAGTACTCGCTGAATACGTATTTACATTTGTCGTGTGGAAAATTTGTAGATAGAAAATTGTCCAAAAAAATTGAAATAACGTTTAAAATTTCGGGGAAGTTTGCAAGATTAATGTTCTGAATAAAATTAAAATCCCTATGCGAAATTTTTAATTAAGTTTCCCGACAATTTGTAACAACGAAGAGAACAGCGATAGAAATTATTTGATTATTAAAACAAATTAGCAGAAATCGATCAAATGCCAATAAAACAACCTTATTTCAAACTCCAGACCGTGAAATCTGATAAGGATTGTAGAACTTGATATTTCATTTCTTCAGCACAATGAAATATATGTAAGCACAATTGCCAAGAAAGACTACGAATAATTCCTCGGGTATTTATTTTTCGCCACTTATTGACCCTTCCCTCCATACGTGTATAACGGCTCAAAATATTGGGTGGGGGTCATACATGATCTTGGGTAGCAGGGTCTGGGGAACTTTTATCTCCCTAAAAAATTTTCACCCGCCCCGCAAATTTTTTCACCCCCTTCCCTGAAAAAATTTGGCATTTTTTTAAAGTTCCTATAAATTTTCTAAAAAATTTTTAGAAAAGATGCTTTTTTTAAACGTTTTTAACTATCTATTTGCTCAAAAGTGCCACTCATGTTTTGAATATATTTTGTTCGATTTTTTCTGACTTTTTGATTTTTTCCGAAATGTTTTTTGTTTTTATGCTATAGAAAGATAGAGCATTGTCAGAAACGCCTAAAAACAATGTTTTTGACGCTTAACAATATATACCATTTTTGGACCCAAAAAAGTCAATTTATAATTTCACTCCCCCCAAAATTCCCATGATGTGCAGGTATGATGGGGATCCCCAGCCATTTTGGCATGGAAGGGGGAGTAACGGAAGTACCTCATATTTTTGTCCAAAAGTTGCCTAAAAACGCCTGAAAACGGCCAAAAATTAAAAATTTTCGGTCTTTGGGATATAAAGAGACGACCGACTTTGAGTTGGAAATCCACCATCCCTCTGTTGCATGTATGCTTTACCTAGCGAAAACTATTGTTTTTGCTCTGTTTAGGTGATTTTTGACATTTTTGATCGAGAATTGCTCTTTCCCAAGTGGTCGGGGACCCTACCGAAATTTGAAGCCGTTATGTCTGCTTAACACTGTTTCAAGTACGATTTTGATAGTTTCCTGATATTTAGCCCATTTTTAAAATGGGTAGCATTTGTTTTTAATTTAACAGAATGCTGCAAGCCTAAGGAGTCAAGTTACTGGCTTGCACGAAAAGGGAAAATCCTAAAAATAAGAAAATTCTTTAAATAGTCAAGTCTACCTCGATTTTCATAAAATTTCATTTTATAGCTGCTTACATGTATGAAGAGCTCGGAGGCGGTTCGCAAATTTCGCCCTGAAAATTAAAAATATGGTCAATCAGTGCTAATTGTACACATATATAGACAGCATAAAAATAAGCACATGAGCACATGATATGTAACTACTCAATACCTTAATCATATTAGGAATGTTTTATTGTAGGTACAATTATCGATAATTTACTCCACGATCACACACACACACACACACACACACACACACACACACACACACACACACACACACACACACACACACGTACACGCGTGTAAAATCTGCGTTGCTAATGTGAAACTCGTTAAATCTGTCTTTTGAGCATAACTCGACTTATTTGAAGCAGTTCATATGTAGAATAATCGCATTTAAAATAATCAGCAGTCTAAAATAAAACAATCTGGAAGAAAATCCATACTAGCCTGTTTTTTAATATTGAATGAATAAGGAATGAAAAGAAATTATATCTATTGCGTCTAAACTTAGACGTAAAAAATATTAATGTAATATAAACTATTGCTTTAAAGCACATGTACTATATTAGTCCCTTAAGAACCGATCAATCCTTCTTTGGCGAATTCTTTTGTAGACAGTATCGACAAAGTCATTATAACTTAAAGGCTATTTTAATTCTTAATAAAATTGAGAGACTTGGCTTAAACTTTGTTCCTAATAATTCAACGATCTAAACAAGCTCGAAAGGGCTGAATGCTTACGTCAGCAACATCGATGTACTCATCGTCCGAAATTTGCGTGTTTGCCGACTGTTCGCAAATTTCGATGTCAAACACACCGGTCATCATCGCTAATACAGCTAATGCTCCTTCAAGCACCGAACGCAGAAAACCGGAAGCCAATGTAGTACAAAACAAATGCCTAGTTGTCTTTTGTTCTGCAAACTTTTAGGAAGACAATCTACAGCGAAACAAATCAAAATACGTCATTAGTGGATGGCTTTATATCATAGTTTCCTAAAGTCCAGAACAGCTTCTTTGTGCATGTAAGAAGATCTCTGCAAAAGGCATTGTATGTTTGAGCGAACAAATTTTAGTAGATAATTAAATATACACATTTTGCATTCTATAAGTGCGTGACCTGCTACCCGCATGTAGTCCTAAATACGAAAATTCAGCCTGAATTTAGTTGATAATTTAAGCGCGAAGCGCCGAAATGGTTATGAGCTTTTGATGGAATTACACATAAAAGTCGACTGAGAAGGCTAAAATAACTTATACTACAAAATCAGAAATATTACATAAATTTTAATATGCTGATTAAATCTTGTAATATGCACCACTGCGCTTATAAATTCAATGCATCGTCAAGACAAATTAGTAATTTTATCTTTGAACGGCAAAAAGTGCAAAGTTATTAAACAGTACTTATTTTTGCATGAAATCTTTGAAAACAGTAGAAATAGATACGAAAGATATTCGAATCTGCACAAACATGCCTAGATTACAGAAGGATTGATTTCAGATTGTTTAATGTCCCTTCCTGAAGCTAAATACAGTATATTAGCGATATTCGGCGCGAAGCGCCGAAAATCTTTTGAATTTCCCTAATAACTAAACTTGCCCCAGAAAGCAGTGTTTTTTGTACAAGGTCCGTTTGTACATGTACAAAGATAGTCCCCAAAAGTCTTTGCACATTTTGAACAAACAAATGTTTAATACTATGATCTGATACAGTAGCGATGTTAGTGTGGTAAAAATAGAGTTGTTCGACCTTTGGTAGTGTATTTCAGCTAATTTATGTGTCTCTAAGAGCAAAAATAACTAAAAATCGTCTTAAAATGGAGCGAAGCGCAGAAAAATTTGACATTCTTCCTTTTGAAATGCAATTTCTGCCATTATAAAAATATATAGAACACACAATTACTCATTTCGGCCGGAAGCGCCGATAATTTTTGCGAATTTTAGACCTTTTTGCAATTTTTGACTTCCCAAAATCTTTGTACATATACAAAGACGGTCCCGGAAAGTCTTTGTACATCAGGAATAATCTTTGCCAAATACAGAAAAACCGTGCCAGGAAGTATTTTAAGATTGTATAAAGATGGCTCCAAAAATAAATGCACGAGCGAAAGTCGATTTGTGGCTAAAACCTGCATTTCTTGGCCATTTTTAGGTTTAGGTGCCTTTCAGCCAAAACATGGTCGTCATTTAGCCCTCCCCTAAAAAGTGGCCAAAAGCCATACGAATAGCAAAGGGCTTTGAGGAATTCCCCCACCTAAGGTTGGACGTCCTCCCCACAACCCCCCAAGCAGTTTTTTTTGTACAAGGTCCGTGTGTACATGTACAAAGATTGTCCCTAAAAGTCTTTGTACATTTTGTACACACAAATTTTTGGGTACTATTATATGGTACAGTAGCGATTTTAGTATGGCAAAAACAGAGTTGTTCGACCTTTGGTTACGTATTTTAGCAATTTCAAGGTATCTGAGGGCAAAAATCAGTAATAATCGTCTCAAAACGGCGCGAATTGCCAGAACATTTGGCATTTTTCCTTTCAAAATGCAATTTCTGAAATTATGAAGATATATAGAACACACAATTGCTCATTTCGGCGCGGAGCGTGAGAATTTTTGCGAATTTCTAACCTTCGTTGCAGTTTTTGTCTTCCAAAAAATCTTTGTACATGTACAAAGAGGTCCACAAAAGTCTTTGTACATCGCGAAAAATCTTTGCCGAATACAAAAAAACCGTGCCTCCAAGTGAGAAAATTTTGACCTACATCCCCAACTTTTGTCGAAAACTTGTGCGCTTTTTGGCTATTTTTATGTCTTTTTGCCACTTTTAGCCAAAAATCGGTACCCCTTACCCCCTCCCCTTAAAATGGTCGAGAAACATACATGTAACAGGGGGTTTGGGCGATCGCTCACCCGCACTTGTACGTCCTCGAAATCAGAAAAATTTTGACCACCCTCCCTCCATTTTTAGCAAAACTTGTGCTTTTTGGCAATTTTCAGATGTTTTTTGCCATTTTTGACCTAAAATTGGAGTCGTTTACCCCTTCTTTTAAAAATGGCCAGGGACCCCCTACCCGAAATTTCCAGCCGTTACATGTATGCCGAGGACCCCCTCTCCTAAAATGTTGAGCTGTTACTTACATGTTTTATAGTGATAATTTGTCCATTTACTCTTGCATACATTCAAAAATACTGCATCGCTTCATGAAATTTTACTAGTTAAGTGCGCTTTTGCCACAATAAAAATTGAATTCAAGAAACTCAAACGGTTTTCACCAAAAATCGTCTGACAGTGACTTGAGTCTTGGACCCTGGAAGGGGAATACCACCCCTCACCACCCTATGGGAATGTGTGCTTCATATGACAAAAAGGCTTAAAATGGTCCTAGGAGGACCCAATCATGCTTTTTCGTTCTCTAAGCCGCGAGTCCTCTTCTGAACCTTTATATTAAGCAAAAAGAGCGCTTTAGAACCATACCTGCATAACCCTGATTCCTCCTAAAGATTTCATTCAGCTTTTCATTTCCTTGGTTTCTTCCGTTACTGGACAAATCCCATCTACCACTCCTTTTGATAAGGAATGAAAAAAATCATTCAGAAATCATACCTACGAAGCATTTTGCATTAGAATGAGCATTAGAAATAAGTGAAGGAAATAGTACCGTAAATGCACATGGCTCAAAGTTATATAAGGAGTTAAGCGATTTTACATAAGATAACTAAGTTATTAGAACCAGAGTGGGTATAGCATGGGTTTTTGGGTGTTCTATGAGTTTTTTGGGTACAAAAATCTTTTGGTTTTCGGTTTTTTGATTTAACTAATCGTTCTTTTTGCGTTAAATAAGCCTGTATACATTAAACAATTCAGCCTAAATATTCCGAAAATTAGTTGCTTAGGCTCATACTAAAATAAAGCAGGTTCTGCAGCACATTAGTCATGCTTTAGTTAGCTGGTCTGACAGAGTATAAGTACTGATATCTTTGCCACGCGCACTAATCACTACTGATATGTGACGACTGATTCGTTCATACAACATAATTCTGGAGGTCTGATGAGGCACTCACATGATTTTCCGACAGTTTTTTCGACTTCTAAGTTAAAGATTATTGTTTGGAAGGCATAAAAGCACGTTTTTTTTAAATTTGACAAGGTCACCTTATTCTCAAAAAAACTCCAAAATTTTCCCTGTATATACCCTAATGTTAAGGAAGATTGAAAAAATTCGGTGGGGACTAAACTGCATAAGTACCCTATTTTCAAGGTAGCACATTACAAAAAATTAAATTATACTGCGCGGAAACCAACTGAACTGAACTGAAACAATTTATTACTGAAAACGAGACAGTTACGAAGGACATAAAAGAATAATAGAACGTACGGTAGAAAGAATAAAAGCGTACAGCAAAGGCGACGAGCGAGTCATAAGAATGACGATTTAAGTTCGCCCTCTAATAAATTTGGATAAGTCGACGTCAATTAATCTAGATTTAAATATATTGAAGTTAGGGAAGAGTCTACAAAATCAGGTAGGTGATTCCAAACAGAGATATACTTATAGAAAAAGTCAAATTTTTGTAAATTAGAACGAACGAGAGGAACAAGATTAATGAAAACATTTTTGTCATTTTTTTTGCAAGAATTTTCAAGAATTTTTCTTAATTTTTACTATTTTTAGCATCGCTTACATCCAGTTAAGCATTTCTACTTAAATACGATTCAAGCAGCATTTTTGGATCATCTCAAAGTTCCAACCATTTGAAGAGCATCTATACATCGACCTTAGCATCTATACCTCGATTTAAGGGGGAACGACCTCGACCTAAGCAGCCGAAAACACCTTTTCAGATATAATAAGACTAAGCCTAAGCGTCATTTAAGCAGAAACTTGAATTTTCACGTATCTAATCAAGTAAAATGACAGAAAAAAAACATGAAAATTTTTTTTTCAAACTTAAGAATTTTCAAACAGAAATTTTTTGGTTTCCGCGCAATAAAAGTTATTTTTTCGTAATCAGCGACCCTGAAAATGTCAGATAAATATGTTTTTAGCCCGAATTCGGAACATTTTGGTAAACTGTAAAATACGCTACTGTCTTCCCTGCTCGGACTCGGTCTACTACGTTACGTATTTCACCTGATACAGTAAACGCAAGATGCGTAAAAGTCCTCAGTTCAGAACGCGTTATATACCTCCAAACACTTTTTTGAAAATTTTTCCAGCTGTCTCTTCGTTTATTGTTTACATAGCTCAAAACACGTGTACTGTAGTCTATTTTACGAGACCTCGTGCATGAAAATAAATTCCAGCGATCTAGCGAGCAGCTACAAAAGTGGTTTTTATGCAGCTCACTGTAATAAAATTTTGCAAAGTAAAACTTCGTTTATCAATAGCGATTCACAGTATTGTGATTACTGGTTTAATTCAAACCCATTTTGTAAACAATATACATTGACTCAAGAATTGTGATCCATGCACAAGGTTTCGTGAAACAGACAGACTACATCTAGTCATTTTTTTGCCTTTTTGTGCAGGCGCGGATTTAGAGGGGGAAGAGCGGGGGAGGCCCCCTTGTCAGATAAAAATAGTTGGGCGCAATAGAAGATAATGTGAATTTCAGATGATCTTAGCCATTTTATTATAGTTTTACAAAATTTTCCGGCATTTCGCGCTGGGTAGTACTCATTAATGACATTTACTGACCACCTTATTGCTTTGAAAAATCATATTTTTACGTCAAAAAAGAGCATTTATGTACGAAACAAGAATTTTATAGTTCTTACAGTAATTTCTCAAGTATTTTTTGCGCTTTGTTCCGATTTCTGCACCAACTTTGCGCGGTTTTTGTAGAGAACGTTCGAAATTTTTTACCTTTTTCGATCACAAATAATTCTGTCTGTCAAAAACGGCAAAATCCGCTACTGTATATATATATATATATATATATATATATATATATATATATATATATATATATATATATATATATATATATATATATTTATATATATATATATATATATATATATATATATATATATATATATATATATATATATATATATATATATATATATATATATATATATATATATATATATGCGGATTTTTGGACAATTTTTGACCTTAAAAATCTGAAATTCCGTACCACCCCCCCTTTCAGAATATCCTGGATCCATCACTCCTATTGTGAATTGCAATAATTTGACAATATTTTAGCAGATTGTTCTTGCAAATGAGTCGCATCGCTCCCCTTTGCTAAAAAGTTGTTGATTTGGTGAAAACTCATATTGCAAGACACTAGAAATTGACTAGAAATTCTTATGTCTTACTGTGCATCTTATTTTTATTCAGTTGTTTCAAATTTAGCTGCGTGAAGGCGCTCTATCAGAAATTATTCAAAAATTACTTTGATATTTTATATCTCAGATCTTTGTGCAATTTCAGCCCAGAAGATTTCTTTATTGACTTTAAATTACTGTTTGCTTAGGTTTTTAAAGTTTTTGCTTCAGATTTTACCGCAAATTTGACATCAGAGGGCTTTGTAAAATATCTTTAACTGCTACTATTTAAAAAATGAACGAAATTATGTTTTATTTAACTTTGCGGTCTTTCTTTTGAATTTTCCCACAACAATCAGAGTAAGCATTACAAAAGTGGTTTAAAATTTGGATGCAGTAATGCGGCTTTGTAATGGCATACCTCTCCATACCACTCGAAATACTGTAGAATATAATATCTGCAGTATTAGTTTAAAACACTTTTGTAGTCACTTTAAATTTTTTCATAAAAACCTCAACTGTAAATAAAACGGCCTTTAGCTAAAAATCAATACAAAACGACTTTGACAAGACAAGAACAAGACAAGGAAATATTTATTGTCCAGAAATAACGCACGAAATTGGGTAAAACACAAATACATCCATGATAAAACAATGGCTGAACAAAAGGACACATAGATCACGGAGTATGATTTAACTATAGTCTTACTCGTTTATCCGAGTGCTTTTTCAGTAAATGTTTTTCGAAGCTACAGTCAGGCACGTAGCTGGCCCTCTTATTTTGGAGGGGACCAACACCAATTTTGGGGGGGGGGTCTAAGCCAAAAATAGCACAAAATAACGTGTAAAAAGTCCTATTTTTCCGGTTTTTTCAGAATTTTGGGGGGTCCGGACACCCCCAGTCCCCCCCCACAGCTACGTGCCTGGCTACAGTAACCCCTTCTTTCTTATTCACTGTAGATCGCTAGATCTCACTGTAGCTACTTAGCATACTGGGTTTTTCAATATCATTTTTTGCGGCAGATCAATGAACTTACAGCTGAAAATCGCACATTCAGCTTATTTGACACTTCAAACAAAATAGACTGGATGTTAAGAAACGCACCCAACTCCCGCATTGCTCAGTGGTTAAACGTCTGCTTGTCATCGAAGCAACCCGGGTTTCATTTAGCAATGGCAAAAGTCCGACTAAAAAGTAGCAAGGACTATAGTCCGTACTAAAGTCCGGTTTAGAAGTAAAAGTCAGCGATATCGCCGATTTTTGTCGGCGATATCGCCGATTTTACTGATTCAGTCGGGAAAGACGCCGATATCGCCGACCAAAATCGGGAAAGTCGGCAATGTGGCCGACGAAAGTCGGGAAAATCGGCGATATCGCCGACTAAAAATCGGGAAAATCGTAAGAATCGGCGATATCGCCGAGTAAAATCGGGAAAGTCGGCAATAGGTACCTACATAATGACCAGCGCGACAGAACATACACAAATTCCAGTCAGATCGATTATAAGGATGGTTTTCTTCACCCCCCCCCCCCCCGCAAAAACGTTTTACCCCCCGCGAAAAATTTTTCACCCTCCCAGTATCGGCACTTTTTTGCAAAAACCTTTGAAAGTGTCTCCTTTTGGGCATATTTAGCAGTCTTTGCATCAAAATCGCCAATTTTTTTCTGGGCTTCGCGGCGATTGGCCTTTTTTGACTTTATTTTCTTCTTTTTGTCCAGTTTTTCAAATTTTTTATTTCTATCGTCTAAAGAAAGAGCATCGTGAGAAACATCGAAAAACAGCTGTTTTAACGCGTACCCTTTGTTTTTAAGCCCAAAAAGCTACTTCAGAAAGAATGTTTACTTATAAATGTGCAGAAAAAGTCAGTTCAGTATCAGCTAATTAAATTTCATGAAGACAGAAAGCAGTACCAGTTTATCCGTACTCGCAGCTAAAAATACGTAATTTGTGTTAAACAATAGGCAGGCACAGTGGCGGATATAGGATTTTTCCAAAAACAGTCGAAAATAGGTCCGAAAATTTGCATTAACGCGCGAAATAGCGTTTTTCGGTGTTTCACATATACTTCTAAATAAAATCACTTTTGACGCAATAGTTTTTCAAAAAATTTTAAAATTTTCGACAATTTTGTGCGAAAAAATCATTAAAGTTCTTTGACTTTTACAAAAATCTTGCGCGTAGTGCCGATTCCAGCCGAATGCTTTCTATTTAACGCACTTACTTTAGTATGTCCCAGTACTGTTTTAATGCCTAAATCAAATTTATATGGACGGATTAGTGCATTGGAAATTGAAGGATTCAGGCCACTTGCCCTCACTTCTGCTGAATTACAGTAAATCGTCTGTTTCGCTCACTGTTGCCCTTAAAAAATTTACTAAAAAGCACTCGAATAAATGAAACGGGCTGCCTCGACAATAAAATTGTAAAATCAATGTTTAGCAGCTCTTTTTTGGACAAACCAACGTTAGGAGAAGCGATGACATGATCAGGTTTGTAACTTGTTCCTTTTTTAATATCTTTGGGAAAAGTTGTTGAGGTGAGCATTGGAGAAAAAATTATAGAAGACACGTTTCTAACGACTTGCTTGAGTGCTAAAATTGATTTCCATGTACAAGGTTAACAGACTTTATACATATAGGCCCGTATGCACAAAGGCCGATTAATTTAATCGGCGAATAGGCTAATCGTAGATTAATCAATCGGAGATTAACGACCGATTAAAATCCGTATGCACAAACGCCGATTAAAAGCCGATTGACTGATCGCAGATTAAATTTTTAATAGTCGATTAAACGCCGATTAACAACAATTTTGATTGGAATTTCGGGTGCTGGACAAGTCCAGTAGGTAGAAAAACGTGTACCTATTTTTCTGTTTGAATCGGTTATTTTTTGGCATGCCTGGACAGGATTAATAAAAGCACTAAAGTAAAAACAGGTTGGGTGGAAGCTGTAGTTTTGAAATTTTTTGTCATATTTGATCGCATTAATTAAAACTCCGAAAAATGGACATCAGTAATAAACTTCGCGAAAGTATGTAAAATTTTGACAATGAAAAAATCGAATTTCTCTTTGAATGCGCTTCCGAGAAAGCTGAAATTATCGAAAATGAAGAACGGATTCAAAAACGGCGACTGCTAAAAGCAAGGCATGGGGTGCTATTGAAGAAGTTTTCAAAGCTAATCCTAACGTGAAAGATCGCAGCAAAGCTTTCGAGTAAATTGATTAATTCCCTAGCGCTGTTTTTGTTCAACTTGTTTTGCGACCAAAATTTATCATCCGCTTAACTTTCTAGCGGATTTGCTCGTTCCAAAAAACCCTCCGGAATCACGTTTGCCAAATTTTCGTCATAATTTTCGTCCAAATCGTCAAGAAAGTCAAGAACGTCCATAATCAAAGAAAACAGAGACCAACTGGCTCACAAAACGAAAGAAACTTACACTTATCGGCGTTTAAACCTGGGGAGGGGTAGGATTAAAATCTCCGATAAACCGAATCGCCGATAACCACTTATCGACCTTTGTGCATACCGATAAATTTAATCGGAGAAAAAGTTGTAGTCTAATCTCCGATTAGCGCTAATCGGCCTTTGTGCTGTCAGGTAAAACGATCATACGCTACTACAGTAATCCATTGACACTTGATGCGCACGTTAGAACAACAGGAATTCTACGCATATATTGAAGGGACATAACATCTGAAGGGAACCGGTCCGAGCTTAGCAGGTCAAACTGCTAAGTGAGGAGTCAGCGCTGATAAAGGCTATTGGGTTCGCCCAATAGCACCGGTTTTATTAATGCGTGTGCGCGCGATAATATACACAGCTGCACAATCCGCAAGACAGCTCAGTCCGAGCTGGTGACTATAAACGAACATATATGTAGGTCAGCCTGGTAGGCGGTCGAAGTATGTTGACCTAAGAATTATTGATTGAACTCGCCTGACGTGCACAGAGACACGCGGAGTATTATATTAACTTAGGAATTATATTACTATTGTTACGGGGCTCGACAGACGTACAATACGCCGAGTGGCCCAAGTGAATATATTAATGATTATTATATATTGACCACTACTGGGCGTGACAGTGCATACGGGCCTTAAGGGCTACAGTAAGCGAGATCAGCTCAGTGAGGGCGAGTGGCTGGAATTCTTCCATTTTTTAATGCACTAATCCGCCTATTTAAATTTAATTTAGGCATTTAATCAATACTGGGACATACTACAGTAAGTGCGCTAAATAAAAAGCTATCAGTTGGAATCGAACCCAATTGCTTCGACACGTCAAGCAGACGTTTTACCACTGAGCTATGAGGCACTTCGCGGCGTTTCTTAACATTTTAGTCTATTGTGTTTAAAGTGTCAACTGAGGATAAGCTGAGTGCGCGATTTAAATCTGAAAGTTGATTAATTTGCTGGAAGACAAGAATAAATTATGTTGTAAAAATGTTATTGAAAAACCCTTCTCTGCTACGTAACTATGTACAGTGAGATCTAGCGAACTACAGTAAATAAGAAAAAATGGGTCACTGTAGCCTCCGAAAACATTTACTGAAAAAGCTCTCGGATAAATGAAACAGACTATAGTCTGTGTCATTTATCCGGGAGCTTTTTCAGCAAATCTTTTCCGGGGCTACAGTAACTCCATCTTCCCGACTTATCGTATATATGTAAGTCATTTAGAAATCATTGTAGCTTTGGCTAATAAATATTATTATTAATCTTATTAATGTATGATTGTCGTCGAAGCAACACGGGTTTGATTCCCGCTGCAAGATTTTTATTTAGCGCACTTATGTACTGTATGTCACAGCATTGTTTAGATGCTTGAATTAAGTCTATGTGGACGGTTTAGTGCATTAAAAATGAAAGAATGGCGGCCGCTCGCCCCAATCGACTTTTCTGTCGACTTACAGTAAATCACCTAGTCAGACATACTGTAGCCTACAAAAAAATTTACTGAAAAAGCTCTCGAATAAATTAAACAGACTATACTTATTCCTTAATGCCTATTATTTAGTCAAACCGGTTTTTATAATCTCAAAGTTGATAACTTGGTGATAAATACTATATGCATTATTTTACTGTAATATGATTGTTAACGACGACGAGCGTCTATTCGCCCCGGCCCGGCTGGGTTGCCAACCGTGGGGTTTTACCTCAAATTTTGAGGTTTTTTTACGTTTGAAGTTTTATTGAGGTTTTTATTTTTTGGGGTTTTTGTTGGGGTTTTCGAAAATTTTTGAGGTTTTTTTGGGGTTTTGGTGAAAATTTGAGGTTTCCTTAAATAAGCGAGCTAGATATCGATTACAGTTAAAATAATGTGTTAACTACTGTAGCTAATCTTAACGTTGCTTTGCTCGTGACGTAATTGATTGAATTGGAGGAATTGATACGGAAGTGAATTGCCTAAAACCTGCTACTGAGTTTTTGTAAAGCCTATAATCTCAAAGTAAGCTGGAGTACTTAATAATCAACCAACATGGGAGTAATAACAACCTAAGCAGGAGTGCTAGCTACCACATACATAAAATATATGAAAAGCACAACAACAACAAGAAATTTTATCACTGATTCCAAACTGAAGAAGTTCGAATTAAGAAAAGAAAGAAAATTTTATTACTAATACCAACAGTTAAAATACAAAATGACAAGATATATAATAAATGCAATTACGAATTAGTAAAGGGACATGCGAGTCAATGGAATGACAAGTTTTACGCGCGCCCCACAAGATATCTAGATAAATCAAAGTTTGCTAATCTAGATTTGAATATGTTTAGGTTAGGGGAAGAAACAATGAAGTCAGGAAGATCGTTCCAAACTGCGATGTATTTGTAAAAGAAATCAAACTTTTCTAAATTAGAATGTACAGTAGGTATGACTAATTTAAATCTATTAATGCTACGGGTAATATTATGATTAAATACAAAAAAATCATCAGCTTCCAAACATGATTTATGACAAATAATTTGATACATCATACACAGACAAATCTGCAAGCGTCTTAATTCAAGTCTGCACAATTTAAGTTATGTTAAACGATCCTCATAAGAAAGAATATTATTATAGCCAAAAATATATTTAGTGAATCTACGTTGAACAGCTTCCAATCTATCTATATCCTTAAGATAAGAGGGGTTCCATACACTGCAACAATACTCTAATAAAGGTCTAACATAACAACTATAAGCTTTAACAAGATTACCTTTATCACGCGAAAAAATGATTTGCGTATTAAAATACATCTAAAGAAAGCTTTTTTAATCAAAGAATTATAATGTTCCTTAAATTTTAAATTTCGAGGAATCAAAACTCCTAAATCACGGACAAACGGATCACTAGAAATAATTTCCCCATTTAGTCTATAAACAGCTTTTTGATTATTATTACCCAAATATAGAACGTGACTTTTGGTTCGAGAAATAGGTAAATCCCATGCAATTGCCCAGTCAATAATCTTATCTAAATCAGACTGTAATAATTTACAGTTACGACTAATATTGAAAATTTTGATATCATCTGCGAACATATAAACCGTACTACAAATATTATCACATATATCATTTATAAAAATCGAAAAGAGCGTAGGTCCAAGGACACTTCCTTGGACGACACCGCTGGTAACAGGCACATAATCTGAAAAAGACTGATTAACGCGAACACATTGGGAACGATTAAACAAATAGGCCTTTAACCATGCATACAAATTACCGTTTATTCCATGTCCGTTTAACTTAATAAGAAGTTTTTCCATATTTACTTTATCAAAAGCTTTAGAGAAATCTAAATATATTATATCAACAGTTTCTTTTTTAGCTAACGACTGAATCCATGAAAATTTACACTTTAACAATTGTGTTTCACAAGATTTATTCTTTTGAAAACCAAATTGAAAAGGAGATATTAGTTTATTAACCTTAAGAAAGTCTAACAATTGACTATTAATAATTCTTTCCATAATTTTGGCAATAGAACAACAAAGAGAAACGGGCCTGTAATTATCCACTAATGCTGGATCCCCCTTTTTTAATATTGGAATAACATGTGCCATGCTCCAAAGCTCGGGAATATTTCCAGACAGAAAAGATACAGTGAAAATACTAACTAACGGCTTTATCATTTGAAACGACAATTTTTTAATAAAAAGATTACATATGCCATCGGGGCCAACTGCAATAGACGTATTTAGATGGTTAATGGCTTCCAATACGCGATCCTCACTAAAAATAACGTCAGAAAGCGAAAAATCACAGCGCTTCTGAAAAAGAAAATTCGCGTTAGTAATGTCACTAGAAAACACTGAAGCGAAATAATCATTAAAAATGTTAGCCTTGCGTAATGAATCGGTTATAACATTATTATCAGAAAATGTTAGAGGAGGAATTTCACTGCGACTTTTTAACCTATTATTTACAAAAGTATAGAAAGCTTTAGGATTATTATTCTTGAGCAATTTGTTTTCTTGAGAAGAGAAATAATTATGAATAGTTCTACGTAGAGCCTTACAATGATTTCGATATTTAACTTTGGTTCCTGGAGTTTTACACCTTTTATACATATCCCATAGAGAACGTTTTTTAAGAAATAATTTATGTAAGCTTTTAGGGTATTTAAATTTTAATTTAGCCCTAAAAGTAGGTACAAAACTAAAAATAAGAGGATTTAATATACTTAAAAAACATTATACATGTCATTAACTGTTGAGCATGTAGAAAAAATGTCAGGCCAAGAAACAGAGGATATAAAAGTAGCTATACTCTCGTAGTCCGCTTTATTGAAATTTAAGCAAGGCTTATCTCCATCTTGAAAAGTTCTAGTTAAAATTTCAAAAGAAATCGAATTATGGTCGCTTGTTGAAAAAGGAGGAAGAACCTGGATATTAAAAACGTTATATGCAGCAAATACTACATCAATCAAAGTATTATCGTGAGTATTTTCTTTAACTAACTGTTGCAGACCACTAGCTGATAAGTAATCAAAAAATAATTCGTTTAATGGATTAAATGTAAAAGTACCATGAAACCAATCAATTTTAGGCAAATTTAGATCCCCTACTATAATAACGGGATGACAACTATTAGTAGCCCATTCAATTAAATTACATATCCGAAGTGCAGTATCAAAATCATACTGAGGAGGTCTATAAACTAACAAACATCTTATAACATCTCCACCTTTTAAAATTTCAACTACTAAAGTATCAGACACAAACAGAGAAGCAGGAACTTTAACGCATCGAGCATAAAGATGAGGTTTAGCAAAAATTAAAACTCCACCTCCCCGCTTATTCTTACGATCTGATCGGAGAATAATATAATTTTTTAACGGACATAATAGACTGTCGGAAATAGATTCATTTAACCAGGTTTCACAAAAAAATAATATATCGAAATTTGCAGTATTTAACAGAAAGTGAAGTTCCCCTAACTTATTCACAATACTACGAGAATTACATAGCAAACATTTAATATTAACAAAATAACGGGGCGAATTTACCTAAATATTAGACGCGTGTTGACCATGTTGAGCACGAAATTTGGGATTAGATGGTTTAGGGGCTGTAGAACGAGGATCATAGACTCGTACAGTTTTCTTCTTCACACAGTCATCCCTAAAGTCGATATATAGATTAGTCTCGCCCGCGTCCAGTCGTTGGTGCAACTCGTCGTTAAGTTCACGCTGACGTTTTCGCTGAAGAAACGACAAATCCGGTCGCGCACGTAATTTCGAGTAGACGTTTGTTGGATTTGCAGGGCGGACAACTTTGTTGATAAGACCAATAAAGCGACGTTGAGCACGTGACGTAAGAAAGACAAACTTTCAGAAACTGAGGTTTGTCTGAATATTTGGGACCGTCTCTAAATACCTGCGTTATATCGGCAGATGAAAAATCAGAGTCTTTATTATAATCATCAATTAAAGATTTAACCGAAACAAGGTCATCGTTAGATTTGGCTAAACCAAATACGACCGCATTCGACTTTTTTGATTCACGTTCTAGACCATCTTGAATTAATAAGCCTATATCGACGATGCTGGGTGACGTAGAAGCGCCGATTTTTGATTCAATTGAGTTTAGACGAGATTCTAAAGTAGCCATCTTAGCCGGTAAAGAAGCGAAATTTTCGAACAGGGGTTTACACAAGGAGCAAACGAATGGAAAAGAGTAAGAAGCGTCAATATAGGACGAACTATTGAAATATGAAATAAGTGCTGATGGTAGATTAAGGCACTCAGCATGTGCCCACTTATGACATAGTCCACATTGAACAGCCGAAATATGACTATCCGTAACTGTCTCCGCGCAAATGACACAAAGACTATTATTGTCATCTTCTGTATTAAGGAGAGTAAAATTTCCCGTTCGTTGCGGTGGTGATTTAGAGTGTTGATTGTTGACGTAAATTTTTGATCCGCGATTTTTACCGCCCATAATGTGTATTGTAATAATAATAAGACAAGCCGGTGATCAATTATCGTAACTTGACAATGGCGACGCGTCGAGCCCCTCTAATATGGGTTGCCACGATTTGAAAATTGGTTCCCTATTAGCCACGATTTGAAAATTGGTTCCCGAAGCCAAGATTTGACAAATGTATGAGATCCGGATTTGCGTTTCTTTTTAACCGGTGATGGCATAGTTGAGTCCTTTAATATGGGTTGTCCTTTTTTGCTTACTTTGTGGCTTGTGCAGGTGCACAGAGTAGGTTTTAGTCATTTGTTTTAACGTCAATATTAACTTTTATTTTCAATTGAATAAGGTCCATACACGCATGCGCTCTGTCCGCATACCTACCTACGTCGCATATCTATATCTACTAAACATGTGTTGCGTTTCTTTTTTAGTCCAGGCCTACGTTCGCAATGTAAAAGGCACTGATTATTGGCCAATGTTGGCCCCGAATTTTTCGTTAAAGGCCAATATTGGCCAATAACGCGTGCATTAGGGGCCAATTTTTGCAAGATTTAAAATTCTTAGAAAGCTGCACATTTGTGGGTTTCGAACCCCGTACTTTCGTGTTGGCAAACTCACGCGCGCACACTGCGCCAGCGAAACTCTGATCAATATTCTGAAGAATGATACTAATGCTATCTGTTATATACAGTACCTATGTATACGCACTTGCTATTTTTTGTTTGAAAGAGATTGCTTATGCTATCTTTTATGCCTAAGTAGTTTGAATTGTATGGTAGGTATTTCTAATTGTCGTTGGTTTGCCTAACGTATTGCAAAATCCTACATATGTACCTGCATAAATACATATGTACGTATGTACATGTGTGCATAAATATTATAATGCCATGTCAGCATAGTGGGCAGCAAGAAAATTCCGGGGGGTGTGCAAGATTTTTTGAAGGTCAAAAAATGGCGTTAAAAATGGTGGTATGGCGATAAAACACCATTTTTCGACGTTTCTCATCAAGCACTATCCATTGGAATCAAAAAATTTCGAAAAAAACGAAAAAAATCTTCAAAAATTGAATTCTGGGGGGGGTTATTTTGATTTCTGGGGAGTATTTTGGTTTCTGGGGGTTGCATACCCCCCAAATCCCCCACGCCCAGGTGTGCATGTCAGTATGCGATTTCAAATAGCTAGGTAGAGGTTACCTACCTATGTAGCAGGACAATAGGTATAGTCTGTTTCATTTATTCGAGAGCTTTTTAGTCAATTTTTTAAGGGCTACAGTAAGCAAAACAAGACGATTTACTGTAATTGGGCAAATCAGCTCAGTGAGGGCGAGTGGCTGGAATTCTTCCATTTTAAATGCACTAATCCGTCCATATAAATTTAATTTAGGCATTTAATCAGCGCTTGGACATGCTACAGTAAGTGCGCTGAATAAAAAGCTGTCGGCTGGAATCGAACCCGGGTTGCTTCGACGACAAGCAGACGTTCTACCACTGAGCCATGCGGAAGTTCGCGGCGTTTCTTAGCATCTTAGTCTATTGTGTTTAAAATGTCAACTTAGGATTAGCTGAATACGTGATTTTATCTGTAAGTTGATTGATCTGCTGGAAGACGAGAATTAATTATGCCGCTAAAAATGTAATTGAAAAACCCTTCTTTGCTATGTAGCTACAGTGACATCTAGCGACCTACAGTAAATAAGAAAAAAGGATTACTGTAGTCGTCAAAATCATTCACTGAAAAAGCTCTCGGATAAATGAAACAGACTATACGTATAAAGGTACCTACGCAACTAAAGTGTGTTTCATTTGATCGAGGGTTTTTTGAAAAGTTTAAAGTGGCTACAAAAGTGTTTTATACTAATGCGACTGAAAATAGGTACCTATATTCTATAGAATATCGAGTTGCATTATGATCTTTGATACTGCTAAGAGGCAAGACTGCATCATATAAGGTGTGTACTTATAGGTCACTTTAGTGGCCTGGTTTATGCGGACTAAATTCAGCGGAAAAGCTTTCCAATAAACGAAACAGACTATACTTAATTCTGGTCATACAGATTCGGCGTGTGATATCTTAAGCTTTACAGTAGGTTGAAACTCTCTTAAATATTTACTTGAATGTAAATAGTATTTTTTCAGCAGGTTCTAATTTTTCTACATAATATGTTTATCATTATATACTGTATTTTTAATAATATTGGCTCCTAATGCACGCGTTATTGGCCAATATTGGCCTTTAACGAAAAATTCGGGGCCAACATTGGCCAATAATCAGTGCCCAATGTAAAACTTGATTTGAAAAAATAAATAAAAAAAACTGTTTTGTGAATTTCATCTTTCATCTGCCTATAAGTAAAATGGATTTTTTTGCGTTGTCCCATGTGGTAAAACACTTGACCTGACTACAGAACGGTGTGCCAAACATAATTATAATTAATTATGAATAACAAATTTATCTTCGATTTTCTAATCATTCAAAGCATTTATTGTACGCAGCTTAGAATCTCTAAATTACTTTCACTGGAGTAAAATCTGTTTGATTGTTTGTTTTGACTAGGTAGGTATAGACCTGTTTGTCCAATAATCTAACAGGGGTAATCAAATCAGGCCCATATCGCGGGGGATAGGGGAGGGCACGTGACCCCCGAAATGAAATATAAGAATGATTTTTCCCTTTACTCCCCCCGCTTTTTTAGCCAAAATCGCAAAAAGTTTCAAAATTATGATTAGAGTCTACTTATTCCCAAGCGCGCGGTTTAAACGCTCGATTTTTAGTCTTTATACAACCTAAAGCGTGTTTTGCATCTATTTCTCCTGTTCTGCACATGTTTTATGCAGAAAATGACATTTATTTAAGAGGGTGTCTATTTGATTCTCTCCATGTTCTAGGCATCTGGGTAGCAAAATTTACGAATTGTCACCCCCCATTGGCCAAAAATATTTGGCGAGATAAAGAATGGATAAGCAATTTGCAATGATTTTTGGCCGTCAGTGACCATAACTTCTCAGATTTTTTCGGCGCTACGCGCCGGATGATACTTATTAATGACCTTTATTTACTTCCTTGGCGACATGAAAGCACCTTTTTTGTATTCGGCAGAGATTTTTCCTGATGTACAAAGACTTTTCGGAACCGTCTTTGTAAATGTACAAAGACTTTCGGGAAGACAAAATCTGCAAAAAAGGTCTGAAATGTGCAAATACGGCGCTTCGCGCTGAAATGAGTTATTGTTTGTCCTATATATCTTTATAATAGCAGAAATCGCATTTCGAAAGGAAACATGTCAAATTTTTCGGCGCTTCGTGCCGTTTTAAGACGATTCTTAATGATTTTTGCCCTCATAAAACCAGGAATTAGCCAAAATACACTACCAAAGGTCGAACAACTCTGTTTTTACGACACTACCGTACTATATCATAGTACCCAAAAATTTGTGTGTACAAAATGTACAAAGACTTTTAGGGACCATCTTTGTATATGTACAAACGGACTTTGTACAAAAAAACACTGCTTTGAAGCCATTTTCTTTTCATGTAGGTTTCAAAACAATTTTAACAGCTATTTTTCCATAGTTTTCTTCTTTTTTCAATCAAAAATTTCGATGTTTCGCATCAAATGCTATAAATACAGGAAATCAAGCAGTAAATCATGCTTCTGGACGTCTATCCGCCTCAATTTAACAAATGTTTCAGCGCTTCGCGCCAGATGTTTGTTAAAATCAAAGAAATTTATTGATTTTTTACGCACAAAATTGTCTAACATTTTAAAATTTTTAGAGAAAATATTGCGTCAAGTGATTTTATGCGAAAGTATACAATGTAAAACGCCAAAAAAACGCTATTTTGCGCGTTAAGGACAAATTCTTTGATCTATATTTGTTTTTGGAAAAGCTGGGATACCTCCCCCTTAGGAAAATCCTAGATTCGCCACTGGTTCTATATATATCTTTAAAATGGCAGAATTTGCATTTAGAATGGAAAAATGCCAATTTTTTCGCTTTGCACCGTTTTGAGTCAATTCTTAGTAATTTTTGGCGTGAGAAACCCTGAAATTAGCTGAAATACACTACCAAAGATCGAAAACCCTCTTTTACCACACTAAAATCGCTACTGTACTATATTATAGGCTGCGAGAACTGCTATCAACAACTCGTTAGAATCATTGAAAAAGAAATTATGATTGTTCCAAAACGTTTCGTGTAGTATTTGCATTTGTTTGATCAAAAGTTGCTTGTGCCTTACCCTTTTTCATGTTCTTATCATGACACTTCTGAGTGTATCGTGTGCGTTTAAAGCATGATTTAAAACCGGGAAATTGTCCATAAATCACCCGAGAATCCCCGGAAAAAACCCGGAAATTTTATTTTAGGAAACCAGTGGCCACCCTGAACTGAGTAAAAGCTAAAAATTAGATCCATTTAAGCAGAACCACATAAATTTGGGCTGAGCTTAAATGAAAATAGCTACGAAGCCTTTAAACCTTATTGTACACTGGATAGAATTCATTTCTAAATTTTGAGGTTCTACCCTAATTTTTGAGGTTTTTTTGGCCAGTGATTTGAGGTTTTTGAAAATTTGGGTTGGCAACACTGCTAGCCGGCCAGAGCATTGGCAGGCTGGGTTGCCAACACCGTTTTTTTCCCAGCGATATGGTTGAGATTATAGACCGAACCCAAAATTTTTTTCCACCTTTTCCGACTTTTTTCCACTTTTTTTGGGAAGTCTAAAAACGTTTAAAATAGAGCGCCTGTGTTGAAAAATCAGTGTTTTTTAAGTAGAAAATTTTATGTACACATGCAATAGCGGTGTTTGATGCACTTTTTGTATAAAAATTTCGCACTCTACAAGAAATATCACGATCAATATACGTTATTTATGTTGAAACTTGAATTTCCTTCCTTCAGTAAAGCATTTTAGCCAATTCTGAAGTTTGACAATTGAAACTATAATTTATCAAATGGCGCGAAGCGCCAGAAACTTGAAATTTTAGCTCTCTAAATCATTTCTGCATTACAGAAACTGTGCAGAAGGTAAGGATTTTCAATCGTAGTGGAGTTCTAGAACCAGATTATCGATAAAAATGCTGAAATTGGCGCCGCGTGGCTTAAACATCAATAACAAGTAAGAATTAAATCAATTGGCGCCGAAAAATTTTTGAACTTTTAACTCTCTAAAACGCATTTTTAACTTTACAAAAATTTTCCACAAATGCCAACCAAGCCCAAAAATTTTTTTCTATTTCCCAAAATTTTGGTTGACAAATAGGCTGAAGTTTCTAATATGGTTTTGTCTCCGATTCTCCGAAAAATACTTTTATCTGATAGATTCAAGGACGCTGAGTCCAGAAAAAAAGCGTTTAGGGGCTGGCGAATATTTGTGGAGATAGAGCCCTTCAAACTTGCAAAAAAACGTGATTATTTCAATGTTCTTAGGGCTCTATCTCTGAAGTTTCTAATATGGTTTTGTCTCCGATTCTCCGAAAAATACTTTTATCTGATAGATTCAAGGACGCTGAGTCCAGAAAAAAAGCGTTTAGGGGCTGGCGAATATTTGTGGAGATAGAGCCCTTCAAACTTGCAAAAAAACGTGATTATTTCAATGTTCTTAGGGCTCTGTCTCCACAAATATTCCTCAGCCGCCTGAACGCTTTTTTTTTCTTGACTCGGCGTCCTTGAATCTATCAGAAAAAATTATTTTTAGGAGAATCGGTGACAAAAAATTTTTTTGAAAAAATAAATTTTGCAAAAAAAAAATTATGTTAAAGCCCCCATTTTAAACATATCTACATTGAAGTTCTGAGGTTAAAAAAGCGTAAAAACACTGTTTTTGGGAAAATTGAGAAAAAACCATATTAGATAAAATTTGGTGATTAGATCCATGCCAGCTAAGTTTTTGGCAAATAGGTACTTGCCCACAACTCACCAGCTTGCTTATACGAACATCTTAGGCTTAGGCTTAGAAAGTGTATTCACATTGGTGCCAGGCGCCAGCTGATGGTCTAAGCCTGAGACAATTTTTGCCCCAATTGTGCCTTTTTGCCTCAATTGTGTGAAATAATCACGTTTTCTGCAAGTTTGAAGGGCTCTATCTCCACGAATATTCGTCAGCTCCCTAAACGCTTTTTTTTCTGGACTCAGCGTCCTCGAATCTATCAGAAAAAAAGTATTTTTAGGAGGATTGGAGACAAAACCATATTAGAAAAAAATTCAGACAAATAGACCAAAAAGTGGAAAAACGGTGGTTTCCAACTGTGGGGTTTTACCTCAAATTTTGAGGTTTTTTTACCTTTGAGGTTTTTTTGAGGTTTTTACTTTTTGAGGTTTTTGAGAATTTTTGAGTTTTTTTATGGGGTTTTGGTGAAAATTAGAGGTTTTCTAAAATAAGCAAGTTAAATACCCATCGATTACAGTTAAAATACTTTTGTTTACTGCAGCTAGTCTTATCGTCACTCTCGACGTGATTGATTGAACTGGTGGAACTGAAACTGAAATGAACTGCCTAAAACCTGCTAGCCTATAATCTCAAAGAAAGCCGGAGTTTTTACCCGAGTTATACCTAATACTACTAATACTTTATTTGGAAAAAAAACAAGGGTAAAACAAAAGTTGCAAGGAAAGGGGCTCAACGCGTCGCCATTGTCAAGTCATGATAATTGATCACCGGCTTGGCTTTTTATTATTACAAGACACATTATGGGCGGTAAAAATCGCGGATCAAAAATTTACATCACCAATCAACACTCTAAATCACCATCGCAATGAACGGGAAATTTTACTCTCCTTAATGCAAAAGATGACAAAAATACCTAGTCTTTGTGTCATTTGCGCAGAGACATTTACGGATAGTCATATATCAGCTGTTCAATATGGACTATGTCATAATCAGACACATGCTGAGTGCCTTAATCTACCATCAGCACTTATTTCATATTTCAGTAGCTCGTCCTATATTGATGCTTCTTACTCTTTTCCATTCGTTTGCTCCTTGTGTAAATAATTGTTCAAAAATTTCGCTTCTTTACCGGCTAAGATGGCTACTTTAGAATCTCGTCTAAACTCAATTGAATTAAAAATCGGCGCTTCTACGTCACCCAGCATCGTCGATGTAGGTTTTTAATTCAAGATGGTCTAGAAGGTGAATCAAAAAAGTCGAATGCGGTTGTGTTTTGTTTAGCTGAATCTAATGATATTCAGACACGTGATGTGACCCCAGCGATCGCAATAGTCGCAACAGTATTCAGACACTTGATGTGACCCCAGCGATCACAATAGTCACAACAGTATTTCAGACACTTGATGTGACCCCAGCGATCGCAATAGTTGCAACAGAGGGCTCAGGAATTGTTTTCCACGATGTCCTTGCATGTAAGACATTGTGTCTGATGAAAACCGCCATCAAATCTGTAGATGGTGAATCAGTCGATTTGCTTGACGGCTTTTTCCCATTGCATTTTGAAAGCAACATAAATAATTTATTTGATCAATAATCGATTTATATTTTAATAATTGTCAATGTATGACGTTGAAATATTGTGACCCTCAAGGTCTAATACTACTAATACTTTATTCGGAAAAAACAAGGATAAAAAAGTCGCAAGATAAATAAGATAGCAAGGTGTAAAATGCGAAATGTCCTGGCCACACAGGCAAATAGTGAATTGCACTCATGTATGCCCCATCCAAGTAGTTACCTATGTGTTGTCGTTAAATCGAATAAAATTCCTTCGACACTTATGCACTTTAACACCCGTCAAATTTTTTCCATCTTTTTTTACATTGAGGTATACAGTATACACCGGCTTACATTATCGTATATATCAGGCATTGTTCAAGCATTGTCAGAAAGAGAAATGACTTACTCGCCCGCTCTCTACTGCGCTAAGCTAGCTGATTTGATGAATATCTTACTGCTTTATAAACTTATGCATAAGTCAACCAAGGTTAATCAATCACCATACATGCACAGCATGGGAATTCGAGGGCGTGGATGTAATTATAAAGTATGTTTTTTTTGGGTCCAAAAATGGTAAGTACGCATCAAGAGCATAGTTTTTTAGTTTTTCAGACGATGCTCCATCTTTTCAGAGCATAAAAACATGGAAAACTTTAAAAAAAATTAAAAAATTCTGAACAAATTAAACAAAATATAGTCAAAAAATGAGCATAATGGCGCGAAGCGCCGAAAATTTGGCACTTTTGAGCGAATAGATAGCTAGAAACGCTTAAAATAAGCATGTTTTTGACAAATTTTTAGAAAATTTTTGGGAACTTTCAAAACATCGCCATTTCGGAGGGGTGAAGAAATTTTTGCGGAGGATGAAACTCAACCCCAGATCATGTATGTTAATCACTCCACTTATTTTGTCGATCCTCTCACCAGTGCATGCATGCACTAATCACATCGAATCCATTTGGTAGAAGGCGAAATAAAAGCATAAGGCTCGTTATGGTACCCAACGGGCTTTGTTGGAGAGGTACTGCGAGATAGAGCACAGAAAACCCAGATTTGTTGCTTTCTTGCCAAATACGCTAATCCTCTGAGCACGATTTTTTTGTATTTGGAAAAATTTTGGACCTTTTGAACAATTTCCCTGCCACCATCTTTTAGCCGATCCATAATAGCTACAGTAACAAAACTTTACATACAACTAGCTTATGACTTCTTGTCTTAACACCTGCTAAATAATTGAGTTCAAGCAAATAATTTTTTTACATTCATACCTAAAATTTGATTACTGTATCTTTATTTCGTCTCTCAAAAACGGTGGTGGGGAAATTGTTCAAAAAGTCCAAAATTTGTTCCAGATGCGCATACAATGACTCTTTGGGATCCTCTTTGTGCATGTACAACAACGATTTTTACAAGGACAAAAACTGTAAACAGGTCTTAAATTAAAGAAGGTTTCCGATGGAATAAGTAGTCCGTACAACATGTCTTTTTAATGGCAAACATGCGTTTGGTGTTGGCTACTGTGCTATTTCTCTTCATGAATCTCTAGTGTTGAGCTTAACTTAAGTTATTCAAAATATTCTAGTGCTTCATGCAGTTGAGTAATTTGCAGTTTGCACAGTTTGTTCATTAGAAGCATAGGCTTGATTTGAACTTATGCCATATAAGTCAAAATTGTTTTGCTTTAAAGTTGATCATTTTCTGTCTTGCTTCCCTTCCCAAACTTTCAAAATTGTGCTCGAGGCGTCAAAAGCAAATAAATTTTTACGCGCTCGCTACTTAAGTTTTAAAAAACTACTCATAAACAAAAAGGCCGCAAAAATTCTTCCTGTAAATGGTAAAAATGTTAAAATTTTCCTATCGATAAATTTTTCTACTTTTCATCATAAATCTAGAAATAGAATGTTAAAAGTAAACTAACAAACCAGAAAAACTTGTTCTTTCTTACCACACAAAAAGCCTTATTTCACTATATTATCATAGGTTTACTACCCCAAAATTTACATGTACAAGATATACAAGGACTTGGGGACATGCTTGCGGTTTCAAATCATACTGGAGTTCTTCGGATAAAAAGTCTTATTTCCCTTTTGACTTTGACACTTATACAAAAAGTCTAAAATTTTTAATCCAAAATTCATTCGTTAATTTTGGATATGAAATTTCTCATCAATAAATTGGCATCTCTATGGGCTCTAATTATTCTCCACTTTTGGCTAATCTTTTCCCTTTCTACTGTGAATATAAATTCTTATCATCGCCTAAAAGTAAAGACCTTGCTTATTGTTTCAATAACGTGACGCGTTACATTGATGATATAGCGGCTATTAATATTTTGAATTTTCGTAATTATATACATCAAAGAGATTAACCCAAAATCAATAATTGTAACGGAAACTTTTTCTGCTGAAAAAGTTAGTTATTTAGGCGTCGAATTTTATCTTTCTACACCGATTTCTTTAAAGATCTATGACAAAAAGGAACAATTTCACTTTCCTATTCTAAATTTTCCTTTTTTCAGACTAACGTACCTAAAGGTCTTTTGTATGCCATTTTTGTAAGTCAGCTCCATCGTTTTAACCGTCTTTACTCTAGAGATGAATTTTTCAAGGCGAGTGTGAATCATCTGCCAGTTAAATCGAAAAAACAGGGCCATAATGTTAAAATTATACGCTAAAAATACTTCAAATTTTTCAACAGCGACCTTTCTGATTTTCCGGCGCATTCTTATATTCGAAATTGTTTTGATTTTATCATCGCCGTTAAGACGCTGCTTCCTGCATTACATATGCGCATGAATAAGTAGCTTCACTTAACTATTGTGCGCCGCCGTGTATGTATTTGCCGCTGATATAGCATAAGTCTGGGTTGGTTGGATACGGTACCTAATTCCCCCTCCTTTTTCCTTTTTCCTTTGTCCCTGTTAGCCTAGGTTTTTGTCAATGTGCAGCATTAATCCAAAAATAACAAAGTAGGGGCACATTGAATGAGCTTTTCTAACTTTTTCGCCTTCGCCTAGGTTTTATTATGCTCAGCATTATCCTGAAAATACTAAAGTAGGGGCACATTGACTGAGATTTTCTAAAAAATTTTCGCGTGCGCTAAGTTTTTTTCATCATGTGCACAGTGATCGTGCGGGGTCCGATTTTCACCCCTGGTCATGGTCAGGATCGGGGATGAAAACCCCGGTTTTTGGGGTCGGGGTTGAAGATTAACAGTCAATATTGCACGATTACATACCAATTTAAAAAGGTTAAAAACGATGCCTTCACTTGTTTGTAGAGCATACTAATAAAGCTGGTTATGTTCAACATTTTATTTTCATTCCAAGTTCAAACATGGTTTTAGCAATTTAGCATTCCTTTTAATTTTAATCACTAATCGCTCTCGCTTTTTCGTATTCTACCACAGTTTTTTCTAAACTGTATTCTATGGCGCGCTGATTGTAGAGGAGCTTTATTCTAAGAATCAAATGGAGGCTAACGCGCAGATAGATGGAGGCTAACGCATAATATTATAATAAATCCATAGTGTATTTTTACGAATGACAAAATGTAGAGCGTTTTGACGCTTTTATCGTGATAAATATGCGAAGATGTATGTACGTGTTAACAAGATGGCGACTAGGCGTACATTTTTTGAAATATCGCGAGTGTCGAGTTTAACAATTTCATCGTGATTGAATCATCCTTGCTTGGTGTTTGCCGAATTCCTTTGCTTTTATACAATTCTCCTATGTACCAAAAAATTAAATGCTAGATTTCACCCCCGAATGAAAGGTTCAACCACGACTCGAAATATCTTGCCCCCGGTCGGGAGTTCGCGTTTTGGGGTTTGGGCCGTGGTTTTTCCGGGAAAGGGGTCCCAGTATGATCACTGCATGTGCAGCATTATCCTGAAAATACTACAGTAGGGGCACATTGAAAATGTTTAAAAAATGACGAGATCAGTTGCTCGAAATAGTCGCCACGCCACTTATGCAATTTAGCAGATACGTGCAAGTTTTTCGAAATTCAAGGTAATATGATCGAATCTTATACGATGGTCGCTGACCACTAATTCCCACAGAGGGGGTGAGGAGGGGTATCACCCCTCTTCTAAGGGTCCAAGACTCAAGTCACTGTCAGACGATTTTTTGTGAAAATCTTTTGAATTTTTTTGAACTAAATTTTTAGTACGGCAAAAGCGCACCTATTAGAATTTCACGAAGTGATACAGTATTTCTGAATGTAAGCAAGAGTAAATAGACAAACTATCACTATAAAACATGAATGTAACGGCTCAAAATTTTGGGAGAGAGGGTCCTCGGCATACATGTAACGGCTGAAATTTTGGGTTGTAGGGGGGTTAGCGACTTCAATTTTAGGTCAAAAATGGCAAGAACACCTAAACATAGCCAAAAAGCGCAAGTTTTCGCCAAAAATGGGAGAGGGTGGTCAAAAATTTTCTGACTTTGGAGGAGATTCGGGGCTTAAAAGCGTGGGTGGGGGATGGCCCAAACCCCCTGTTACATGTATATTTCTCGGTTATTTTTAGGGTGGGGAGGTAAGCGGCTCCCATTTTTGGCCAAAAGTGGCGAAAAATTCTAAAAATAGCCAAAAAGCGCAAGTTTTCGCCAAAAATGGGGGAGGGTGGGTCAAAATTTTCTGACGTTTGAGGGGGGCTATTGGGAGGACGTCCAACCCTGGGTGGAAATTCTACAAAGCCCCCTGTTACACGTATGGTTTTCGGCCATTTATAGGGGGGGTTAAATGACCGCCAATTTTTGGCAAAAATCGCAAAAACGCAACTAAAAATGGCCAAAAATGCAGGTTTTGTCCAAAAGTCGATTTTGGCTCGTGCATTTATTTTTTGAGCCATTTTTAAACAATGCTAAAATACTTTCTGGGGCAAAGTGATATTGATTTTAACGTGTTTTCAGTTTTTTTTAGAAATTATCAAAAAAATTTTGGCGCTTCGCGCAAAATATCGCCAATATACTTACTAAATTTAGATTAGAGCAAAGGCATAAAACACTCCAAAATCAATCTTTGTGTAATCTGGGCATCTTTATGCAGATTCAAATATCTTTTGTATCTATTTTTACTGTTTTTAAAAATTATATGCAAAAATAAGTACTATATAACAACTTTGCACTTTTTTTGCCGTTCAAAGATAAAATTGACTAATTTATTTTGATGTTGCATTGGAATTACAATTTATGTAATATTTCTGATTTACTAGTACAAGTTGTTTTAGCTTTCTCAGTCGAGTTTTATGAGTGAATTCCATCAAAAGCTCATAAAAATATCGGCGCTTCGCGCCGAACTATTAATATCAACTCAATGCTGGCCGAATTCTCACATTTAGGACCACGGATTTTTTGTATTTGGCAAAGATTTTTCCCGATGTACAAAGACTTTTCAGGATTGTCTTTGTACATGTACAAAGATTTTCGGGAAGACAAAAACTGTAAAAAGGTGTAAAATTCCCAGTTTTACCACACTAAAATCACTGCTAAACCATATTATAGTACACAAAAATTTGCATGTACAAAATGTACTAAGACTTTTGGGTACCATCTTTGTACGTGTACAAAGGTACCTTGTACAAAAAGAACACTGTTTAGGACTGCATGCCAGTCGCATCGCAGGTCACACACTGGTAGATATATTTAAATAATATATCTACAAAAATTTGTTCGCTCATACAAAGACCCTGTCGGAGATCTTTGTACATGCACGAAGAAGCTTGTACAAAAAATAGTGTCGGGTAATAATAATACACCGCTTAATTTACTGGTCCCCCGTTTCGGGACTTCACTCCTTTCTTAACTCTGGACCTTGGGAAACAATGGGGGGAAATGACTAATTTTTGCGACTAAGTATGGCGCTAAAATGACAAGCTTATTTTGAGTTTTTGGATATTTTTGTTGTTCCGTACCTCCCCTCCCGTCATAACCCGTAAAAATGCTTTAATTCGATGTATTTTATTCTTCTTGAATATTTGTGATTAAGTATGCATGAAAACAAATGAGGATAAGAACGACGGAATGACGTGGAATATCAAATATACACAAAATAATGTACAAAAATAGTCTGAATCAACGAATGGACAGAGTTCTACTCGAAAAATACTTCAGTTTATACTGCTGGGCATCGTCTGGCGCTCCTTCATCATTCATCAGTAGGTTTTGGCTCGAAAACAGCCTGAGGGGTGTGCTTTTTTAAAAGTCCTGGTAGAGGATACCCCCATACCACCCTCCCCCGTGTTCATGTGTGGTCCGACTCCTAAACATGCTATTTTTATGGATCAAATTGGCTGATTCGAAATTTTAGCCTTCATATTTTATATTCTAATCAATTTTTAAAAAAATGAATCCAGGAAAGATCGCGAATAAGCATTTTAGAGCGTAAAAGATTTTTTCGACGTCGTTTAACATAAAAATTTGATGGAAATAAATGTGTCTGTTCGTTTTGTAAATTTCTGTTTTTTATATTAAGTACTGAATTTAGGCGTGATTACATGCATAATGTCCTAATCGCATCAAATCCGTTGACCGACGCATCGCGTCGCGTCTGGTCTGAATTCCTAACTTCTTTTAGGTAGCCTATATTTAACAAAAACTGTCAAAATTGTTGTATTGTCTATATGGGCTTATTCGGCAAAGATGCGAGCAAAGATCCAAAGGAGCAAGTTAGAGAGTGGTCGAGGAAGTTGCGTCAGGAAATGCGACTTTTAGACCGGCAAATTTACGGAATTCAGCGCGAGGAGCAGAAAGTTGTTAAGCAAATTAGAGATGCGGCGAAAAAGGGCGATCGCGATGTATGCAAAATTTTAGCCAAAGAGGTCGTCAGATCTAAAAAAGCAGTGGGTAATGCTTTAATTCATTTATCACTTTGTTCTAATATTTGCGCGTCTGCAGACCATTAGTCCGGTTAGACATCTACGGCATCAGAATTCTAGAGGTCAGCCACCAAAAATACTTCTAAAGGTTTTTTTGGTTTTTAAAATGAAGCTACCTTGCATCATAGCATAATCATAAAAATAAAGCTTGTTTTTTCCATTCTTTTATCTAAATTATTTATTCCTTTTCTGTGTTTTATTTTTACTGAACCCATCGATCGCGTTACATTTTTTGGCTATTGTGATGAAAACTATATAAATATATTTCCATTTAGGTGCTATTTTCCTTTTCTACTTTCTTTTAATTCTCATATTCTTTTTCACGCTGTGATATTTATTGTAAGCTATCAGGTATTCTCGATACTTTGCCACATTTTGAATGATATTTATGTGATTGAAAATAAAAACTTAGAAATAGTAAAACGAATACATTTAATTAGTTCTGGTCATGGTTTTTTTGTATTCGGCATAGATTTTTCCGATGTACAAAGACTTTTCGGGACCGTCTTCGTACATGTACAAAGATTTTTGGGAAGACAAAAATTGCAAAAAGTTCTAAAATTCGGAAAAATTTTTCGGCGCTTCGCGCCGAATTGAGCAATTGTGTATTCTATATATCTTTATAATGGCAGAAATTGCATTTCGAAAGGAAAAATGTCAAATTTTTTGGCAGTAATTTTTGCCCCCGGGGACTCAGAAATCAGCTAAAATACACTACCAAAGGTCGAACAACTCTGTTTTTACCATACTGAAATCGCTGTTTTACCATATCATAGTACTTAAAAATTTGTGTGTACAAAATTTACAAAAACTTTTGGGGACTATCTTTGTACATGTACAAACGGTCAAAAAAACACTGGTTCAAGTTAAACAATTGAAATGATAATATTCGTTTCTCTCATAAGATTTAAAGTCTTTCAGAAATTTTCCAAATAAGTTTAAATTATATTGTAGTGTAAACAAACATGTAACAGAGGAATGGATGATCCCCTCCTAAGGTCGGTCGTCCCCCCATCCGCCTGAAGTCAGAAAAGTTTTGACCCCCTATCCAATTATTTGAAAAACTTGCGATTTTGGCCGTTTTTAGGTGTTTTTTGGTCGAAAAAATGTGTTTTTTTTTGTTTGTCTTTTTTGTTTGAAATAAAAGATGATTTAGAAAACTTTGAGTACAAATTTGCTTAAACAGAATCAATGTATGAAAAAAGAGAGTTTTCAGTTTTTATCCCCGCATAATTGATAAATTTTTACAATTTGAGTTTGGGTAACTGGACTAATTTTATATATTCTTGATAGGTTTTTCGAACTTACAGTGTTCCGAGTTCGTTCATATCTCTGCATACGACCGATCAGATGTGATATTAAATCCAAGAACTTTGGCAAATATATGTAGCAATAATAAAATTGAAATGGTTTCACTTTAGTGCTCAAAACTGCATATCTTTATCAGCTCTTTTTTTCGAGCTTATAAAAAATCTTCATTACGAAAGTAAGAAAAGCATTAAAGTTTATATATGGACTCATTTAATTCAAAAAGTTATCATTGTGTACCATTCTAAGAAAGTCGTTTTCAAAATTGACAAATTTTAGAAAACTTTGAAATTTTTTCTATCCCGAATTTATTCATTTTTACCATGTCTATTCACCATTTTAATTTTTGTTTTTATGTATTTGGGTTACGCATTTTGACGAAATTATTGTCCTAAACGCATAATATAGGCAGGCACGTAGCTGGCTCTCCTATTTTGGGGGGGACCAGCACCAATTTTGGGGGGTCTAAGCCAAAAATAGCACAAATAACGTGTAAAAAGTCCTATTTTTCCGGTTTTTCTGAATTTTGGGGGTGGGGTCCGGACCCCCCCAGTCCCCCCACAGCTACTTGCCTCAATATAGGAAGTTTGTTTTTGCTTTTTCAGGAAGCTTGGCAGCTTCATTAAAAAATGTGGATTTTGTTTTAAATTTCCCCAACTGGAAAATTCTTTTGCTATACTCGTTTGGTGCATTTCCAAGATCGAATGATTAAATAAAACCTTCGCAGTTGTGCAGTAAAAAGAGAACTAATGTTGCTTCATTCCACTGAAATTGTTGAGAGCGGACTTTTTTCAGAATTAAAAAAAACGAGAATCGAATTTGACCGCAGAAGAATTGAATTATGTCGATGTGTAAATTAATTTAAATTTGGCTAGATGAAGTACGCTTAAATGAATTTATTCATAAAGGACGTATATTTAAAGTCGGACCAAAAAAAGATGAAGAAATAAAATACGTGAAACGGAAATAATTTGAAACGTTCTGGGGTAAGTAATCCTATTTTTACTTCTCAATCTTTATTTTTGTATTTATGATATTTATTTTTTAACGTATTTAATAAAAAATACATCGATGTATTCATTAGTTGTGACGGCAGAATTTTTTTGTAGCCCAAATGACCTCAAAAAGTGCTATTAATGCTAAATTAGTGCAAAAACATCTTAATCCGCAGTTTCTGTGCAAAATTTAGATTTCCATCCATTTTTGGCCTTCATTATGCCTTGTTGTACTCAGAAATTCCCTATTTCTTTTTATCCGGAGGTCCAGGTCCCCCAAAACTGTCCCCTCGCGTACCTGGTCTGAAGCCGAAAATCTATAAAATCACCAGAATTAAGCCTTCGAAGTTTTTTTCGTTTCTCTACTTTTTTGACGCCAATTGGTACATAAATAGAATCCAGTAGAAAACGTTGAAAAATTAGCGCTTATTTCCCCCATTTACATTTGTTTTTCTTTTTTTTACCTTTGAAAATTTTCGGATTCTTTGAGACCCCAAAATTTAGACATTACCTCAACGAAATCGTATCAGAACTGCATTTTTTTACTTACTCCGCTGAGACTAATTTTTCGATTTTGCCGAATAAACAAATCGAATTCTCCCGCATTGTAAAGTGCAGTTTAGCGTCTCGTTTTTTGCTAATTAGGAAAAATTTATACGACTAAGGCGCAAATAAATTCGGTGATGATGGACATGAGTAATCAGTTGTCCGTGGTTCGCATGTCGGGCTGCATGCAAAAAAGCGCCGAGGTGATGAAATCGATGCAGAGTTTGGTTCGCGTGAGCGAGGTCGCGGCGACCATGCGCGAACTAAGCCGCGAAATGATGAGGGCTGGGGTGATTGAGGAGACCATGGAGGAAATGCTCGAATCTTGCCTCGACTCCGACGGTTTGGAAGAGGAGACCGATCAGGAGGTCGAGCGGGTCCTCAACGAAATCGTCAGTGATGAGGTGGGAAGGGCGCCCAAAGTTCAAAGGGGAGAAGTGGCCCAGGAGCAGCCGGCTGCTCCCGAAGCCGACCAGGAACCGGAACAGTCCATGGACGAAATGAGGGCTCGACTCGAGGCTCTTCGTTCTTGAATCGATTACATGTGACATATAGGGGTGGGGATCATACGTGGGCAGCAAGAAAATTGTGGGGGGTGCAAGATTTTTCAAAGGTAAAAAATGGCCTTAAAAATGGTAGTATGGCGTAAAAAAACACCATTTTTCGACGTTTCTCATCAAGCAGTATCCATTGGCATCAAAAATTGCAAAAAACGGAAAAAAATTTTAAAAATTGAATTCTGGGGGGGTATTTTTGGTTTCTCGGGAGGTGCATACCCCCAAAACCTCCCCACGCCCAGGTGTGGTGGGGATCCCCTCCCTACTCGATGTTGGTCGTCTACCCTATTGACCCCTCATTTTTTGGCGAAAACTTGCGGTTTTTGGCCATTTTTAGGTGTTTTTTATCATTTTTGGCAAAAAAATTGAAGGTTAATATCCCCCTTTGCATCTAAAAATCATCGGGGATCCTCCATCCATAATTTCTAGCTTTGCGATTTGTGGATGTAACAATAGCTCCAAATTTACAGAAGGGGCATATATGTATGATCTCATAGAAATGTGTTGACCTCAGCGTTTCTAGCGATTTTTTACTCAAAATTGTCAAATTTTTGGCGCTTCGCTCGATATACTCATGTTTTAAACTATATTCAGTTCAATTTACTGGAATTTTTATGATATTTTTCTACGGATTCTATTTTGTTTTCTGTGTAAAAAAAGAGCTTTTTACGCCTGAAAATGGCGTTTTTGACGCATATCTATAGTTTTAAAGCCTACTCAATCAACTGCCTCAGTATGCAGCGGTAGTCGGTTATTTTCGATGGGAAGATGACTTTTATTTCTTTTCCAAAAATGGCGAAAAAATAATTAAAAATGGCCAAAAACTTAAGTTTTCACCCAAGCATGGAGTTTAAGAAATTTCTGACTTTTGCGTGACGGTCGAATATTGGTGGGATCCTTATCTCTCTGTTACGTACATCTATGCTTGTTTGTATTGAAAAATCTAGCAGGTTTTATCGTGGCAAATCTAACGTCTTATTGTAATTACTGTAGTCCGTTAAATGTTAGTGCTTGCGCTTTTGCGTACAATTTTTCTGGATATAAAAAAATTTTCATGTCTACTTCAGCATTTATGTATCGGATTTGCACTTATTTGAACACAGACATAAATGACATAAATAGAACAGCTTCTGTTTAAAAATCGGATGCTGTTCTAACTTGGGCAATGCTTGAATTTTAAAATTGCTGGAACTTTTCCAATAATTACTGCACAGTGCACACACGCAGTGACGGATCTATGTAGGATTTTCTCAAGGGGGAGGAGGCGGTACCCCTACTTTTCCAAAAACAGTCGAAAATAGGTCCTAAATTCGCCCTTCGTGTGCGAAATAGCGTTTTTTCGGCGTTTCACCATTGTCTTCTTTTATAATCTTTTTTCACGCAACATTTTCTCGAAAAATTTTGAAATTTTAGACAATTTTATGCGAAAAAAATCATTAAATTTATTTTACATTAGCGAAAATCCGCGCGGAGTGCCTGAAAATTTGAAAAAATTGGCGAAAGGATGTTTACAATCTTAATTTACCGCTCGATTTCCTGTATTTTGACGTAGATTGTCGAATTTTTTCCAAAAGTTATGCTTGAAAATAAAAGAAATCTATGCTGGAATTAGCTGTTTCTGCTCTTGAAATTGTTTTAAAACCTATTTTATAAGCAAAAAATTACTTCCGGGTCGCCAAGAAAGTGAGTAAAGGCCACTAATAGGTATCATACGGTGGGCGGCAGCCCCTACACCCTCTCCCCGCTTAAGTCCGCCCCTGCGCACGCGTTAATGCATACAACATTTGTTTGCACAAAGAAAGTGATTTATCGTAAGATTATGGTGGTTATTTACAGGATTTATGTTTGATCTCACTGAGGATCGAATTCAGATTTGATATCAATTACAATAGGAAACAAATTCGAACGGAATGCTTGTAAATCCTTGCATAAACTTTTTGTTGAAAATTTAAATTCGCGTTTTCAAATTCAATTAAAATATCGAATTAAATTTAAATTGAATGAAATTTAAAATATGTACATCAGCATAGATAATTAATTAAATTCAAAAATTGGCTTTGTTTTCGTACGTACATATACTGATTTTTAGGGTTTTTTCTTAAACTTGTATGTTGTAGGTCTAAGAACGTCTGCTCGAAATCTGCATTTTCTCTCGAGCCTTGAAATTTTAGACCAGCTCTCCTTTCAGGCAAAATCATTCTTTAATATTCACTCCGCCGCTGTTTTTCTTGTAAAGTGAAAGCTCGCTTACTCTTAAACACACGTGGGCAAGGGGAAGGTTTAGACCTCCTCCCCGAGACTATTAGACCACCGAAAAATCTATATATCACCCCAGAATTGAATTTTAGCTTGTTTTTCTAGGATTTTTGCCAGTTTTACACCACCTAGACCCCAAAGAAGTTGGTCGCTGCTCTTTTATGCTCCCTAAAAATCGTCAGCTTTTCATACGAATATAAAGTATTGATTCCGTATTTTATTAAATACGGAATCAATACTTATATTGAAAAAAGTTTAAAAAGTTTAATGCCTTCGCTTACAAAAGGAATGTTGTAAGCTTCCATAGGCCCTCTCTGGAAACCAGACACTTATCTATGCGCTTTACACTCGTGTTGAATGTTTATATTCGCTTAATTTACCTAGTTTTAACGTGAATTTCATTGTCCGCGGCTGTAGTTTAAGCCTTTTTTGTAATAATTAGAATAAATCACGTATCTTCGTGTTAATTTTTACTTATTTGTACCGTGTGCAAACTTTTATCCTCTTTTACTGATATAATGTGTACCTAGTTCATTAAAGTGTAAAATGTCGTAATTCGTATTATACCAATATTAATTCAGCCTTGCGTGACGGAGCCCGGATTATTAGGTTTAAATTGCATTGTAAGCTGGATTTTTATTTGCATCAGAATCGGGTGTAAGTCAGGCTCGAGTTCTTTACCAAAAATAAATTTACTGCCTTGCCAGCTCTTCATATTTATTCACTGTAAACTAGTGCAAACTGCTTTGGTCTACAATCTGTGGAACGTTTTAATGCCGCCTAACTAGCAAATAAATTTAATATTGTATTAAAATTTGGTTACTTTCTATTTAATTTTTTTAGCAATTTGGTACCTATATTTCGTAGCATATCTGAGTTCTGATTTGAATTTTGCTGTTGTGTCAACGGAAAGATTTCAGCCGAGAGTAGGCTAAATTATAAGCGAATTTTCCGGCCCTCATGGAAGCTAGCGCCGGATTTCGCCGTGTCCTGAACGATAGGCAATCAAATTCTTCGCATCGAATTGCCTTAGGAACTTTCACAAAATTCTCGGAGAAAAAATGTTGCGTCAAAAGTATCTTTAAATAAAAGTTGTAGCGCTAAGCATACAACTGCCAAAAACGCTAACAATGAACGGCTACTTGATTTAATAACTCTATCTCGAATGCTTTTGGAAAAGCTGAGTACTTCGCTTCCAACCCTACACGAAAATCTGCTAGTTTGTTCCACACAACTCAGTCATACATTTCAAAACTATCTCCGAACGATCAGCTGACAGATTGCGATTATAGCATTGATCTGATGCCTAGTGTCGACAACAAAGATATCTTCATTTTTATCTTTTATGCAAGATAGTGATAAAGATATCTTTAGTCTTTATCTTAACGATTCTCTTTATTTATTCTTTATCTTTCTCTTCCAGGAAAATGCCAGTATTCTCTTTATCTTTTGATAGGAATTTATCTTGCTAAAAAGGTAAAACGTATGTGCCTAACTTAGCACGTAATCCAAACTGTCGGGTTTGGCGTTGAAAGACATTCACACGTGATTCAAGTTCAACTGTAATACAAGCACAGAAAAGAAAACGATTGTTTAAACCCTGCGAAGTGCGGCCCAACAAGTACCGCCTGTATATCGAGGGTGGGGTAAAATCCGGAACGGGACTGGAAACAGTGAAACTGATGAGGCAAAATACGGAAACGGAAACGTAGTTATAGTATTTTGCACACAGTTCCGTTAGAGGTTTTCTCCGCTCCGAGGATGAAAATCCAAAGTGCCAGAAACAGGGTTCCCAAAGTAGGGCCCATCAGGGTGAACACCACAACCTCGTTCCCTTGCCAATTTTCTCCCATTGAAGAGGGGTTTAGGGGGCTCCGGAAACAGGGTACCCCATTATTCATATATGCAGCTGACCCCGGCTCCCGTCGGTGGTTTCTCCGCCTCTGTGGGTAGCCAGAGCTGGAACCGGGGTTCCGTAAGTAGGGCCCATCAGATTCAACAACTCCCGCGGACCCCGTTTTTCGGCAAAATGTTACCCAGAAGGGACTAGGAAACTTAGTGGATTTCATTGTTCTACAAATGCAACTGACCCCCACTTCATTCGGGGGCCTCTCTGCCCTAGGGCAGTGGTCCGAAGTGGTGGAACCGGGTATTCTGCAAGTAGGTGCACCATATAAGGTCAGCACCCCAACCCTGCTTCCAGGCAAAATTTTACCCATTTACATATATATGAATAAATGGGCCACCCTGTCCTCGAGCCCTAAACCGACCTTGATTGGGAGAAACTGAGTCGAAAACGGGGCAGAGGGTGTTCACATTAGACAGGTCCTACTTAGAGAACCCCGGCTACGCGCACTTTGGTACAGCCCCAGAGCGAAGAAACCCCCGACGGAACAGGGTTCTAGGATCACGGCTGGAAATATGCGGTACCCCATTTCCCAGCCCCTAAACCTTCCTTCCCAGTAGGCCCAGGGTCCATGTAAAGGGGGTTGGGACCCTGATGGGCCCGATCAGCGACCCTGAGTCACGGCACTACTTTGGACAACTTCCAGGGCGGAGAAACCCCGACGGAACCGAGGTTTCTCATATAAATGATGGGGTACCCTCTCGTTCCGAGTTCCTAAACCCCCTTCAGTGGGAGCAATTTTGCTCGGAAATGGGGATGGGGGTGTTTACATTAATAGGTCCTACTTGGGGAGCCCTGGGCCTGGCCACTTTGGACCACCCCCAGATGCGAAGAAGTCCACGACAGAACCGGGGCCAGCTACATATATGAATAATGAGGCACTCAGATTCCGCGCCCCTAAAGCCCCCTTCCATGGGTAAAATTTTGCCGGAAACGGGGGTTGCGTGGGTATTGACCCTGAAGGATCCTACTTGGGAACCCCGGTTCCTCCACTTTGGACTACCCTCAGAGCGGAGAAACCCCCGACGGAACTGGGGTCAGCTACATGTATGAATAATGAGCTACTAAATTTCCTAGTCCCTAAACCCCCATCTCTATGGGTAAAATTTTGCCGAAACGGGGTTGGGGGTGTTGACCTTGATGAGCCCTACTTACGGATACCCGGTTCCGGCACTTTGGACAGCCCCCAGGGCGGAGAAACCCCCGACGGAGCTGGGGTCAGCTAGATATGGGAATAATGGGGTACCCTGTTTCCGAGCCCCTAAACCCCCATTCCATGCAGCGTTTTTGTACAAGGTCCGTTTGTACATGTACAAAGATGGTACCCCAAAAGTCTTTGTACATTTCGTACATGCAAATTTTTGTGTACTAAAATATGGTACAGTAGCAATTTTAATGTTGTAAAAACAGAGTTGTTCGACTTTTTGGTAGTGTATTTCAGCTAATTTCTGGGTCTCTAAAGGCAAAAATCACCAAGAATCGTCTTAAAACGGCGCGAAGCGCCAAAAATTTGACATTTTCCTTTTGAAATACAATTTCTGCAATTATAAAGATATATATAGCACATAATTACTTATTTCGGCGCTAAACGCTGAAAATGTTTTCGAATTTTAGAACCTTTTTCGCAATTTTTGACTACATAAAGACGGTCCCGAAAAGTTTTTGTACATCGGTAAAAATCTTTGCCGAATACAAAAGAACGCTGCTTCCATGCGTAAGATTTTGCCGGAAACGGGGTTAGGGGTTTCGACCTGATGTGCCCTACTTTTGGAACCCCGGTTACGGCAATTTGGACTACCTCCAGTTGGAGAAACTTTCAATGGAACCGGGGTCAGCTTTCCATATAAATAATGGGGTACCCAGTTTCGAGCCCCTAAATCCCCCTTAAGTGGGAGAAATTCAGCCGGAAACGGGGTTTGGGGTGTTCACCCTGATGGGTCCTACTTGGGAAACCCGGTTCCGGTGCTTTGGATCGTCTCTCCGTTTCCGGCTTTACACATCGTTTCCGTTTCCGGATTTTACCCATCGTTTCCGTTTTCGTTTTGATGCTTGTGAAAAGAAAGAAATGACTTGCTGTCAGCGGGTAGCAGGCACATAGCTCTGGGGGAATGGAAGGGTCCGGCCGGACCCCCCAAAAATTCAGTAGATAGGACTTTTAAGCATTATTTGTGGTGGCCGTCTATTATATTAGTCCAGTCTTTGTTGGCTTATGTCCCCCCAAAATTGTGACGGAGGACGGCCAGTTACGTGCGCTGGTCTAGTATTACTGCGTGGGTTAGTTAGATACCGCAGGTAAACCACCAAACTCTACATTTATGAGTGCTTCATGCCTATTACCTCTTTGACCTCTGGTTTATTGCTCTTCACACACAACATTCCTCCTATGGTCTGTTTCATTTAATTTTGCGGTTTTCTTCTGAAATTTTCCACAAGAATCAGGCTACAAAAGCGGTTTAAACTTTTGATGCAGTAATGCGTCTCAAACAAGCATACGTCTCTATATGACTCAACATACTGTAATATATCATATTTATTTTGTTAGTTTTAAAACACTTTTGTAACCGCTTCAAACTTTTTCAAAAAGCTCACAGTTCAATGAACCAGACTATAGGTCAGGCGACCATATTTACACTTTATCTTTATCTTTATCTTTTTGGTTCCTTTATCTTGCAAATTGTCTTTATCCTTATCTTTCTTAATTTTTTGTCTTTATCTTTATCTTTATCTTTTAGATTTTAAAATTTCAACTTTGTCTTTATCTTTTATCTTGCAAAAATCCTCATCTTTTACAACACTATCAGATGGGACAATTATCGAAATTCCCTTGGCTTACTGTCGATGAAGATTCTTAAAATTTATGCACGAAGTTATGTGAAACAGACTATGGATCCGTCAACTGCTAAAAAGTTTAGCGCATTAGCGTGTACCTATGATATACATTTTGGGACCCTCTACAGCGACAGTAGGACATTTCTAGGAGGCGCCGCTTTTGAAGCAGATAATAACAAAACCGCTTATGCACCGTCTTTCTCTTTTCTTTACATTTAATAGTCACCGGTATGATGAGCGTGTAAAGACTTCAACTGATGGTAGTAACAATTTTCAAATTATTGGATCGGTTACATAGCTTATCTGTACTTGGCGCTGTAATCTCGCTTAATCTAAGTTTGTAAAATGTGAGACAATTGCGTTGAGCGCATTTTTGTCGAGTCTTCGACTTCTTTATGTCTCAGCAAAATTCTTCGGTTAGGTGTCCGTAGAAGAATCTTCCGTTGGAAAAAATTATAAACCTCAACGAGTTCAAGCGGCTGCTAACGATGAAGTTGACCCGCGTTCGTACAAAGACAACACGGAGTTATATGGCAATTTGAGGCAATTTCTGAGAAAGCCGACCATTGATTGAGCAAGTAATCATACTGCGACAGCAGAGGTGCTTTTACACAGTTAGAAATTGATACTCTTGGGTTAAACCCGTGAGGTTAATGTTACATTGTTTCTCAACCATATCGATAACGCAGAAAGTGAGCAAGAGCCCGAGAAGCCGATTAGTTCTACACACGCGATACAGAGCGGAAGATCCGGGAAACTGGTGTGGGTAAGAATTTTGCCTCACGTAACGGAAGGGTATGCGGCGCCGCCTGTTACAGTCGGAGTAATCTCTTCTGGAGTTCGAACTCTGGAGTTGTCTGCGCTGCCGCTTCTCTTAGAGGGGGAGGAGTGTAGCAGAGGTGCTACTACACAATTTGAAATTGATACTCTGAAGTTAAACCCGTGAGGTTAATGCTATATTTTTCTTAATTATATCGATAGCGCAGAAAGTGGAGCAAGAGCCCGAGTATGTCCGGTTAGCGTACTACCCACGCGATACAGAGCGGAAGATCCGGGAAATGCCGTTGCAGCCCACCCGTTACAATACTACCTGAAAAACTTACGTGGTGTACTTTTGCAGCACTGGAGAACGAATCAGGCACTTAATTCGATGAAAAACCAAAACATCAGCATTATCCTTTCTAAACAAGACAACTCATTTACATCATTTTTAAACAGATCAAAATCTTTCTGGCATAAACTTGACGCAAATATCAAGTGTTAGGAACACTAACGTCTCAGATTTGGAAAGTAAACAAATCCGTAGGTATAAACTACATATTAACAACAAATGAATAGCGCACTTTTTACACAACAACTAGGTGTAGAGAAAACTAACAGTCAAGATTCCCAATTCTGATTTAACGTGCAGAACATTTTGAGAAAAAACTTAGCTTCCGGCAAGGCCCTAGAATCTAAACTTAATATGCAGTGTAAACTTCAGACAACCACAGAGTGCAAAGGGAAATTTCAGCCGGATTCATTATTCTGATAATACACTGATATTACGATCAACATTTATTAAAAAATTAAGTCTCCACAATGTGCTCTTCGAGACAAATAAATGGCGGATGTAAACCACTTTGAACCACTGTTGAGTGCAAAATATAATAGCGCATCACACTCCGGTTTCTGGTCTACATTTTTTGTGACTCAAAGATTATGTCCAGACTCATAACCCAGAACTTGCACGAAAAAAACAAGAGAGAAACATCGTTTTACTCCCCCATTATTTTGACTACCTCCTCTGAAAAAGCCAAGTGTTGATGTAAACAAACGCGCGGGGGGGGGGGGGGGGGGGGGGGACAATCCGCTGTGACGCGTACCCCTTAGGAAGTACTTTATTTATCCTCATGCAAGTTATTTGATTATGACATACCAATTTGAAGTACGAAAAAAAACTTGTTTTTCGGCCATTTTACATCCAGATTTTGCCCCGAACTTTACACTTCCATGCAACAACTCAATATTATCGCTTTTTTGAACGTGGCTTGCTTCGACGTGTTGCCCTCAGAGTTACTTCATTTCTATTTTATTCAATTCATCATAACCATACGTGGGCAGCAAACAAATCTCTGGGGGGGGGTGCAAAGATTTTTTGAAGGTCAAAAAATGGCCGCAAAATGGTGGTAGGGCAATAAAAACACCATTTTTCGACGTTTCTCATCAAGCACTATCCATTGGCATCAAGAAATTGCGAAAAAAAACGAAAAAATTTTTCAAAAAAAATTGAATTCTGGGGGGGGGGTATTTTGATTTCTGGGGGTATTTTGGTTTCTGGGGGGGCTGCTTCCCCCAAACCCCCACGCCCAGGTGTGATCATAACTCATAACCGGAAAAGTGCAGAGAAATTTTCGACAAAATCTGTTTTTTAACCCATCCACTAGGAGTGTAAAGCTTAATACCCTGTTACTATCTCAGTATTGATTGTACAAAGTTTGGCTGATAAGCACAAGATAGCCCTTGATCCATAATATATTTCTGTCAGAAAAATTTCTTAAAACTCATAACTGGAGTTGTTGGCAGACATAAACAATCGCACTCTTCACATTACTCTCATTTTCGAGCACTAAAACGAAATTCAATAAACAAAAAGTATCATCTGCAGAATCCCTTCTTCTATAAATCTATGCCATTAAATTGTTTGAAGAGTCAATACTGAGTTGTCCACAAGCCCGGTAAAAAAACCCCAAAATTCGCTATGATAGTTACGAGAACGTTACACCTCTTTACACAGTCAGTTTTGAGTGTAAAGAAATGCAAAAAAGACAGGCAGCTAATTTTTATTATCTTTCTTTTAGAAAACAACCGCACCTCCTAGATGTGTTCCGTTATAGCTGTGGAGGAGGCACAGTGTGTTGGGGGGTATGAGCGATGTACTCAAGTTACTAGGCTTTTTCAAGTACTGTTAAATCACACAAACTATAATTAGCTCAGAAGTGTCAGGTGTGATTAATCAACTTAATATTTTAATGTCATTTAGCTAATAACAAGTCCATTTCTCTTGGATTATAGTCGTTACTGACATGCGCTTTCGGTCTCCTCAGAATAGAAAAATGGGAAAGGGGTTTTAGGGGGAATGGAGGCAAAATGAAGGTTAAAAATCGGATGAAAATTTGAAAATTTTCGAAATTGTTTCAACCAGAAAATTGCTGTGTAAACCGAGTTTACGCAACAACGTTTTGCAGGAAGTTTTTCGAGGTCAGCCAGTTGTGTTGATTTCAGTGCGTGGATCTACTTTTGTTGATTTTCAAGATCGGCAAATAATGCTGTGTACCTCCAACCTAGTTCTGACCTCTCCGAAACTTCTTCTGTATTGCGCATATGAGACTTAAACGTCTATTTTTCATTATAGGTAGCGCGGATAGCGTTACCCGCAACATACATACTTGGTCACCTTTTTCTTTGCTTAATAATGTTTATAGAGTTTTAGGTCTCATTGTATATTGACATGAGAATAACTGAGTTTCAATCGACAGACAATTAAAAAGCCTCGATGTTTTTTTGTTTTACACCAATTTTGAGTTAGCAACAGTGTAAAGCGTAGGTAAGCGAAAATCAAATATGTTGCGGATGAGGTTGAATTTTCTCAAATGCTGCCTCGAGTTGTAGATTGCTTGAATCTGGATCTTGCAAACTTCTCTACACTGCAATAGTTGCCACACACAAAGGGTAATGTATATGTGTTTTTTAACTTTCTTTGCGTCCTCAGCATTCATCTAACTTAATTTTAGTTTTTGTGCAGTCCAGCTGGAATTCCATAAATGTAGTATGGATTGCACAGATCAAAAAATTCTAGGAGGGGGCGATAAGTAAAAATTTTTCTGAAGTTCTTTTGTTGAAGGAACAGCAGGGGCATGCTAGAAACAGCTGTTTTTAGACGTTTCTTCTGATGCTTGTCTTCTGGTAAGATAAAATGGAACAAATTCTAGTGCATAATGGAACAAAAATGAATAAAATATAGTCAAAAAACGGCCAATTGGCGTCGAAAGCCGAAAAAATTGGCGATTTTTTACGCTGAAGACCGCTAAAAACCTCCAAAACGAGACATTTCCTATGGTTTTGCGAAATGCAGCCAATTTAGAGCGGTGAAAAAATTTGTGCGGGGGGGGATGGCAGGTTTTTCAAAGTGGGTGAAAACTCCTCGGATTCTTCTATCCCTATGTTCACGTATGGTCTGTATCATTGATTGACAAAAATTTTTTTTTGGCAGTATCCCTCAAAAGTTAAAAACTCGTATAAAAACCGACCAATCAATCGGGATTTGACAAAAACTCGTGAGAACATAAGCCAGAATATCACGAACGGGCTACCGTAAAATTTTTCAGTACATCGGATTTGTTGGTCCCTTTTGCGTTTCTTGGACACAGTAAGAAAATTCTGCCGATTTAATGATACCGACCATATTTGTTTAGATTATTCTTGCAGCCATAGAGCATCTGAGAAAATAGACTATAAAATGTCCCGCTTTTTTCCAGGCAAGAATATTGTGACAAAGTCCGTGCGTAAGGCTAAGCAGGTTCTCAAGTTGATGAATCACCCCAATGAAGAAAGCGAGTGGAACACGAGCAACGGTGACGACATTCTGAATCCCAACCGCGGCGAATCAATCAAAAACGCGCTTACGTTTCAATCAGGCGGCAAGGCGCTCTAAAAACAGTCAGTGGATATGAAGGAATTCAAGTTATACTTAAATGGCTCAAAAGGAATCCATGAATTCAAATTTTGCAATTGCAAACATCTGGCGAGCCTTTGAGAGCGCCAATAAGGAGTGATTTCAACATTAGAGAACGTTGTGTAACAGCGGTGCTTGGTTGTCCTCTACACTCGGCGCTATCCGAACGCAGTTTTTAGCCAGGGCGAGTGTTGTTCTTGGGACAAAAACGCCACGTGATACAAGAAACTGGAAACAGAAGTGCTTTTCAGATTGCATAAAGATTTTGTACCTGTTGATCTGTACAATTCTCGTGAATGTGCGTAACAGTTTTAGAGTTTTAATGAACAGCAAATAAACTGAACCATGTACATACACAAATCTAGTCAATAAGATGCGTAGGTAGGTATATAAAATGTGTTTTCACATGTATAACATTTTATTCTTAGTTAACTAGTTAATTTACGCCTAGTTAATTCAATAACTTAACCAGGCCAGTTTCCTAACGAGAGTTAATCAATAATTAATAACTAAGCCATTATTTACCAACTTTACCAACGCTAGTTAGGGAAGCACCAAGTATATTATGAGCATACTGACCCTAAACAAAATAGTAAACATAAATTTGGAGTTTGTTACAAAACAATAAATGAAGAAGACAGCGGATTACTTAACCTTAATAGCACGTAATAAGTCAAATGAAGTGCATGGTTTTGCCAAAAGAATTAAAAAAATGAAAAAGTCAGTATTCAGAAGATTTGAAGCCAATACTCTTTTTTAAATCCACTTGCACGAACTCAACCTATCGGCTGATTTTCAATACTTGAGTCAGTTATGATACATTGTAAACTACACATGTGCTAATAATACGCAATATTGGGTATATAGAAACAAAACAAACTAGGATCTGTAACACTAAGGTCGGAGCACATTTTAAGCATAATTAGCAATGTTCCGCCTACTTAGCGGAGAAGTTGAAGAAATTTCTTTTTCGTTCTCGAACCCTTTACACTAAAACGATTATAAATCAAGAAATATTTTAGTAAAAAGAAGAAGAAAAAGTCGGTTTTGAGATATCAGTAATCTTCTACAACATTAAACCAATTTGACTGCATAGAAACTAAAGTTGAGTTAGATAAGCTGAAGGACACGCAAAGAGTAAATAACTCCGTACACTTTACATTATTTCTGCAAAAACCATTCTGTGTAAAGAAATTTTAAGGTCAGATTCGTGATTCACAGCTCAGGGGCAACATTTAAAAAATTGGCCCTCCGCAAATTATTTGATTTTTCGGTTTTCACTTTACACACTCAATGTGCTAACTCGGTATTGAGCTTGAACAGAAGCAAAAACACTGGCATCGATTTTTTTAATTATCTATCGATTGAAGAAACCGCACCTCCCAGGTGTGTGCCGTTGTTGCTGTGAGGGGGACCACAAATCTGTACTCGCTGTGATAAACATATAAAAAAAGATGGCCAAGTATATTAATAGGTATGCGCAATGATGTTGTTAGCCATGGATGGATCACTTTTTTCAAGCTTCATCACTTTTCTTCAAGCTGGACTTTGCTTCGCGATCGACAGTCGGGGTTTTCTTCAAACGCGTCGACAATTGAATTTAAATTTTTTCTCCGTTTGTGAAGTAACGTCGTCCGTTTTCTTATTTGCGATAATACGTCCATGTTTTGATACAATTTCGATCAGAAAGTGAATTTCTAGACTAGTAAAATTTAAATTCCGCTCCTTTTTATTTTCAGAAGACATTTTAATTTACAAAAGACTCAGGGAGAATGAAATAAGGTAACAAACAATGCAGGAACAGTATTAATGCGGCGGACAATGGATAAGTACATAGGTACGTAATGAAGTCAAAAATTGTATGCAACGAATTATGCAGATATAAATCATTCCCTGCTCGTTGATTTCCTGCGCTAAGAATCGTGAGAAAATTTTTCAACCACCGGTTAAAGTCTGGTTACCAGACTTAAACCATAGGTTAGACAACCGGAGTTTAACCAGCGTTCTGTCATTCTGGTTAAAGTTAATTGCTGGTTAAATTTAACCTATGCTTAGTTGACCGGAGGTTAGAGCTTAACCATTGGTGAAACAAACCGGCCTTCAACGCTGACTCTACGTGAACTTCATTCAAATGTCATATTTTCCTGCATAAAATCTTTCGTTCTAGGAATGACCCTCGAACCCCAACGTGCTTACGCGGTTTGCACTTTTAGGCCACTATAACTTTGTGAAAGTTTGAGACCAGCTCAGGGTCTTTGGCCGTAGGGCTTAGAATTACCCACCTATTTATTACTTAATGATCAGGGGCGACTGCGGCTCGGCTCGTTTCAGACCGACTACAAACGTTTATTATGTGTAAGTAAAATAGCCGATTTCGTAATAGTAAAATTGTCAAATCTTAGGCATACTCTGCGGACTAAAATGTGGCTCCATTAAAAAAGTAGCATACACGTGAAAATCCTAAGCTTGCTTCAAATCACATATCATATTTTTTCGACTAGAAAATATTCTTAATTTTTGCGTCTTCTGAATGCTAAAAAAACATTTGTTTCTTAATCGATGTTTGTCATCGTACTGCCAGCTTTAGTTGCCTAAGTTATACACGTAATATTTAAATTAAATATAACAACAAATTCTGATCCAGCTTCAATATTCATCTGCCGTCTCATCCTCCTCGTCCGACTTGCAGCAATATTTTTGTAAGCTGCTCAAGCTACAACTATTCAAGCAACATTCTTCCACGATGCCTCGTTTGTTGAGATTCATATCATCGAATGGCAACCAATAATCGATAAGGTCTTGGTCCATTTGACCAACCATTTGATTGCCTGACAACGAACGTATTTTTTAAGGCACGAAAACATAAAAGTGATATCGCAATACTCCCGAGAAAAAACACGTTAGAATTACAAAGAAGTGAAATTCATTCTAAAAACGTTTAACGTCAAGTCGACTCTTAAGCATCCAAGAGCGAAAAATTTTCCCGGGGAGCTTCTGACGAAAAAAGTAGTTTAACGATGCAGGACTTAGCTTGTCGAAGAAATCAAAGTTTAGTGTAAAAATATGACCAATAAATGTACGTACGTATCAGTCAGGCCAAAAAATTATTTATTTGCTTTTTACAAAGTCGACAGTAATTTGTTATAAGAAGTCGATATTTGGGAAAGATTTTATTTTTCTCGGTCTCAAAAATCAAACTGGAATCGGAAAACTGTTCAAATATGTAGCCGAGACTTTAGAGCTCGAGAGATACAAAATAAAAACGCTAATCTATAAACTAAATAAGGTATGGTATTTCTCAACTTTGTCGTATATTGAATAAAAATCAAAAATACTAAAACGCAGCATTGATAAAATAAATTTGACTAATCTAATATTTTTGTTTAGGTCGCCACAATGTATCAAAAAATAGAGATGAGAAAAGAGATTAAAAGAACTTAAACATTATTTAAAACAGCTATATGAATTTTGACTTTAAAAAGTCTTAATTTTTTAGGTGGAATGTAGAAAGCAAATCGATGCAGTAAATGGGATATATTATCAATTGGTTTTTAACATTGCACATAGCTCCTGGTTTTCAGACTTAAGTCCATAATTTGTATCGTGAGAAAGCTTTACGAGTACGTGTAGGTACATATATGCGTGATAATAATTATTTTTGAAATCCGATTGATGATAATTGTAATTTGCTCTTTTATCAGTAATAAACAATTAGCTATCTTCATTTGTTAGCTGAGCTGAGAGAGAGCTAGCCGTTTTTTCTACGCAACATCTGTTGCTGAAGCTGCGCGTTTAATTCCCCGAAATTAAGGGCCACGATTTTATCCATCTTGTTATCTTTAAAAAACATTGCTAATAGTTTGATAACGGCATTTAAAAAACTATCTAGCACACGCATTTTACGGTTTTCTCACGTAAATAGGTAAGTACGTGTCTTACTCTTTTATATTTTGCATACAGCCTTCTATTCGGTAGCAATCATAGCGCAGAAAAATTGTGTGAACATTTATGTAAACGTAAACGAAATTCTTTAAAGTAAGATTTCATCGAAAAATAAGTGGAATAAGTACAAGAACATCTTAAAACACTTTTAAATATGTTTTTCAAAGTTTTTTAGGTATTGGAATTTTTTTATAGTTCCATTTTACTTTTTAAAATTTATCAGGAAATTGACAATGTCAGGAAGCAACGATGCAAAGCTGCAAAATTCAACGGCAAAATTTCGTAAAAAATTCGGGGCGTGAAAATAATAGTGATATTAGATTTTTGTGAGTGTCATAAAGCTATTCTCAAATAAATGGAGCGGTCGCTTTGTTTTAACCTGAATTAGTCAGAAAAGTGGAATTAATAACATTTTATAGTATTATTTTTATTATTCATATAATTCTTATTAAATTGCTTTAATAATATATTGTACTTTATATTTAATCTTAATGTGTTCTACTTATTATTATTGTCATCAAACAGCATCTTGCATTGGTCTGCTGTCAGAATATTTGTCGCTGAAGGTAGATCAACCCCAGCGTGATAATACTTCAGATCCTACAATTCATAAGCAACGATAATTATATCCATCAAGATAGTTCGTAAAGACAAAGCGATAATTATACTCAATTTAAAGAAACATGATCAGGTCTAAATAAATGGCTTTTTCGTCTCAAAATTTTTAAAAATTGATAAAAAAATATGAATATGTACGATCCTCGAGAATCCGGCAGACCCCCCAAAATCGATAGGCACCAATAATTAGATTTTTGGCATGTTTTTGAGGGATTTTTGATGGTTTACACCACCCAGATTCTCAGAATTCGGAACTGCACATGTATTTTGTTAATTAAACTACTTTTCAGCCATTTTTTATTCTTGCATTTGAATCATAAGTGACTCACGTTTTCGATTTCTTCAAAATACGAGCCCGCTATGCAGCCACCGCAAATAATTCGAACGGCGTTAAACAGCCTCTTGCCACAAATGACAACCTTTCCAGTCGCAGCCTCGGAGCTGGGCGAAACGGCGAAAATAAGGAAAGTCAGTCCAGTAGTCAAAACAATCACGAACTTTGGCATTATTTCAATAAAGCCTATGCGATATACCCGTTTATCGACTTTTTTGGCAAATTAAGCGCGTTAATGTCGCCCAGCTAATTTTTGCTGCCGGTATCATATAAAAACTGAAACAAACCAATGCAATATGTATTAATGCAAAATACTGCGTCGGTGTAATATAAGCGGATTTTATTGAAATAAATAATATATAACGGACAATTTGGACAGACTTTGTTTTCGCATGAGGTTAACTTTTCCCGGAAAATGAAGGATCTTATTTCACGAAAATGACCAGTCGATTTGAAAACGAAGTCTGTAGATCAGAGTAATTAGACGAAGAAAATGATCATCAGAATAATGAGCTACCTTGGATTCGATTCGGAAAACTTGCCTTGTACGCCGAATTTGTCCAGAAGGCGATATGATGAAGCTCAATCCTAACATTTTATTCGTGAGCCCCAAAAACTAATACAGTCAAAGCTAAACTTTTGCTTACCAAGAAGATTAGTAACCTAGTCACGGTTCGCCGGGCAAGTATATGGGAATTCCGGAGATTAGTCCCAGAAAAGCTTCTTTGAAGTTACATTTTTCTTATTCAAGATGTCAGACGCACGTTAAAATAACGTGAATTCTGAAATTTGAGGCCTTTCTGTTCTCTATAACTAAGATTAAAGATATAAAAACTCCTGGACACCTAAGAAATTGAGCAATGCCTAAAACCTGACTTAAATAGGTACTCTCAAGTCGAAAACTACAACTTTTTTTGAAAATTCATTAGTCTGCAAGGTTAGCAAGCAACTATTGTGGCAGATGGAATCCCATGTACGATTATTTATTCATATAACGAAAATAATCGTTTTAGTGAGCTTAATACCATTTTTCATTTTGCCTCCAATGAGACTTGAGCGGGTCGAAAAATATAGCGTTCAAAGGTTCCGACTCAAAAATTGCTGAAATAATGTAGTCTCACTGAAACTGAATCAGGTTCATGGCTAACAATGTTTCAGCTTCGAGCAATACAAGCATGTTTTAATGAAAAATATATAATTCAAAGTTTTAAACGCTTGTGTAAAGGACGAATAGAGAATTGTGAAAATGAAAAGGGTCAAATAATTAGATCAAACTAATAGATCGTCAATAGCAATTTAATTTGCTTATCAAAAATATTGCAGGACAACCGTCTAAGTACAAGTTCGCCCATCTAGAATTGTTCCTTGTTTTTGAACTCAGACGTTCTGGTCATATTTATTTCAGAACTATTTATAGTAAACGAATAGGTACGGGTTCCCGTATACGTCATTGACAAAGCCTCATTTTGAGCAGTTTATCACCGTAAAGCGCCATCTTCCAAATAAACGTATTTTGGTAAGTTATCATCAGTCATTGAAAAGTTATAAAGTAGCAACAGATTGCCTATTTTTTACACTAACGAATGACACGAGCGATTAGAAAATGCCGCAATTAGCAATTAGAATAACATCGTCAGGCTAACCAAATTCAAACTTTTCAAATTAACAAATAGGCTAACGGTCCGATAGGAGATTGCTATGGCACGCCTTGAATTGCGTATTTTGTGTTTTTACTATGCAACTATATGCGTTTGTTTTCTAATCTAATGAAAGCTCTTCAGGATATTCCAATAAGATACCGACTTTCTAAGCAGTAAGTTATTAATTTTTCAAGTAATTAGGAAGGTATGCAATTCCAATGTTTGATTTCTGTAGAATAAGAAGCTGGGCATACCCATGTATGAATGTGTGTTTGTGTTTTTGTAGCTGTTCTATATGCTGCCTAAGCAGTGCTATTTTTTCTGTAGAATAAGAAGCTGATGATACACAAAGCTAAAAAACAACTTTTTTGGATATTTCGTTGCATTCTTGAAACTTCGAAACTTAAATAGTCGATTGTTTTGAACTAGCATAATCAAAAACTCAGTTTGTTAATATATTTCTTAAATGTCTTTGTTCATCAAATCACAAGTTAAAATTATATATAAGAACTGCACGTAATAAATTAGAAAACGATTCACAGTACACTAGGCGACGTGTAAAGGTGATTTCAATAACAACAACTCCTTCGCAGCTCCGATAAAAAAATAAAAAATATGCAAAATAATTGCTCATTTTAAGTAATGAGGCATGTGTCAAATAAATTGCTGATTGCTTATCGGGCAATGCCCACTTATAGCTGCATCTAATTCATTCTCTTCGTTGGATGCTGTTCAGTTTTTACAATATTTTTTTATATTTTTTCTCCTATTCCTACTTTTTATATAAAAATTTAATAAAAAATCGAAAATGCCCGTGGAAACCGGCTTCAAAACGACGAAAGATTCAATTGATAAACTTGTCATTTTTAATCACCGAAAGAGGGTTTGAAACTATTCATCGAGTTTGCATTACGTAAGGGGATCATTATGCGTTGCTAGGAAGAAAAAATCAAAAATGCGAATTGCAACGAAGTAAGAATTACGGCCGTTCAATCTGATCGACGAGCGTCATTTCAATTGCATAAATTCTTGGACGCTCCCATGTCACCTAATGAGCTTAATTGGCGTTAGCTGATGCGAAAATGTCGCGCTTGATCAACGAGATGCAGAAAAGTATGGAAATGCGAGAGTTATATTAGTCAGCAAACTTGAATATTGAAAAATTTGAAAGTTCACGTTGGAAACTATTACGCCTATGCGAGGCTCGAAAATGTATTCATATAATTCGAAAACGAATACATGCTGAATTCACGATATCGTGTCCACTTGATAACAAAATTTTCGGAGCAGAAAGCACCGTTACGAAATGCTAATCAAACGCGCTTGTGAAGTATACGCGGCTTATGGAATGATGATGATTCACGGACCGGGCGCCACCTGCTGATTGTTGCCAAAATTTTTGATGAAAATTTGACAACTGACTACGGCGTGCGACGCATGCTCATAAAAGAGACGATCGCTTAGCGATAAATTAAGGAATATGTTGTGTAATTTTAGTATAGGAAGAGGAAGACAACACCTGAAACGAGTAAGCAAAATGGAAAGGCGATATCAGGCGTGTAAAAATAGGGCGCGAGAGCTTATATAATCATAAAAATAGATATTGATGGCATAAGCGTCGATTCTAGTCAAAACAGATCAAATATTGAGCGTGACCTTTATGCGCGGCTAATAATAAGCCTAGGCTTCGCCGTGTAGCCAGCATACTGTAGGACGCGACGTAAGGATTCTCTGAACATTAACTGCGTACGAATACCCGCAATATACGACTAAATATTTTATTACGGAATATAAAAACAATTCTTCAGATAATTTGTCGTTATTTAACTGATAAAAATAACCCACGTGCGCGAGTGACCTCGATAAAGATTAAAAATAAAATTTTCCTTTATTTTTTCCCACTTTTAAGAAAGAAATAGGTCAAAATTCAATTTAATAGAACGAAATTGTACGATAATGTCGCCGGTTAATTAGGATGAGCAAAAACGCAGTCAGGCAAGTTCGTGGCGTTAGATGCGTAAATCAAAGTCTGGCCTCGTTAATTAGCTCCCCGGATCGCCCAGTCTCTTTATTCAGAAGTCGGCTTCGCTAATTATTTCACATCGGCGACGCGCGTGCCATTCGTCTAAGTGAATTTGATGACTGTAAATTTAGCAACTTCTAAAATTGCCGAATTCTGGTGTTTTTAAGAAGCGGCTTTGAAAAAAGCCTTTTTGCAGGCACGACTTAAAAACTAAGAAAGAAAGTAACAGACAAAAGACCTACTTTTCCAGTCAGACTTACCGGACGTGCTGAAACAATAGGTTAATTAGTGCAGTAAAATAATGTGAAATTAAATGAAGAAGCAGTGATTTTTCTCAAAACCTAAATTTGTCATCGTCTATGTGAGCAGATTCATGATATTTTGCTTTTTAAATGCGTGAAAATAGTTCATTTTATTTATTTTCATTTCGAGGAGGAGACGGAAAAAGCCTAAGAGTCTATTAATGATTAATCCAGAAGATACTTTAGAAAAATATTAAGTCTCTAGACATTGTATCCCTGCCTATTCGAATCACCTCACAATCTGAATTATTTATTCGAATCCAGCTGATTGGCACGCTATATTAATATAGAGCCAGAAGTACGTAAACTGAAGTTCAGCAAGAATTAAGCGGCGAAGAAAACAAATCTCATGCAGGTGTTACAATGAATGTCTATTATTTAATTGAATCAAACGCTTACCCTTAAAATATATAAAGGTCGGACATTAAGTAGGAGCTTAAGACTGAACATTATTTTCTTAGAACGGAATTAAATTTCTTTTAGGACCTAGTAAAATTTAGATTGATTTTTCTGAAAAATGAAAAGTAAAACCTTAAAAGAATTGATTTGCGCAGCAAACATTGCAGAAAATGAAATTCCATAAAAATTAAAAAGCATTGTTATAAAAACCGATAGATAAACATGTCATAGAGAAATCGGGAAAATTTGAGGAAAAATTAAGAATTTTCTCTTGCAATTAAAATGTAAAAATAAAATTAGATACAATGGCACGAATATGTACGCTTCTACAATAAGCGCGTCGCGCAAAGTTATGGCTATATTCAGCGTTATTTCAAACGATGCTTATCTCATGTTTTTTACTTTATTACTTGAAGCATATAAACACGTGTAAATAAATATTCTAGCTACTACGACTTCGATATGCGCAGTAGTAATAATGAAGGAAAAGTTTGCGTAAAAAGCTACTTCGGTTGGGATAGCTGAAGTTTTTGTCTTGTCTTTTACACATAAAGACTCGCACAAAGCCTATAATCGGTTTCACACAACTTCGTTCATAAATTTTAAAACTATATCCGACAATAAGCTGACAGATGGCGATTATAGCATTTATCTGATATATAACTATCATAACCCTCGGCTTAAAATTCTTTGAATTTATGCACAAAGTTATGTGAAACAGACTATAATTGTCGATTAAGTTTATAACAACGACCGTTGCTTGCATAATCTTTAGCTGCTTCATAAGTATAAAGTCGACCACGAGGTGGGTATCCACCTGTCAGGTATTAGTACAATATGTCGCCACATGGTCAGAAAAATGCAAAACAAAATTCCAGAAGTAAACAAAATATCTGATTAGGGTAAATCGAGGTCGCTGATCACGAAAAAAATGTTTAGAAAGTCCGGGGAGTGACCGGTCACTTTCTACGAGTGACCATTGGTCAAATTAGTACAATATGTCGCCACATGGTCAGAAAATTGCAAAAAAAATTTCCAGAAAAACATATGATTAGGGTAAGTCGAGGTCTCTGATCACGAAAAAAATGTTTAGAAAGTCCGGGGAGTGACCGGTCACTTTCTATGAGTGACCATTGGTCAAATGAAATGGTCACACAGAAAAATACTGATAAAAACAATAATTCCTGGGTAAATTGAGGTTGCTGATCATAAAAAAATGTTTAAAAAGTCCGGAGAATAACCGATCACTTTATATAAGTGACCCTTGGTCAAATCCGGTCCCTTTATGTAAGTGACCATTAGTCAAATCATATGGTCACACAAAAATACTGATAAAAACAATAATTTCTTGGTAATCGAGGTCGCTGATCAGAAAGGAAGTCATGATGCAAAAAATACTGAACCACAGTTATTGTAAAGTGTTGCTGTTAAAAATAATAAGACAATAGTTTTTGTAACATTTTTAATCAGCATTTTTTGTGTGACCATTTCATTTGACCAATGGTCACTCATTGAACGTGACCGGTCACTCTCCGGACTTTTTAAACATTTTTTTCGTGATCGGCAACCTCGATTTACCCAGGAATCATTGTTCTTGTCAGCATTTTCTGTGTGACCATCTCATTTGACCAATGGTCACCCGTAGAAAGTGACCGGTCACTCCGGACTTTTTAAACATTTTTCGTGATCGGCTAACCTCGATTTACCCAGGAATCGTGTTCTTGTCAGCATTTTCTGTGTGACCATCTCATTTGACCAATGGTCACCCGTAGAAAGTGACCGGTCACTCTCTGGACTTTTTAAACATTTTTTCGTGATCGGCAACCTCGATTTACCCAGGAATCATTGTTCTTGTCAGCATTTTCTGTGTGACCATCTCATTTGACCAATGGTCACCCGTAGAAAGTGACCGGTCACTCTCCGGACTTTTTAAACATTTTTTTCGTGATCGGCAACCTCGATTTACCCAGGAATCATTGTTCTTGTCAGCATTTTCTGTGTGACCATCTCATTTGACCAATGGTCACCCGTAGAAAGTGACCGGTCACTCTCCGGACTTTTTAAACATTTTTTCGTGATCGGCAACCTCGATTTACCCAGGAATCATTGTTCTTGTCAGCATTTTCTGTGTGACCATCTCATTTGACCAATGGTCACCCGTAGAAAGTGACCGGTCACTCTCTGGACTTTTTAAACATTTTTTTCGTGATCGGCAACCTCGATTTACCCAGGAATCATTGTTCTTGTCAGCATTTTCTGTGTGACCATCTCATTTGACCAATGGTCACCCGTAGAAAGTGACCGGTCACTCTCTGGACTTTTTAAACATTTTTTTCGTGATCGGCAACCTCGATTTACCCAGGAATCATTGTTCTTGTCAGCATTTTCTGTGTGACCATCTCATTTGACCAATGGTCACCCGTAGAAAGTGACCGGTCACTCTCCGGACTTTTTAAACATTTTTTCGTGATCGGCAACCTCGATTTACCCAGGAATCATTGTTCTTGTCAGCATTTTCTGTGTGACCATCTCATTTGACCAATGGTCACCCGTAGAAAGTGACCGGTCACTCTCCAGACTTTTTAAACATTTTTTTCGTGATCAGCAACCTCGATTTACCAAGAAATTATTGTTTTTGTCAGCATTTTATTATGTGACCATTTCGTTTGACCAATGGTCACTCATAAAAAGTGACCGGTCATTCCCCGGACTTTCTAAACATTTTTTTCGTGATCAGCGATCTCAATTTACCTAATCAGATATTTTGTTTACTTCTGGAATTTTTTTTTGCATTTTTCTGACCATGTGGCGACATATTGTACTAATACCCACCTGTCATACATAAAAACAAACATATATTGTTTGGCCGTAATACAAGGTATTAAGCAAACTATAGGTGAAAGTCAAGCCACTTCCTGACTTCACAGCTTCACATCAGAATTTTCCGGAAATATTTTTCTGAAAATTTATCGAATTTTGTTTTTATTGACGGGCGAAGAATGTCCGATTAGAATATCATACATAAAGTTCTTGACATTTACATTTCTGGGAAGCGATACCCACTTTTTGTGGATTCGGGAGATGAGCTGTATTTTATTCAAACAGTGAGATTTATGGAACGATGAGCAGATTATATTTTGACAGTACATAAATATGAATTAATTTGAGCCATTAAAGGTCAATCTTGGCACGTTCCTTAAGAAACTGCGATCCGAAAGTAGCTTTTCGCGTTGTTGCAAAAACTGATTCTCGATTCGACTTGATCAATCGCTCATCTCGATCATTCGCATTATTGTCTCTATTCACAGTTATAGCGCGATACGGATTTTTCGATTCTTTTTTTACCGTAGTGAGTAAAGCGGGTTTAAAAGTTTTGAAATGCAGATTTCGAAACGGTTTTAATTTGTGCCGTCGACGGTTTCGACGTTGACGTCATCGATTGTCCGACGGTCGTTTCGACGTCGTCGTCGTCGAAGCCTCGCAAATTATCCACGTCGTCCGTCGTTCGACCCGATTTCGTATTTAAATTATTGAAAATTTCCAGTAGCTCGGCGATTTTACCGATCGAATTTTCGGTAGTCGTAGTGAGAGAATCGATGTTTTGCCTTAAACCCGTATCTGGATGTTTTGTCGGTTTTCCATCGTCGCCTTTCAAGACATCGTTCGAATCGGCGCCGTCGTTGTCGACGATGGCGTCATTAATCAGATTACTATCAATGAGGGGAGCGGCGGATTTCCAACTCGGTCGGCGACTCGGGCGCGTCGTCGGTTTCGGCAGCGGCGGAAAAGTAAATTCGGGTATATCTTGCAAGTAGGGAAAAATTAGATGCGACGCCAGTTGACCATTACAATAGTCTAAAAAAGAAATAACGACGATTTCATAACGAAACGTGCGGGTATGGAGGGGGTGGGGTGAATGTTAAGAGTAATTTAAATTTTTAAAAGAGTTCTTTAGCGCGATAAATTCTCAAATTCATTTCCTTTTTTCGCACTTCTTACGACAAGGGGCAAAGCTCGATTAGAAATGTCAGAAAATAGTGATTTTGCTCCTAGAATAAATTTTTTGGCAATATGTAGTTTAGGTCATTCAAAATATTTGTGCAGCCAGAATTTGAGCGCCGTACTTGTATAATCCATTACTCCAGAATGACAAAAGGGAAAACTTTCTGATAAACTTAAGATAAAATTAAGGTAAAAAATATTAAAAAACGTTTGTTTTTTTGAAAGAGCTCGAAATTGATTCGAAACTGTCTCTTAGGAGTAATTTTAACGCTAACTTTCGTGCAAATGTTTTTCGATTGACCACCCTATGGCGGTCTAGCTTCCTTTAAGCCCGGCCATGTTTCTATCTACGATCTCAGTTAGGTATACACGCAACAAATTGGAGGTCTAAATCTCCAAAAGAACAGAAGGAAAAATAAGAAAAAATTTATGTCAAAAAGGACAAAAATTTATTTTTTGACGCAAGAATCTAAAATTGATCTAAAACTCTCAATTATGACATTCTTTTTAAACGTTTATATAAATTTTCAAGGCCATTTGGAGTCGAAAAGCCCGCTCTCAGGCTGACCGCCCCAAGGCAGAAAAAAAACATAGCGATCAAAAATTTAAAAGAGATTTTAGCTTATTAATAGGTTGTACGCCTTGAATATCGGAAGCGATCCATTCAATGAATTCGCTTTTACTTTATTCCCCAGTGTCTTTAATGACTTTTAAATACGGTAAACCAAACTAATCTACGGAGTGAATGTAATTATTTAATTTTAACGTTTGGACAAAATCGGTAACTCAGAGAAAGAAAAGGATTCGAGTAAATAATTTCAATATAAGACTGGTACAAATATAAAAGATATTGCCAACTAATAAAAATAACATTTTGAAAGTGGCAAAAACAGATGCTTTTGAATATATGATTAGTTTTACCGTAATAGGCGTGAAATAATGTTATCATTAATGCCAGTTTCATTTTGACACGAAATAAGATTATTGTAATAAGTTTGTGACTATTGAGCCGAAATCGACGCGTAAAATTATTATATCGGTTTCGTAAAAAACGTGCGCGAACAATTTCTTTGTTTTCTACGGCGTGACCCACAAGACGAACGTTCACCTTCCTATCCCATTTTTTACTGTTAAATAAGACGCGCAAACGTAAATGTAACCCAGCTGACCGAAAGTGAAAGGATGCGCACAATTTAGGTTAAACGGTTAAAAAAACGAAATAAAACTGAAATAGTGTGAATTGATTAAGGCGGCATAGATTTGGAGATAAAATAAATATAAATCAAAGGAGAATAATCAGCCGACTTGCTGGGGCAGTTTACGTCACCATTTTGTATCTATCTCACTATAACTTATCGTTATTTCAATTTGTTTAGACCAGCTAGTCGGAAACACGAGTAACGAGACCCAGTCACGCAATAAAAAGTAAAGTGGATTCAGTGTAGCAACGCTGAATTTTGAGTAGGAATTTGTTCTAATCGAACGAATAAAGAGAAGTTATATGATAGAAACAAATTTAAAATAGTTAACAACTTATTGGATAATTATAAGATATGCCTAATTATAAAATTTTTATAATAAAAAATCGTAAATGTAATACATTGATAATATTAAAAGTAGTACTCGAAACTGAAAATGCGGGTATTAAGCGATGCTTATAACTTCTCGATGTGCTATTGGATTTTGCGTAGTCTGCTTACTACCGCATTACTACTGCAGTAATGTTTTCAATATCAAGGATCTTTTTGGAAAATTTTGTCTTTGTCGAAAGTTATCGAAAAACTAAATAAAAGAAAAAAAGAACAATGAAAACTATATAATGAATCTTGAAAGCGCATTTTGAAACAATCATCAATCCAAATTTCATACAGAGAACTATCGAGCCGCATTCGCTTTGATTGTTTGGTTTTCACAAATCTTTATCGTATTTTAAATCAAACTGAATTCGAATCCAAATGAAATGGAATCATTTAAAAACTAATAAAATACGTAGATATACGTACAAAAATATAGAAAATCATTGAAAAATTCTGACGAAGTTTAATACACTTTCTGCTACAAAATTTTCATACATATACAACTTTTCGGGTGTATTAGTTGGTCCCCAGGGCGTGTAGCCGCTGTTTTATTTTCTCCGCTGCGCTACACGAATATCGTAATTTGCATGATGCGCATAATTTACTCGTTTAAAACAGAACTTTGGCTCCAGTAGCACAAAAGGCACGACAAATATTTCTCTCAGCCCAATGTTGCGTTTACGGTAATGACCTCGAATCTACCGTATTTATCAATAAAATACATACTCTTCCGCCTAAATGTGAGAAAATAGGGTCTGCTCCGCATGCAAAAGTCTAGTTCGTGTATCCGGCCGGCCCAAATTTATGCAGACGCGCACTACTCCATCGAAAGGCGCACGATGGAGCCATTTGTGCGCCCTGACCGTAAATTTGCATATTGCGTACTTATGCATATTTTTTATGCCACTAAATGGCTAAATAATGTAATGGCCGAAAAAGGTCATTAGGGGGTAATTTTCGTTCGCCCGATTCGATCCAGATTTAAAAACTGGTTCGAGAATCGTTGTTTACTTTATAGGGTCTGCCTAAAAGTTAGGCAGGAATAGTGCCTACATCATTTCTAACTAATGATTACCTTGGGGAAAATAAAACCTAATTTGTGTTTCTCAGTATTACGCTAATTATTAAAACGAAATTTTACGGGAAATGTCGGCCGACGGCGAGAGAATCGAAACGCAAGCGTCGGCGGTTATTCAACAACCGAAAAACAACACATCGAGCGGCAATAGCGATAATTGCCTTCTGACCAACAACAGTCCGAAAGGCCCGGCTCCAAAGGTGCCCGGAAGCAACGATGCTTCGAAAACCACGGCCAATAGCAAAGCGATTTCGAGAAAAAATTCGATGGTTGGTTTGTTTTTGTGCAAAATTAAAATTCTAATATTTGTGATGCTAGTACCCCTAAAGTAATAACTGATTACCTATTACATTAATATAGCTGAATATCATTAATAAATATAAAAATTAGCTTGAATCTTTGGGTATTAACAGTGAACACTTTGGCAACTTAAATCGAATTATATAAAAGGTAATCAGTGTAAGCCCGAAATTAGATGCGTTACATGATCTAAACATAATTAATTTGAATGCTTGATGCTGACTGTAGGCGCCGCATGAACAATATGAGGGGATTTAGCCCGGCCCGGGGTCAATCAATGTGTTTTTGAGTCCAAATGTCTTTATTATGGATTAAAATGTCAGATAGCTTATAAACTACCATATTTGACGTCGATTTCAAGCGCTTTGCTGCAAAAAGTTACAATTTGTGTCTGTTTTAGGTCTTAATTTTGCATTCTTCGCCAAAAAATTCAGCCTCACTTTCCTCAAGGAGTCTCAAGATCCCTACTTACTTGACTGCTTTTCTTAAAAATTATATTTGTATTCTTAAAAATTATATTTGCATTGAGTTATTGTGTTATTGTGTTATTATGTTATTGTGTTAGTTATTGTGCGTTGTTATTGTGTTATTGTGTTATTGTGCGTTGTCATTTTAGCAGTTATTATACATTATTATCAGTTTTCAGAGATTCATATTTTAATGCATTTTTTTATCTCTTTTTCGTCTAATCTGATTTACTTTTTCAAATCAGCTACCGCTTTTTCATGAACTGATCAATGAACCTGGCTCAACGAACACGATTCGTCATGTCAGAAACGCAGCTGAACAGGTAGCCAATTGGAACTAAAAAATTGCACTCAGTATCAATATAAAAAATAGTTAGCCTTTCTAATTATAAAAATAGTAGCATGTTTAAATCCATTAAAATCGCTTTTTGTCTAAAACATTAAAATTGACTAAACGATCCTTTTGTAGTTGGAAAAATCGCTATATTCTACTCCTTTAGTCATAAGATCGCTATTGTAGGCAAAAATAGTTGTTTTGTAACTAACAGTAAGAAAAATATCTAAACAACCCTTTCATTTATATGAATTGCTGTATTGCTTTTTCAAACAAATTAGTCTTGTAGAATACAGGAAAATCGCTGGCAAAATATCTTACAAATGCTTTATGTATTTATGTAAAATTGATGTGTTTTCTTAATCTTAGGCAAATGCTTTCCTTTTCGAAATTTCATTTTGAGTTTTTCGCTGATCCTGCAACTATGAAAGGCTCGAAGAATATGCTACCGTTTATGAAATTTTATTTTGTAAAAATCAATATACTTTTGCCTTTTGAACTTTATTTTGCACAATAAGCATGGTTTACACATAGGCAGCAAGGATATTCTGTGGGCAAAATCGTTAAAATTGCCAAAAATCGCCAAAAAAAGTTACTGAAAATGAAATTCTGGGGGTCTACAGTAATCTATGGAGGGGGTTTCAACTTGTGAGGGTTTACCCCCCAAAACACCCCCTCCTACGCCCATGTGTGACATGGTTGATTAATATTAGTGGACTGTCGAAAGAATTAATCAGATGTTAGATCAGATTAAAAACTGTACCTCTCCGCTAGTTTTTTGATACTACTCTGTCTTCTTTCTATTGCTCCTTCTCATTTTTGATAAAATCAATCGTAAAATACGGCATTTTACGCGTTTTATTGTTCTCTGCCAAATTTCTTTTTTTTAAATTTTAATTAATGCTTAATTATTTTTCGCAATAGCTTATTTAGCTAATTTGCATTTTGTATTTCTACAGGTATTCGAGTTCGTGAAGTTGTGGTCGTATCGATTGATTTCTTTGATGCTGGCAATACCGTTTGCGATCATTTCCGGTATCTTGGTCGCTTTCTGTTCTTTTGCGGCTATTTGGTGCCTGATACCAATCGCCAAGCTCTATCGTATTCCAATGATGGCAGTCGAGCAAGTGCATACTAAACTTTTTGTGCAATAATGTGAAAAGTTGCTTTATTTTGAAAAACTTTCGAGGAAGAACTGCAGGAGAAAGAAAAGTAAAGAATAGACTAAAATATAAGAAAAATGGAGAAAAAGAGGAAGAAGGCAAAAAGAGGAAAAATACGAAAAACTGCATAAAGACAACAAAGCTTAAAATAAATTCAAAATAAAATATATTAAATATATATCAAAAATATCAACATGTGTATACATATAGTGGCGAAGGGGGGGGCGGAACCACAAATTTTCCTAATAGTGTCAAAAATTGTACTAAAAGTCCGTCCTTTATGCTAAAGTATCGATTTTTGCTATCTTTTGATAAACTGAATCATCTACTATATATTTTTGAAAGTTTGTTTGTTTGTATGTATGTATGTTCGTATGTTTGTGCCGGGTTGGCTCCGGCCCAATGAAATTTGGTGGGCTGATATTTTGGGCCGAGGTCGGTCCAATGGGGGAAGGAGCCGTAGCGATCTTGAAATTTCGACAAACGCACCCATTGGCCCTGGGCAGGGAGGGAGCAGGGTTTGGCCCCTGTGCTATAAGCTTCCACGATTTCGGGAGATGGCCGATTTTTTGCTATTTTTTTCAAAAAATTAGTTTATACTGTTTGTATAGGGATACCCCGGCCAAGAGGAGCATGCCTGGCGACACTATGTACATTGTTATATGTTATAGCATTGGTCGGCACTGTGAAACATCAAAATACGGGTTTAACCAAATGATGCTATAACATAGGCAATTTTATAAGATAGGCATGGTATGAGATACTATGTGCAACAAGATGAGCAATGCTATAAGATAGGACGTGATATAAGATACTCTGTGCTACAGGATAGGCAATACTATAAGATAGGACGTGATATAAGACACCCCGTGCTACAAGATAGGCAATGCTATAAGATAGAACGTTATAAAAGATACCCCGTGCTACAAGATAGGCAATGCTATAAGATAGGAAGTGATATAAGATACCCCGAGCTGCAAGATAGGCAATGTTATAAGATAGTATGGGATATAAGATACCCTGTGCTACGAGATAGGCAATGCTATAAGATAGGTTTGGAATAGATACCCTGTCTGTGCCATAACATGCAGTGATATAAGATAGGAGATACCATCAGCTATAACATATCACGTGATATATGACACCCTTTGCTACAACAAACAAAAAATTTTTAAAACATCAAAAATATGGTTTGACCGAAAAAATTTTTCGAAACATCCTAAAACATCAAAAATATGGTTTGACGAAAAAAATTTTCCAAAACATCCCAAAACATCAAAAATATGGGTTTGATTAAAAAAATTTTCCAAAACATCCTAAAACATCAAAAATATGGTTTGACGAAAAAAAATTTTCCAAAACATCCCAAAACATCAACAATATGGGTTTTATTAAAAAAATTTCCAGAACACCCCAGAACATCAAAAATATGATTATGGCTAAATAATTTTCAAAACCATTCTGTAACGTCAAAAATATGGATTTGATCAAAAAAATGGTTGACAGAAGACATTTTTTAAAAAAATCCAAAAAATAAAATATGGTTTGTACCAACAATTTTTTTAGAAATATCCCAAAAACATCAAAAGTCTTGAAAAATAAAAAATACAAGAGATATATTAATTCCATATAGCTATCAGGCCTAAGTTCAGCCCGGGCAACGCCGGGCAGCTCAACTAGTTTTTAATAAAGTTAGAAATTTTAAAAAGTTTTCTTCGATGAACGCACAAAATTAGATAAAAAATCGGCGTAAAGCACCTAAAAAATCCTCGATAAATCGTCTTAAGAACTAAATAATCGTTGTTCTGTGCAAAAAACTCTTCTAACAAGAAAAATTAAGTTTTTAGATCGCCAAGGAAGTCAGTAAATGTCATTAATGAGTACTACCCGGCGCTAAGCATAGGAAAAATTTGAAAAATCTCGATAAAAAAGGCTAAAATCATCACACACAAAAACACGTCATTCTCAATTGCGCTTAAATAGCTTTTGACGACAGGGGAGCGTCGCCCTCCGCCGTCCTCCAAATCCTCGAATTTGTACATCTATACATTTTTCATATTTTTCAGCGTTATAGTCCGTGCAGTTAGCTTTTTAAGCAATAAACTTTTTATTTTCAAGACAATACAAAAATTAGGTTTCATATTCGATTTTAGTGGATCATGACAAGATAGGTAATGTATGTACAAGTACCATTCATGCTGGATATATAATTTTAATTTATTTTATACGGTAGTCTCATGCTTCAGAATAATTTTAGTTGGAATATGCTGAAATCCTGTTCGTAGAAAATTTCGTGAAATTAATGATCCAAGAATTTAGTAATAATTTATGAATTTGGAATTCAGAAATTAGGAGTTTAAAAATTATTAACTTTTCTAAAATTTAATCTTATTTTCTCAATTATGTTTAAAAATTTTTTGAATTGTACTGAAGCTTGATATTAAACTTGAAAATGGATTGGATAAAAAGTTAAATTTCCTTTATTTTTGCTACAATTCGGGCAAAAGCCTAGGTGCCTTGCCTACTGTGTTGATAATAGTATGCTAATCTGGTCAGGTCATTAAAACAACTATGAACGCAATAGTGGCTCCGGTTTTCGATGCGTTGGGTAGATGCCTGAGTCACATTCCTAATCAATCGTCTGCTAATTACCCAACAAGAAACCAAGACCACGTCGCTTGCCCGTATCAAAAGCAGCAGCAATTTATCGAGCCGCAGACTGTATGAAGAAAACCTGCCGAATTTTTTTTGCCGAAAAATTTTTTCGCGTCTTTTAAGAAAGCTCGCTCGAGTAACGACTTTCTGAATGTTTTTTAGTCGGTATTTTTTACGCACGACCCGCCAAAAAATTTTTATGCCTACCTCACTTGTAAAAATGTATTCGTTGCTAGCGTAACCTCGATTTTACTTAATTCGGTATTTATTTTCCGATAGATTTACGTATTATTTAGAGTTCAATAAAATTGCATTAGGCCTTAGTGAAGTCTTGTGGGCCAGTGGGTCACACTCTAAAATGAGGTTTCGGGACTTGTATTGATAAGAATGATTGGAGAATAATGCACGTTGTTTATGAAATTTGTGATTTGTAAATAGGTTACAACAATTTATTTTTTCAAACGACTATGAGAAGAAAGCGAAATTCTCTGCTTCTTTTGAGTGGTTACGTACATAGGTATTTAGTATTTTTTGAAACAATTCCGACAAAACGCTAGAATAATTAACTCATTCATTCAGCGCAATCATCCTGGATAATTTTTTAAGAATAATATTTACAATTCCAAATTTTAAATTTTTTCATACAGCTAAACTTAAAATTTCGTCAGTCTTTAGCTGTTTTAGACAAAATAGAAATTCTCATCATCATTTTTTTCATTTATTTGTTTGACACTTCGAATTCGTTAATGAATTAAGTTTTTCACAACTAATCACTAGTGATCAAAAAATTTGATCTATACATTTCTATGAATTTCTCCTGACAGTCAAAAAACGTAATATTCAAGCAATATTCTCAAATTGATTTTTATTCTTCTTCCTTTGTAAATTTTTTTAAAAAGCCCGGATATATTAGCTATAAGCAGTCAAGTTTTCGAACATATAAAATGTACTATTTATAGTAAAGATTTCATCATTGCCAATTACAGCGTTTTCGGCAACATTCTCGACAATAGGCACTTTTTCTTCCCTCAAATTGACGAACAATAAATAATGCATTAGTCCGAATGGGTTCATTAAATGTGAGGCAAATTTAGTTCGGCTATCCAAAGCAGCGCTGGCCGAAAATCTTGGATACATATCAACCGATGCGATCAATTTCCATCCGTTATCATCCATCGATTTAATTAAATGGCACAACATAGATCGAATTAAGAGCGGTGCTAAACGAGAGGTAAAAAGAGTAAACAGTAAATGAGATAATAAGTTTGGCATATTAAAAATGTTCCTTAAGTCTCAATAGGCTGGAAAACCCAGCGTAAGCGCGCTTTTTTCTCAATATATTGCCCAGTGTTATTAGTAATTGCTAGTTCATGGATGCAAATGAAGATAAATTCTGAAACCCTAATCATAGGTAGCGCGTTAGCGCGTACTATAATATACTTGGGTACCCCCAACACCTGGGCACCCCCCTACAGCTATAACGGGACACTTCTGGAAGGTGCGGTTTTTTCTAAAAGAAAGATAATAAAAAAATTCGCTGCCTGTGTTTTTTTGTTTTTCTTGAAACTCAAAATTGACTGTGTAAAGAAGGTGTAAAGTTTTTGTGTAACGTTATAACATAGGACAAATTTTGGGACCTTTTTACTGCGGCATGTGGACAACTGAGTATTGATGACTCGAAGGATTGAACAGAATAGGATAATAGAGGGATGAATTCTACAGATGACACTTTTTTTTGTTTTTTGAAATTCGCATTATTTATCGAACGGCAGTGTAAAGAGTGCGAAAATCTGGAGGTGAAAAAGCACTTTTTGGTCGAGTTTTCAACCTTCCTATGTCCGATACTAACTCCGGTTATGAGGTTTTTAAAATGTTTTCTGACAGAAATGTAGAGCGGATCAAGGGCTACATTCTGCATATAAGCAAAGTCTTCTATGCTCTATGGTGAGTTAGATCCTGGGGTTTAAAGTTTACACTCTAGTGGATGGTGTAAAAAAACGGATTTTAACTAAGATTTCTCTGCCAAATTTTTCCGCTTATGAGTCAGTGCAAATCGAAGACAGCATTAATAAAGTGCCTCACAGGGGCTAAACATCGCAGCAAACCGCATTTAAAAAAACGCAATATTGAGTTATTTATGGGGGTGTAAAGTTCGAAATCAGAGGTAAAAAATGGGCTAAAAAAACACGTTTTTTCCGAAGTTTGATTGATAAATCATGCCAAATAATTTTTGCAACAGAATTTTGGCACACAGGAATGTACTACGATTTAAAAGCTACAAATTGTACCAAACCGAATTTCTTTAAACTCAATGGGGAGTTCGGTACGGAATTTTAAAGTTTACAGTGTCCTAAATGATGGAAAATACGTTTTTGTTGCGTTTTTTGTTCGCCACTTTCTCCGTCCAGAAGTCGGGATAAGTCTAATAGAATAAAAATAAAGTGCTTTATATCGGGTGCATGTCAAAGCAAATTGTCTATACATTAATATTTAGCGAGTGTAAAGTCAAAAATTTGGAATTTTAAATGCGTTTCTGTCTTGTTTTTTCTGCCTGCTTCTCCGGTTACGAGTCAGGGACACGTTTATCAAGTCTAGAAATGGACCAGGAATCAAATTTGATATGCCAGTCTGGCGCATATGTTTACACTCTACCGTGTTGTGAAGTAGTTTACACCAATTGTTAGTTTGCCCATAGAACATTATGTAGACTTAATTTTTTCATAAATATTAATCGTAATATCGGAACAATATCAAAATTACGAATCTGACTAAAATCTTCTTTACACTAGGTGTTTACATGAAGTTTACACTACATATATATTTATCTTCGTTTTTGAGCATTCCTGAAATCTAATTTTTTCTTGGAGCCAAGAAGTTTTCAAAGGATCAAATGTGAGACGTCACGTAGGCGCGTTTGTTTACATCCAACAGTGATGTAAAGTAGTTTACATTCATTGTTTATATGTCCTCAGACCATTGTAGAGACATAATTTTTTCATGAATGTTGATCATAATATCCGAGTAATTTTTTACACTGCATGTTAGCCTTTGTTCTAGAGCATTGCAAAAATCGAAATTTTTCCCTGAGATATAAAAATTTACAGGGAATGAAATATATACGTCAATTAGGCGCGCTTGCTTACACTCAGCAGTATTGCAAAGTGGTTTAAACCTAATGTTTATTGTCTTTAAAACATTATGGAGACTCATTTTTCCATAAATGTTGAAAGAAATATCGGAGCAATATCAAAATTACGAATCCGACTAAAATATTCTTTACGCTATGTGTTTGTGTAAAGTTTACGTTACGTGTTAACCCTAATTCGATAGACTTGCAGAGACTTTGTAACTGAAGTCAAGAAATTTTCAAGGATTCATATGTGAGACATCAATTAAGTGAGTTTGTTTACCCTCAAAAGTAATCTAAAGTGATTTAAAAATTATGTTCAAGTGTCCTTAGATCATTGAAGAGATGTAATTTTGTCTTAAATGGAGTTGCATTAAAGTTAAATCTTTCTTAGCCGTGTTTATAATATGTTTCACAAAATCTTGCACATGGAGAGCTATCGTTTAATTGACGTAAATTGCCTGCAAAAGTGGTTTAAAATGAACCAGCAATCACACTACTGTGCACAGAAGTCGACAAAGATATACAGCTTTATTGTAATCATGTACATTAATAAGCCGTAAACTGTTAGTATTCTCTACACCTAGTAGTTGTGTAAAGTTTGCACTATTCATTTGTTGTTAATATGTAGTCTATACTACAAATTTATTTTACTACCAAATCAAAGCGTTAGTGTTCCTTACATTTGATATTTGCGTGAAGTTTTTGAATTTTTGCCGAAAAGTTTAAAATCTTTTATAATTCTCTCATAATTTAATGGTAGGTTTTAACTTTAAGTTTCTCTTGGTTTACAACTCTCGCTTAGCAAGCTCATTTTTCAAAACTTTTTCATAGTGATCAGATTAGTTGCGTTTAGTTTGGAATTGGTGGACGGTCGTTATTTTATTACTCGGCTTAAATAAACCAAGTGACTATCTTTTGATTATTTTCTTCATCGCAAATTCAAACACCCAATTTTCAATTTGAAAATTGACCCAATTTTCAATTTGAAAATTGATCAATTTTCAATTTGAAAATTGGAAATTGGGTGTTTTCAATTTCAAAAGTCACAACACATTGTGCTTGTGTATTGATTGAGTGAGGATTTGCAATGTGAATTCGTTGGTTAAATTTTTGTGCTTGATCATAAGTGAACTGCACATTAAGAAGAAATAACTTAATGCAGTTTTAATTCGAAAATGGATGGTGTCAATAAGGTTGTCTTGTTTAAAAAGGATAATGCTGATGTTAAGAACAATATTGTTTTCCGCGTTCTTGGACTGTTGTCATTATTGTGGCATGTTACTGATTGTGTTTACTGACTGATGTACTGAAATCACGCTAATTAAAAGTAGTGTACTAGCAAGAAAAATGCTCCGATGGAACAAAAAAGATGAATATACTTGGAATTGTGGATTATTATGGATGTAAAAGGAGGGGACTAGGAAAAATCTACCTAAAGTCGGAAAATCTGCTAAAAATCACACTTTCTCTAAGCAACGCAAAAAATCGATGTATATTCTGCGGCCTCTAAAAAAGTGTCTTTTTTAAATAATGTTCGAATTTTCAGATAAGAGTGTATAAACGAAATCTATCAAGGTTACTTTTTTAAATTGCTGGCACCTGATTGATAGAAAACTAAGAGGTATTGTATTTAAAGTTGTTTTTGTTTTATGAGCATTATAGCAAGCAAAGCAGGAGCCGATTGATTAGTGCACACAATCGTTTCGGGCATGCTTGTGTATCTACATTAAGTCTGTTTCAAGTCAACTTACGTGTTTCCTACTGTTTTTAACCAACCATGTCTTAAATTGTCTTCGATGCTTGCTATTTCATTCAATTGGCTTAGAAGACTGTTAGTTTACTTAATATCATTTCCCATAGCTACTGCATAGCTAACGTGCTGCTGTTTCAATCATTGTTATGGTTGAATATTTATTTTAATCTGTTGGCCGCAGAATATACATCGATTTTTTGCGTTGCTTAGAGAAAGTGTGATTTTTAGCAGATTTTCCGACTTTAGGTAGATTTTCCTAGTCCCCTCCTTTTACATCCATAATAATCCACAATTCCAAGTATATTCATCTTTTTTGTTCCATCGGAGCATTTTTCTTGCTAGTAAATAAGATATACTTGCGGAATGTATGACTGACCGACATTGGTGGGCGGCAACCAAAATTCTGGGGAGTGTTAGATTTTTCAAAGGTAAAAAATGGCCTTAAAAATGGTAGTATGGTGAAAAACGCCATGGGGAAAATAGGATAAATAGGATAATAATATAGGACACTTGCAAAGCGTAACCATTGAACAAAAAAGCCTAAAAGGCAGAAAATTATGATAAGTAAACTCGCGCGAGGCCGCAAAAAACGAATAAAGACTTTTACTTCAAAATAAGAGATCTCGAAATATTTTTAAATTAATTATTTCGCGAAAAAAATCAAAACTTGCCTCGACTTGCTCTGCCATCCAAGGACGATGCTTCAGGCGGTACGTTATGAAAAAATCGTCCGAACAATGGCAGGATTTGACCCTCAAGGGCGCGCAAAATTTTGTCCATGGCCAGGGTATTGGGCAAATAGGTAGGAATTTTCAGGCAATCGTAGCCGCTTAGATTAAGGGCCGAGTGGGCCAGCGACCGAGGCGCGCAAGACCTCAAAACCACGATGCATTTTTCGTCGAGCCGTTGAGACGCGCTGGAAGCGGGCAGGCGACTCGCCGGCCCTAATTCCGAGAGGTTTTGCAAAAATTGGCATAGAAATTGGGCGAAAATTTCGGCAGGCGCCGAGTGAGTGCTGTCGCTATCATTGGATTTGTCGGAATGCACGAGATTTCTGCGGGGTACGACCAGGGCGTTCCTTGAAGTTTCCAGAATATCCTAAATTACTCAACGTAATCGATAAAAAATATTACCTAGTTCAAAAGAAATCCAAAAAAAATAGAGAGGCAACACGATACGAAATAAAAATGATCAAAAATAGAAGAGATAACAGCCAAAGCAAAAAAAGATCAAAAATGAAAGGTAATCGGAAGAAAATCAAGCTAAACATATTCAGTCAGTATATTTTTTCCTTTGTTGTCTTTTCTCTGATATTTTTAATTGCTAATTCTCGCGTGATTCTTCTGCTGGTATTATATATTGTTAGGCATCAACCCTTCAGTTGATTGCATAATGGTATCTATGGTTTCTAGATGAGGTT